>OZ010673.1:53488964-54088964 GCA_963932185.1 Troglohyphantes excavatus | reverse complement strand
AAGATAATTTTTACGATCCTTAGATGCGACAGATCGTAACAAATGAGATTTCAAAAGAAAGAGAATTTCCTGGAGCAGTGACGAATCATACTTTCATCTCATAAAGATCAACATGCTTTTTTTAAAAATATGTTTCAAATAATTAATTTTACCAGGGTTTTTTAAACAAGCCATTGATGGTGCTGCCATCTATGGACAGACAGTTAAACTTTTTTGGTCATAAAAGATTCGCTAATATCTTTAACCCGAATGGATATGCGAAATTATTGAATGGGCCTGCTAGTCATTTTAAAATACTATTACATATTAAGCATGGAATTTTGTATTTATTTTAGAAACTAAATAAATATTGATAGAAAAGTCATTAATGAGAATGGTTTTGATATGATTTGCAAAACCATTGCATAATATTTAACTGAAATGTGTAGGAGTCACACATCAAGATCACATACGTTTCAAGAATTTTTGTGAAATGCGATGACACCTTGATGAAGCTAAGATACATTTTGGAAATATTTGATAACCATTGCAGTGAGGAAAACTTGAGATTTTTTTTAAGCACATACATTTCACGTACAAGTTTCATACAAAAGAATTAAGTTGCTAAATATGTTAGGCTTTATATTAAATTTTGTGATCAATTCTACAAGCTTTTATTAACTAGAAACCTACTATTATATACTGGAATTTGAAATGCCATTGGAGATTTTTAATTACATTGCTTGCTTTTGTAAATTAATCGTATAAGAATTTTTATCGATGCATGTTTTTCCCCTTCAAAATTCAATGTCGTTGATTGAGCATTATTTAAAACTATGTAAAAAAAATGTTTTTAACCGATATAAAAATAGCTTCAATTGCTTATATTATACTGATTTGTTTTCATTTTAATATGACTTAAATAAGATCAAATGTAGGCAAAAACATTAAACTTATATCAAAAGTTAGAAACCAGCTATTTTAATAATAGGGTAAAAAAGCACCAAAGAAAATTAAGAAATTAAAGTAATTCTCACAATGAAATCCATCCACGTTCAAAGAGAATTACAAATCTAATTCTAAATTTTCATACATATTATTAACACTCACTACAAAACTTTGCAATTTCTTATTTTTATTTCAAAAGTAGTAATTAGTAAATTTTGAAAACTTTTTAATGTGTACTAATAT
The DNA here is from genome assembly GCA_963932185.1 of Troglohyphantes excavatus. NCBI lineage: Eukaryota > Metazoa > Arthropoda > Arachnida > Araneae > Linyphiidae > Troglohyphantes > Troglohyphantes excavatus. Next base: position 54,087,794 of record OZ010673.1, on the reverse strand, counting down.
TAAATACACATAAAAATAATTTTTATAAAAAAATATAAATTGCATTGTCTTTTTTAAGTACGATATATCTAAAAAATAGATCTGAATATTGTAACATACAAGCTAAAATTAAATAATTTTTCAGACAAGTAAAACAAAAAGACAAACTTTCATATTATTTAAATATTAATAATGCATTTATACCACTTATTAAAAATTAATAACATAACACTTAGTTTAAATATAATAGTTAAAACTGAGAATTAAAAATAAAAAAGTAAGCATATTGAAATCTCAACATTATTGTGAAAAGTTGTACCAAAAAAAAAAAAAAAACCAATTTTTTTATTTAATATGCTTTTTACTCCAGCATAATACAAAATTTTACATAATTGTTCAAATAAAATTCTCTACAAAAATTGGCACTAGATGTCACTACTGACCAGTAGTAACAACTGAAAGGGCAAGTGGAAGAAGCGGTTAACTGACAAAAATCACTTTCCAAGATAAACAGCTTTTTCACTGACAACAATCTTGAAGAAAAGGGTCGCTTTCTGTTGAGCATCCACTATTTGTCGCCAAGGAAACAATTGGCTCGATACTTTTTCCTTTTCGTTGTTCGTGAGCGTGATTAGGGATGATAGCTTAACAAAATTGGCGCATTTCTGCACATTTGGCATTTAGGGTCGCTTAATGAAATAGTACCATTATAAGTGAAACATATACTTTTTCTGCTTACTCTGTATCTGCTTAAATCCTTCATATACATCAAAATTGGATTTTTTTTTCAAAAATGTTAGTTAGCCTCTTTTCCACTTACCCCTTCAATTAAAATTAATAAAGCTGACTTATAAAATAATTAATAAAGCTGACTTATAAACTTAAAATAAAACCATTGTTAAAATTGATGTTGCACGACTAACAAACTGGCTCGGTTATGAAATATTGCATAGTTTTCACATTCAGAAATTTTAAAGCTACATTAACAAGAAAGTAAAATGTATATTGTATACTACAGTAATTTTTGTACCAAATTGTAGCATTATGTGCATGAACACATTTTTAAATGAATTTTAAAACGCCTATAAAAAATAATGAAATTTAATTTCTTCCTTACAAAAATATAAAACTCAAGATAAACTCGAAATTTAGTTTAAATAAATTTTAAAAAATGGGAATTGCCACTTCAAATACTTTAATGTTATAGCAATCAAATAAAAAGATTTTTAGAATTTATTGTATGGTTTCTAGACATAAATAAATAAAACATTGATAAAATTGTTTATATTACTTTTACTTAATTTAAAACCAGTAATGTAATAAACTTGATTCTTTTTTTAAAAAAAGAACTTTATAGTTTAAATTTGATACAGCTTGTATAGTAATCAAAATTACATTTATAGTTGAACATCAGCTTTTTTTTATTATAAAAATGTATCAATAATGACTCGCAAATGTATACAAAACCTTCACAGAATAAACAAGAGCCTTCAAACATGTTCTCCTAACTTAGTTTTTTTTTGTATAAATATAACAAAATCTACATAAAAATGAGAGTGCTTTTCATTACAAATTATACTACTTAATCAGCAAATAATACTAGTACTAAAACTCAAAACACTTTTAACGTTAATTTAATTTGTATAACCAACCCACTTGTAAAAGTGTGTTGCAGAGTTTAACTCATAACAAAACACTGAACATAATAAAAATCTGAAATATTTATAAGTAACATCATTTAAAGGATAAAAATTGTATATCATATAGCACTATATAATAACAATTAGTAAAAACTAATATATTTTTTAATCTAAATCAGAACACACGGTTAGTCACAAAACCTTCAATTAGAAAAAATACAGATTTTTTGATACATATTAAACATCCTCCAGAATTATCTACTAAAATGCATTTCGCAATTGAGTCAACCCATTTGAAAGTACAAAATGTTTGAAACCCTAACGTTTTTTTTAAATATTAGAATATCACATTTTCTACAAACGTGACGGTATAAAAAGTTCATAACACATGAAACTCCTAGTTTGTAGACAAAGACATTAATGAGAAAATACATTTGAATTCTTAGATAACACAAGTATCACAAGGATACTTTATTGATCTAGCTTATTTTGTACCAGTTGTGTAATAATCATTTTATTCCTTCCAGCTTCTCTTTATCTTCACTCTTAACCAAATAAGTTACTCCAGGTAAATAAGAGTATGACTAAAAATAGTTGATAACGAAGAAACACCCAAAAATTCTCATTCTTTTTGGAATTTATTAAATATTTCAATAAATGGCACTTAAGTTTTTTCAAGTGAATTACTTAAGGCATAGGCCAGCTTCTGCTAAAAGCATGAATTTCCAGATAATTTAAACTATACTTCCTACTAAAGCTTAGTCCTTATACAAAGCTAGTAAGTATTTTTTTTTTAAATGCAGGCCAATTTATATAACAAACACGTACATTACATAATTTAGAGCTGTACATACACAATATGCCATTTTCTTTACAATCAGTGCTCACTTGATTTTTTTTAGTGGATATACACTTATTTAATTTTTTTTACAGAATTATACCCTTAAACATTAGATAGATATAGAAAGAATGTTTAGAAAATTATTACAGGGAACCCAAAAGATTATACAAACCAGGGCCAAAATAATCAAATGTAAAGACAAAAGTCCGGCATAAATTTTCAGACACATGTCTAATACATATACAAAACTATAATTATAAATGTTTGTTTCACCTTTTTTATTTTTAAGTATCATTAGGAAAATCATTAAAATATATATATTAACACAATCCTAAATTTTACATGTGCATATACATTTCCGACTTTTATAAATCCTTAATATTTTTGTTTATATATTTGAGCATTAATTTTAATTTTAAAAAATTGCTTTTCAGATTTGACTTGGACATTATTCAAGGCCGAGAGGACTGACTTTTCGAAGATTCTTCTGGCCCTGCCCCCAAAATAAAACATACAAAATAAACTCCAAAATGTCAAACCAATCATACAGCAATCCTTTATTTCACTACCAACCAACATCAACAGTATTTACAAACTAGACGAATGCAAATAAATGGTGATGGGCTACAGCAGAAGGACATTTTTTAAAAAAAAAAATCATTAGGAAACCACTTTATTAAATCGCTACAGAACACTTTGGGTGCTCTCTATCAGACTGCAAACCAACCGCTTTTTATATCTTAAAACATAGGCACAAGAATTCTTCCGCTGAGAGTTACAATTCCGATCATTCCAAACAGAGGGAGATGCCGAAGAATGCAGTCGGCCCTCAGGGAATCGCTTCTGTCTCTACTGATGAACCTATAGAAAGGCCTCGGAGGGATGTTAAAAGTTTTTGTTTGCGTGTTGCTGGTTCATCTAAGTATATGAAGTTGCAATCAGTGGATGATTCACTGCTTGGACAAGGCCATTAGAGGGGGAATCTGCCACCAATGGTTTAAATACAGAAGAGGTTCCTACATACAAATTAGGCTATACATTTGTGTTTGATATACTTGTCGATTGTCCTGGAAGAAAAAGGGGAGGGATGAAATGAATTACGCATTGTATCTGGTAAAGAAGGGAGAGAATGTAACCAGAGTTCGAAATTAGGGGCCATCAATCGTATTTTGCACCTGAAATTTTCAGTTTAACGACCGTATTTTTAAAGTCGTAATTTTTTTTACATCTAACTTTTTATAAAAATTTCTGATTAACGACTGTAATTTTACACGCATTCATCATATTTTACGTCGTAACTTTTTATAAAAATTTCAGTTTAACGATCATAATTTTACAACGTCATATTTTTTTTTTATAAAAATTTCAGTTTAACGACCGTAATTTTACACCCAGTTATAATTTTTGACCTCTAACTTTTTATAAAAATTTCAGTTTAAAGACCCTAATTTTACACCTAGTCATCATTTTTTACCAATAACTTTTTATAAAAATCTTAGTTTGACGACTGTATTTTTACACAGTCGTCATTTTCTAATTCATTCCGAATTATGTAAAAAGTGGCCGAAAAAAATACGAGTTTTGCTTATAATTATTATAAGTTTTTACAGTGTTCATACATATGCATACACTTAAGTACACCAACGTGTCAAGTTTTTAATAGTAAAAATTGAATTTTAATAATTGCTCTCATACTTTTCAGTAACGTTGTCATTAAGATGGTGATATTTTAAAAATACAGTCAAACCCCGTTATAACGAACCCTCAACGGACTGGTTCAGAAGTTCGCTATAGCCGAGGGTACACTATATCAGAATTTTCAAAATTGACGATATAAAAACTTCCTAAAGTCCTTAAACACGTTTTGTGCGAAACAAATTACTTACACTGAACACTGAATTGCAATTAGTAATGGGCAATTATAAAATAAAAGAAATATTTGTTTTTAAAACACAATTAAATTAATTTTACTACTACTTAAATTTATTTATCTAAAGTACGAAAAGAATTTTTTTTTTTTTAAAGCATCAAAAGAGTCCATTACATTCTTATCCACAGTTTCTGTTGCAAAGAAATTATGCAAAATGTCCACAGCTGCCTTACCCTTAGCATCAGAAATTGCAGGACCTGAACTAACATCCCCTTCGAATGCAATATCTGTAGATAAACGATAAACACCGTAACATTTTTGGGAAAAACCTGAAACTAAACTGGAAAAGTGTGAATTTTAGTTCGCTACATCCGAATTCCTTACTTTTGACGATCGTTATAAGCATTTAAAAATACATTGGTGACATAGGAGTTCAGTTAGGACCAATTGAAAAGTTCGTTACAACCGAGGGATCGTTATATCCTGGGTTCGTTATACCGAGGTTTGACTGTACATGCTTATAATTTTATTAAAAAAAAGCTTTAAGGATTGCAGAAATATTGTAACAGTTTGCAGCTCGGCTTAAGCAATTTAATTTTAAAATTATGCCTAATCGAAACATTTTGGCAACTAAAAAATTGTTAGGTGCCAATTACTTACTTTTATTTCCTAATTTCGAACCCTGAATGTAAAGAGTTATTACAAAAAGATAGTTTAGAGTATAATTAGTATAGTGTTTAAAATTTGGAAATTCTACCAATTGTTCAGTTAGTAAAACATTACACCCTTCTTAGAATGCCATCAATCATTTTGTTATAATGCTTTCTAGACATTTTCTTATTAATAGCAGTTCATGGGATAACTATCGCATGGGCATGCTAGATGCTTTATATTGGCTTGGTAATAGCACATCACCTATATAATGTGTGTCCAAAAGTGTGGAAGCCAAAGATAGGATATCGATGCTATTGAAAGAAATTTCTTCAATGCTATTGACTAAATGAATTGTTTTTACTTTACACACATAATTCAGAAATAGTAATCAAAAAGGTTTCTGTACAACATTCATTGAATGAATTAGGTCCGCTTTTTTTGCAGTTACAAGAAAATAAAAAATCTATATAATTGATCTCTGCAGAATTTTCTTCATGGTAGATTACACTAAAATGCAAAGTCTGCAAGTTATTGTCAATTATGATGAGTGGCATATGTAATTATGGTTTTAGTAGCATATGCAACAATTATATTTTTCTGACATCCAACATTGATATTCAATATACCCTTTCTATGCCCAAGGAATAAAATAGTGTCACTATCAAATTACAAGTATTCACCTACTATTCAATGCTGTCGCTAAAGTGGAAACAGTTCTTAAAAAAACATATTATCATGAGATTAATACGAAAATTAAATTCTTTATTGTTATATTATGCAGGAAACAAATTACAACAATTTGTAATTTTGCAAGAAATCTCCGACTATTAATACTTCCAACTTGTTTTTACGTATTACTTGATTTTGTGTTTACTTTTGAAACATGTTGCAACAAATAAATAAGCATGTTTTTAAAAGCAATCTAGTGGTCTTGTTGCAAGCATATCAGTGTGTCCAAAAATAAAAAAAAAATTTAAACTTGTCAATTTTCATTCATAAAATAACAATATATATATATAAAAAACTTTTGAATCAAATAACAAAATTTCAAAGACTGGAAGTTCTTGAACAGTGCAACTCTATGCATTTACAAAGTAAGTTAGAACAAGTAATCTTAACCACTTAACGGATACAAACGTTTACACAATATAAAAGTTGATAAAAAATATCTTTTTTAATAAAAAAGATTTTGATAAATTTTAAATAATTTTCAAATTTAAAGCAGGATGAGGACTTTATAAAACCTTCTCTACTGATATAATGTTAAAAAATTATAAAAAAGGAATGTGTTTGAAATATAAATTAAACTTTTCTGCAGTGAGAACAAACCTCAATAAAGATTCTAAATTTTGCTTATCCGTCAGAGGGTTAAAGTAAAAAATCAGGTAATGAAATCATTAAAACAAGCACTTGTCACAAGTGAAATAAATCTGAGTTTTTTAAAATTGTTTAAGAAAACTTCGTAGTTTTTACAGTTATGTTAAGTAATTGGCGAATTCTAACTATTCAATATTAACATAAATTCCTTCCTTGGCACCGAGAACAAAATACCAGAAAACAAAATTACAAAGGGAAAAATAACCAGTTTGGGTTAAATTCCATTCATTTAAAAAAGAATACCCAATTAGATGCTTTCTTTTACTAACTGAACAATTAATTAACCTTTAATACTTTTACTATAAAGGCACATGGTAATGTATATTTATTGAAATATAAAAACTTTCATTCAATTTTCCAATACATTCACAAGTACATAAAAAAATCATTTTGAAGAATTGAATATAAAAATTTCTTTAAAAAATATAATCAGTAAAAAATATAATTCAATAATTAATCAGTGTTTACTTTTAGTATTAAAATTCTTCATTGTGGTTTTTTAAGAAAACTTTTAACTAATAAAAATAATAAAATATTAAAAAAGATATAAAAGGTATTTTTAAAAAATTAAAAACCTACAAGTCTAAAAAAATCTAATCCACGTTTAAAGATTCTTTTATAGCCCTTGGTTACTTAAAAATCTTCTAAGGAGCCCCAAGGACAAAAACAAGAAGTTCCTAAATACTTCAAAAGGGCCCTTAAGTACATAAAACGAAAATAGGGAGTTCCGAATGACTTCTAAGGACCCTACAAATCCTGTAAAAAGATAAAGTTAATTTATTGAATTAATTTTATTTGAAAAGTTAGAAGGAAAGTGGCCAACATGAATGGCTAAATGTATAAATATAGCAGGAAGTTGGTTTTTAAATTATATTTAAAACATAGAACAAATAACAAGGCTAACTCAGCAAATGTGTAGTTAGAGCAGTAACTTTCCTAGCATCTATTCTCAGATGTTATAAAAACTTCTCTTAAAACTAAAAGTATTAAAGTATTTACTAAAAGTATAAGAGAAAGGGGAGTGGGAAGCATTAATATAGTTAGCCTGGTTAAGTAGATGGGATTGTAACAGCTAAATGATCAACACTATAGAGTGAAGATCAATCCAGCTGTGAGCAGCAATTATTTTTTATAGCAGCCTCAGAATTACAAAAAAAACATGGCCTCTACTTAATAGACAACAAAATAAAATATTTTTATGAAAAGACACTATAGAAATTTATACAAAGACTGAATACAGAATAGTTTCACTGTTTTTCTTGGTTGATTAACCAAGAAAAACAGTGAAGCTATTCCAACGATTTCACTAAGGTTAGTCCAATATAGATATTCCCCCAATTAATTTAAATTATAATCATATAATTTAATAATATATCATTTTAATTATAATTGCTTGCATCTTTCAATATCATATTAACTCCAGTCATTCTGTTTGAACTCTTTTACTCACTAAGTGACCTGATACAATTTGAGACAACAACAAAAAGATTACTTGTTTTGGTAATTATAACTATAATAGAATGAAACTTGAATTTTTTTAATAATATTAAATTACAGAGAAAAGCTATTAGATATAAATTGATTATTCATTTGAAGAAATAGCATTATTGGTGAACTTACCATTGTAATTATTTTTATCTTCTAGATATCATTTTGTTATATTTATAAAAAAAAAACATTAATTTTGAAATAAAATTGTATAAAAAGCAACATTTCTATTTCAGAATAAATATTTCAATTAATTTTTAAAAAATATATAGTAAGTTGAACATTTTCTGGTAAATTCACACATTTTTTACTAATATTTACACATAACATGTATTATTTAAAAATTGTGGAAATGAATTAATTGGCCATTTTTTTAAAGGCCCATTGTATCATTAAATCCATTAGTTCACTTTTAACGCAATATAATTTTAACAAAGATCCTTAAATAGACATACGTTTCATCTAAACATCCCCATTTGATTTCCATTTTCAACAAGTGAAACAAAAAAGTATAACCTATCAGTAAAAGATACATTAAATAAATCTAAAAAAATTAACTGATAGAAGGCAGGTATTATATTTTAACACGAGATTCTGGTTGAAATATCCACCAGGGGTGCTATAAAGGTTAAATAAACTACAGTACTATAATTGTGCTCGTTATGACAATACCTTTATCTTTACTACTTGAACGGTATCTCTCGGCGGGACCCCAAATCCTGACCGTCCCGTCATCAGAGGCACTAGCTAACATGCTGGGGTAGGCGGAGTTCCAAGAGACGCAGTTGACGGTGCGCGTGTGGCCCTGCAGCACTGCAATGGGCATCTCTCGCTTGATGTGCCAGATGTATACTTTGTTGTCTGGAATAGGAAGAGATTGGATGAAATGACAAAATCTTTAGAGAAATTAATAGTTGTTTACCGGGTAGCCACTCAAAAATTAAAATTCCCTAACTTTTCCAGGTTTACCAGAAGAGGTTCAAAAAAATTCCAAACTGGGAAATGCATAAAAAGTAACAGATCCATATGGATTGTTCAAACTCCAAGATACTCCAAGATAGCTAGTGGCTGGTTCCGAATGTCTGTAACATATCTTCCTTACTATCTATTCTCTTTAACCCACCGTATCTGATAAGCACCCGGTCAGATTTTAATGAGAAAGTTATCGCTTCAGAGTGAAGAATACATTGGTAGTGTTTTTAGCAAAATACTTAGTGAGAAGAAAAGATAATTGATCGCCAAAAAAAAATCTGCAGTGTTTTATTCATCCAGATATCCGGTATGGAAATCGGATAGCCGACACTTTGATTCCGGATAATTACCAGTTAGTTAAAATCAGCCGGATAGACCGGATATCAGATAGTTACCGGACATCCGTTTCATCCTTAACAATAATTAAGAATGCCTGTAAACCTATCAAAGTGTAAAAAAAATATATATATCATTTTTATAAATTTTATACTAAAAAGGAAATTTCATTGATGGTGAGGAAAGGAATATAAGGCATCTTCATCTAAAACTATTAGAAAAATTTCCTAATTTGTCCAGAAAGTTGAGAAATTGTTTAATTTCCCAACTAGTTAAAAATGTGTTAATTGTTTAATTTATATTTAATTTAGAATGCAAATTTTTAACCCTCTGAGGGATGAACAAAATTTTTAATATACAAGTTAGTTTAAAAATAATTTATAAGAAAAATATTAAATTCTTTCAGTTATCTAATTAAATAAAATTTGCCTCTTGCATGCCCACTAGAATACTGAGAAAATTAAAAGCTAAAAACAATTTATATTTATAAAATATTTCTTAAATCTATATATTTAAAAGGCAAGACCATATATTGTCCTAGTCACTCCTCCTAAACTATAGAGCCAATTTTTATTATCAAGATGTCATTTTAAATGGAATGAACTGTAGATATACCAAAACTATAAAATTTAAGCAATTAATTAGTTTATTGCGCTTTATACAAAAATGAAAGGGTATCATAGTAGCGCCATCTACATTTCAAAATGTAAACAACAGTAATATGAGAGAGAATGAGCTGAATTCAGCTAAAATGCAGAAAAGGCAATTAACTAACGAGAGTAAAATGAAAATTGCAACAACGAGGATTGACGAGCATTAGTAAGTAGGAGGCATAGCCCCCTAGTTAGACTTTAATACTGTGCACAAAATAATTATACTTTCTTTCTAACTATTTTTTTACTTTCTTTTATAGTAAATCTATTTTTTGGGGGGGATTTATACATCTTACAAGCCAAATTTTATCTAATTAGTGTTTCAGCTTCTTTCAATACTTACTTGGTAATCTTTATTAATATAATTTAGTTTAAAAAAAAATAGTGTTTTAGCAATCAAAATATGAAGAAATAATTTTATTAATTAAAATTAGTGTTAAAATATTATAAGAGCAGTGTGTAACAATTAAGAGAAGCATGTTTTTTCCATACATAATAAGACTTCAAAGACGAGTCTAAATGGATATATGTGGTGTTATTTGGGAAAAAGGTAATTGAAATTTAAAATTATTTCACAATTGAATAATTAAGCAAGTAAAAACAACTATTAAATTTTAAAAAAAAGTTTGAAACACATACCTTCACTACCACTAGCAATAAAAACTTGATTAACTCCTCCAAAACATGAATGGATGGTATAATATCCTTGTGTAACACCTTGAAATTTTCTTACTAAAACTCTGTCTTCAATATCCCATAAATGCACGCCCTGCAATAAAACCAAATATTCTAATTTATATATTAAATGAAAAACCTACACTCAAAATGGTGTATGTTCCTTAGCGAGATAATGTCTTATTAATTGACTGTTTTGAAAAGATAAAATACTAAAAGAGTTGTGTCAGCAAAAAAAAAGGAAACTGTAGTGGGATAATAACATACTTCATTGATTTAAGACTGTTAAAACTACATTTGTTGCTATTATCAGCCTTTATAACAGGCATTTTTCTGTTTCAGAACTTATAACTAAGCATAAATGTTTTTATTACATCAGTAAATAAGCTTATAGCTTTATTTAAAGATGTTAGATTGAACATCTTGATTTCATTTTAATTGTATATATTATTTCTGTAGTAAAGATCCCTTTTACGCCTGTTAGACACAATGAATCTTAACGCATGAGGATCAAATGAAAGAATTTCATGGACCATGACAAATCGTGATAACATTTCAATCAATGTTTTTTTTAAAAAAAACTCCATTTAAAATAATTAATTTAACAGTTTTTTTTAAACAAGACTTTGATAATGCTGCCATCTATGAGCAGACAGTTCAACTTGTTTATTTTTTTGCCTATAACGAATGGGTATATGTATGTGGGGGGTTGTTCATGCAATAATTATCCCATCCATGGACATGATAGTTCTCTATAACTACATTATTATAACAATGAACAACATTACCTGAGTTGCTACATTCAATAAGGCCATTCTTCCAGATTCATCACATGTGAAAGACATAACTGAATGACCTTCTTGTAATCTGGAAAATATGAAGAAGAGTTTTTTTTTAATATATAATACTTTGAAAATAAATATGTTTCTTTTACAATATCAAAAGAAATTCTTTAATACTATTAAAAATTTATGAAGTGACAACATTTTCTTTTAAGTATGAAGTTATGAATATCGAAACTAATTTATAGTTTTAACTTTACACAACCATTCTGAGAAAAAAAACAAGAAATGTTGGTTACACGCGAGTACAATTAATGAAACAACTCAATACAATATGCAGGAATCAATCATAATAAATTTATATTCGTCTTTATAAACTCTCAAATATAAAATGAAAAGAAATTTTAAATGATATATTAAATGCAGCTCTTATAAAATTCCAAGCTATTCAAAACACAAACAATGCTACTCACATATTAAAGTCAGACAAGTCGTCAAAATTATATCCTCTAATGCGATGATGTGTGTCTGCGGCGAGAACAGTTTTCCCATCCTTTCTACACCAGAGACACTGGACTCGAACGCCTTCCCAAGAATCAAGGACATTTCCATCCAAATCCTACACAAAAATCAATTAAAAACATTTAAAATATAATTTCAATACTTATTTTTCAATACTCAAGACATTTCTTACTAAGATTCAAAGAACAGTGTATTTGCATATTGCCTATTTCGATTTATAGAAAAGAAACAATTTGAAAAGGAAATATTTAGGGATGAAACGGATATCCGTTAACTATTTTTACTATTTTTCTCGGGCTATTCAGGTGGGTAAGGAGTGCATTTCAGACGCGGTAAGTCACAGAGAATAGATAGCAAGGAAGATATGCGGTAGACATTCGAAACACACCACTATAGTGGAAGAATAATCCTAGAATAACCCTTTGTAAATAAAAAAGTGTTTTTAATGTTTATTCAATCTTGGTGTCACCTTAAAGGTAAGGAATTGGGGAATATTATAGAAAAAAAAAATATTTTGTAATTTTTGACCGATTTCCGTTTTTTCTAGTGTGTATGAGAACATAATTTCATAAAAAAGAAACTGCCGGATATCCGGCAAAATCCAGTTCGGATATCCGATATCCGGTTTGTAATGTGCACCGGATATCCGATATCCGGCAAAACCACTATCCAGTTCATCCCTAAAAATATTTCTTTATGCTTATTCCAAAATCTATCTAATAATAAGTTTAACTTCTTATAATGTCAATATCTTTGAAGTATCAATTTAATGTTCCTTAGGAACAGAATGATTACAATGTTTTGGTGCTAGAAAGCAAAAATTCGTTTTAATGTATGGGAAATAAGTAAAGTATTGTGAACCATGATGCAATTGAAGTTAGAGACAAAATTTATTTTGATGAGGAATCTGTTCTATGTATACCATGCATGTAAAGTACCAAATTGGTCAGTTAGTGTAAAGTATTACCTTAATACATATATTCCTAGCTGTTGGGTTGCATAGTTAAAAATACTGAATTTTGGAGACTATATATCATGTTAAAAGTGCCTTAAGTTACATACATTAATCTTTCTTTTATAATTCAGTTCTATATAATTTAGAGTATATCATTATGCTGTTATTTCATGTGTTGAGCTGTATATTTCATTTGAAATCTGTATATATTAAGCATATGTGGTAATTATCCAAAATTGTTAATTGGCATCAAGTAATATTTTCCCATAAAGATTATTTTACTCCCAATTCTTTCTATGTGATCAATTTTAAAATTCCAATCACACTAAGATTTTTTAAATGTGGACGTTTTTAACAGAATTTGCATGCAGCTAAATAAAGTTACAGCCTGAAAAATCACGTCTAATCAAAAGAGGGACATGCTCTTTATTAAGGAACTTAATAAGTTAGTTCTTTTAGATTTGGGGTTCAACAAGTTTTAACATTTCTTCAGCAAAAGTCGGGCCCCCAGCAAACCACTTCAAAAAGGAACTAGTAATTTCATGAAATGTAACTTTTGTAGAAATGCCAATGCATGAAGTTCTTGATTGCTGCCATATACATTTTTGGCAAATATGATAAATAGCAAATAAATTATGGTTAAATAGCAAGCTTACAAAAAAAACCTTGATTAACATTTACATTTAGATGAATAAAGTTTAATATTGTCTTAAGAGTAAATAAAATGATCGACTTACACATTGATAGAACTGTCCTCTGGTACCTCCACAAACGAATCTTTTTCCATCTTTATTCCAGGCACAAGTAGTGATACTATCTTCAGGTGCGTGATTCATTTTGATCTTAAGACCACCAGTCTGGAACGATCATGAAAATAAAGAGTGGAATTTATACTTAATTGTGTATGGCAAACAGACGCACTCAGTGTTGAATCAAAGGGAAAAGTCTACCAACCTCCACGTTCCAAATCCACAGGTCTGCCGAATCATCCGGGCCACAAGCGATCAGAAAGACGTCGTCTGGGCTCCAGGCTAAGAAGGAAACACCGCCAGGGTGACCTTCAAATGTTCTTCTATGAGTTAACTCAAGGGACTCCTGTTGACACACAGAAACGTTGTGTTAGAACATTGAAGTGTTTATAATAATTTTCAAGAAATGAAAATAGAGGGTTTATAGGATATTGGTTAATTTCCAGTACATGGTGCATACGACAAATGTGATTGTTTAGACACAATTGCCGAGTAGCGGCATCACACATAAATTTATTTGGGGGGGGGGGGGGGGGGAACAAGAAATTTACTTATTTAACGATTCGAAATTCTTAACTTAACTATTTAAAATTCCCAGCTGAACGGCACTAAAAATTCCCATTTCCAACTCAGATTTTAGTTTTTTTTAATTATTATTGAGGGGGGGGGGGGGCGTGATTATTTCATTATATTGCAATATATAATTCTCCTTATATTAAAAAGAAAAGTTGTTCATTTTCTTATCATTTGAATATTTTATATTTCTTATTTTAATATTTTAAATAAAAATAACACTAAAATAATCAATAATAGTTATATTCATATAGAGCAATTTGTTTATGTGACTTAAACTTGGATATGCCAACATACAAACAAGCATTAGCTTAAATTCCAAATTGGCTTATAAAATCAGACTTAATAAAATATTAAATTAAGTTAGAGTTACAGTAGTTACAAAAAAGAAAATAAAGAGTAAAAGTAAAGAAAAAAGCATTGTAAGTAAATACATTTTTATATAATTAAATGGCAAGTTATTTTTTTTAATTGAGTTTCTCAGAAATTAAAACATACAATTTTTTAAAAAGAAATTTGTACAAAATGGTAGCACAAAATAACTGAAATCAGTAATAAGTTGGCAGAAAATAATGAGCCCTAATAGTTGTAATAAATAGCTCATAATAATATAAGTAATAATATTTTTTCAACTTACAGGATTTACATCCCAAATGATAACAGTTGTATCTTTTGAGCCTGTTGCCAACTTTTTCCCATCGTTCGAGAAACGGCAGAACCAGACTTCGTCACAATGATCTTTGAGGACTTGAACTGTTTCACATGGGAACTGTTCCCTACAGTAGTTACAAAAAAAAATATTTACATAAATTTCAACTGAGCTGCTGCAACATTTCTTTTAATCACTAAATATAAAAAACAAGTTAAAAAGATTTTTTTACACTTTAAAACATAGCTTAAAATAATTCACAAAAGGATAAACATTTATACAAATATTATGTTTAAAAAAACTTGGCATAACATTTAAAGACGTGGGTGTAAGAACCAGACAGCTCCAGTTGTAAAAAAAATTAAGGATGGACCAAAATCACTGTTTCTTGCACTGTATGAGATACAAGTACAGCTCCTTTCTCTAAAATCTCTATAGCTATTGCTTAGAGCTGTCTGGTTCTTGCACCAATCGATAGAATATTTTTTTCTTTATGGGAATAAGTGGTCATAATATTTCTTAAATTCAAAGACTCAACCATCACTTTCATTGAACTTACTCTTCAATAAATTAGCATTGTACCTATTTTTTAATAAAAATATGAAAGTATCAAGATACAATAACAATTTATAATAGCATAAAATAATCTTTTTAAAAAAAAGGAACACTGACTTATTTTAGGAGAGAGTTGAAATAATTGATTTAATATCAATTTTATACTAATTATAACTTTTTCTTAATTGTACACCATAATTTAGGTAACTTTTTGTAAATTGGCACCAGTTGAAATAAGTATAAAATTATTATTAAATAATTCAATTTTTTCAACAAAATTGAAATTTTTTAGTACATTTTTCTTAAAAGTCAGTTTTCCTTTTTTTTTTTTAAAGATTCTTTTATTTTGCCTTTTTAGTTATTAATTTAGCAGGGGGTTTCACCTCTTGCTATTATTCACCAAGAAATTTAAGTTGTTGCTCAAATTTTTCAATGTCTCGGATGCGGTTTAATAAATGCTGGGTAAGCAAAACTATAGTGTCTCAACAATCCCTAACCTTGCTAATAAATGCTGGTGAACGAAATGCTATTGTTGTACAATATCTATTCAACAATGAAAATATTTTGAAATCAAAAAAATTATTTAAAAAAAATTCCTATAAATCGGTATTTCCTTCCATATAACAGATTAAATTTTTTTTTTTAAATGTGTTAACAAAAAAAGAATGTCCAAAACGGACAAAATTTTTTTCAAACGGTTCGGTCAATTGCGAATTCCAGGTAGAAAGATAGAGTTAAATGTCGGATAACCGTATATTTTTTTTCAAAAGATGCCCAAGGAAAACATCTATCCAATAAAAAGAGGATTTTCCATTAGAACAGAAACCTTACACGAACATGTATTTAAAAAAATGCATAACAGTAGAATTAATAACATCTCTCCTTTTAGCTCGCTTTGGTTGTCACGCTTTTCAGTCAATTAAAAATGGGACTCATTCAGTAACTATTTTTTTTAATTACTTACATATAAGTAAATGAATATTACACCTCAGTCATATATAAAATAGGCAAGATTTGTTGACAAAATTCAATGGTAACTTGTGTTCTTGTCGAGCACATATAAAAAAAATTGCTATTAAGCACTAATGTCATCAAATACAAGCATGTGTATTATAAGTGGTTAATACTGAAAAAAAAATATCATAATTCATCATACAAAGAAGTTAACAAGACAAACTATGAACAAAAAAATTATGATAAATAGGTAGCACAATTATATTGAAAATGTAGCGTTAATGTAAATTTTATACTACAAGTAAATTTATTGGTAAAATATTCTCATTAAACAAAAAAAAATTCTGCTTTAAGCGTGGCATGCAAGTTAATTTTGCTGTCCCTCGAATAAAACATTAGCTTACTTTGTGCAAGTGTGGTCTATGAGTAAAGACACATTCTCCAGATTGCTTTCAGACTTTGTGTTATGGTAAGGACATCTGTCTTTTTGTAGTTCCACTGCCTGATGCAGGAGCGTCTGCAATCTCCTTGGGGGCAGCATGACAGATGGAGGCAGGAACCCTAAGAAAAGAATTATTTAAAAAAAATTATTATTGCGATTGTTATTAAATTATGATGAAGAGAATCATATAAAAATAACAGTACGGAGATTCTACTCTTTTGAAAGTAATAAACTGTTTTGGGGGGCTTTTAAGGATGCTATTAAATAAATTTTACTTTTGTATTGAAAACAAGTATACAATTTTAAAGTCATTTCACCACTCGGAAAGCTAATAACCCTTATGAGTTACTACTATAAATTTCAAAATATAGCACTTTGATCACAATAGTCTTATTAAAATGGTTAAATAATGATAGTTGATCATCATTGATTTTCAACAACAAACAAGCAATAACATGTTACTTTTAAATAATATTATCAGTCCAACTAGCAACAATAATGCCAGTTACTTTTCATAGTGAAATACACAAAAGGTGGGACCAGCAGTACTGAATGATAGATCAGAAAAAAAAGTCTGTTTTGTCAAGAGTCCCACCCTTGGAGTCTATGAAGTAACCAAATGACAGTTGCAAGTAACAGACACAGTAACCAGTGCTAAAAGTGACATTAGTAAAAAGATATAAAAATAGACCTTTGGGATTTGAAATAAAATAAAATTAAGAGTTACCTTGCAGCTTTTCCATGAGCTTCTGCCGGGAATGGGTTCCCTTGCCATCCCATTTCGACATGCGTCTCAGCTCATCTCCTGTGCTGCACATCATGTAGCTGCAATTGCGAATGTTTTTTGGATCACAAAAGTGCAAAATATGAATTTTATTCATATGAGTAGCAAAGAAAATACAGAATTTCTATTACTAAACCCTTTAGGGGTGTGCAACAGAGTCCTGTCCATAGAGTAATGATACAAATAGAGGAATAAAAATGCTGATTTCCGTGTGTGCATCATTGAAACCACGTGATTTGTGGAAATGCTAATTCATTCATGCACCAATATTACTTGGCAGGCCTTGGCGACTTTCAGAACAAAGCGAAATCGAAGTATTGTTATAATGGATTTACGTTTAATTTTGTATTTAAATATCGTTTTTTTAACGAGTGGCACAATTTAAGGGAGTTTAACAGATATATTAAAGATATTTTTCTTACTTTGTACTTTTGAAATAATTGCGTTACATTTTTATGTAAAAAAATTACCATAAGCGAAGTTCTTTCAATTGTTATTTTGTATAGCTCAATAAGAAAATATGAACCATAAAACCGGAGAAATATAAAGAGTTTTGTTTTATTGAGTATTGAACACAAAGAAAATGACATTTTTGTTTCGTTAATGAAGAGGAAATATTTAGCGCAAATTGTTTGAAAATAAGTAAATACCTACATATATGTTAAGAAGTTGAATACGGGCAGAACGCCTTATCACCAAAAAGAAGACAGTGCACCAAATTTGGAACTTTTGCAGATGTCTGAACGCCAAATGTGGCAGCGTTAAAACCATGTGATGTTGGTTTTTGTATTTCATTGTTGACACCGCGACCTTATGAGAGTCTGGCATTGAACATAATATAACTGAATATAACAACTCTCTGGTCCTGCCCTTTTGGAGGGGCCCCACGCTCATCAAAGAAAAATGCTCAAAATAAGAATGTTAGATTTTTTTTTTTTTTTTTACATTTGACATGAAATGCAACACAAATCAGGTTAGAAATATCATGTTAATGATAGACCATATAATGTCCTTCGGGAAGGACTCGTCGTTACGATCATATAGGGTTTTTTCCTTACTTATAGCAGAATGACCAGTAAGTTCAGAATTGGCGCTAAAAAATGTTAAAAAACTCCAACTGCAATATTTTTTATGTACTAAATTCCTTATGGAAGAACTTCGGCATGTACCTTCAATCATTGACCTCTTAGAGACAAGTGTCATAGAAAGTTAGGCTTATACAGATAAAAAAGAATTTTTAAAAAATCTAAATATTAGATCTTTATATATATTTCTCTTACGCGGTGATTGAAAAACGCTGTTTTCCTGTACGCTGAGTGGCAACGGTTAGTTTGTTTACGAAATTCTGTTGCGCCCGTATTTTTATTTTGCCATTATGTAAGCCATTTTGACGATTAGCCCCTTCAATTCATTAGTAAACAATTATTTTGTTGATGTCAGCTTAAATTAGGAAGAATATAAACCCTATTACATTAAAAATAGAAGTTTTGAAAAACGCCTTTAAGTTTTCAAATGAGCGGAACATTGACGTGGCGCCATCTATTGGCAATTTTGAAAACTAGATTTCTATGATCTTCATTTTTATGACGTATTAACTTAGTTACGTACGCACTTCTGGTAGGCAAGACTATGGTAAGCTTAACGTCAATTATGTCAAAACAAACTACCAATAATGTTAAAAACTAAACTAAAACGCAGGAAAGGTGTGAAAATAACGTGGAAAATAATAAATAATGGTAGAAATAAAATAATAAATAATGGCTTGCCAGTGGTTCCATTGTTTTCATTTGTAGTTTAAAAGAAATTAAATGATTTTATATTGATTGACATGGCCAAAAAATTTATTGATGCCAAGATGAATTATAATTTAAATTTAGTTTCAACGTTTAAAATTTTTGGTAATATAATTAAAAAAAAAGTATTGTTACTAGGACACATTGTTATTGTGTCCTACCTTTTAGAAAGCGAAGCGAGAAGTGGTTTGCGGAGCAAACCTATGAGGATTGCGTAGCAATCCTCCGGGGGTTGGCGGAGAGTTAGCGGAGCAGGGGGCGGAGCCTCCTAGTTTTTTATATTTAACAAAGTTTTGTAATAAATATTCTATTCGAATGATATGTAGCAGCAGCAAATATTTGTAGTTGATAAAAAAAATTAAAGTGGCTTTTTAAGAATCTGCAAATTTATTCATAAGTATTTCAATCAAACTTATTCATAAATTTGTGTGGAGATTAAAAAAGGGGCTCAGTACTAAGTTCACACCGGGCCCCCGTGACTGCTAATGGAACTGATTAAACCTGCCTTATCTGGTTACATTATAGTGTGTTAATTTTTAGACTTGTCAAATTTGCAGTGGAAAATTCGACAAAAATATTTGTTGCAATTTATTGACTAAAATGAGCAGATTCGAATTCAACCGATAATTAGTTTGTATAAGAGCTATAAGTGATCAAGATATATAGTCAGGATAAAGATTCCATTCTAGAAAAATAAAAAAGCAACATGTTCTTTCTAAAAAAAGGGTGCATTTTTTCTAAGGTATAGAAACAGTTTCCTAACAGGTGAAAACTTATAAAGAAAGTATTTTTGTTGTAGGTTTTATCTTATCTTTTGTAATATCAGTGTAGTAGCATTTTATTTTCAATTTTTTTTTTTTTTAAAGAAGATTTTTTTTCAAAGAATAAAATCTAACAAACATACAAAACCTTTCCAAGACCAAAACGTCGGTTTTGAGATTGATTTTATTATTTCTTTAATAAAAAAAATATGCTTGCTATAACAGATTATTTATACAAACTACGTAAGAAGCATTAGTTTCTCGCAGTATTAATCATATTTCAAAATTATTGAAGTTTTTTTTTTATGAATTTAAAACATGGTATTGTTAATTAAAAAACAAATTGTCATAAATTTTAAAAGAAATTATTTGCAATGATGAAAACTAAAAAATATAGATGCAACAGAATACTTGAATAAAGGTCACACAAGGTCAGAATTTTGCAATAAAAACAATTGTAGTCTAGTTCTAAGAATCAAAAAACCTGTTTTATAAACCAGTTTTTAAGTATAGCCTATTCTATTTTGAAAGCAGAAAAACAAAAGAGAACTGGTTCCTTTTTTTTGGTATAAGGATTTTCTTCTGTTTTTCTATTTCTCTGTAGCAAAGGAAAAATGAACCGATGAATTGTTAATTATATGAAAATGCAGGGATATTTATACAAGGAGAATGCTTTTTTTTTAAAGAAAAAGGGAAGGTCATTCCACCAAAAATACATATACTATAAACATGCGAGACCCATAATATTTATATCATTTATAGACATCTTTAATTGCAATTGTCTTAGTGATTCACTATCATGAGCAGTTAAAAATATTTACATAATTTCCAAGTTCTGTTACAATTGAACATAGAAATTAAAGGACATATAATTTATAAGGAATCTTTTCAGCCTTTGTTTTCGTTAACTTGTTGTTAGTGGATAAAACTCTTTTCCAAATTTTGTATATTTTACAAGCCATTATCGCATCTTTGTATATATTAAAATAAACATTCAATTTATTCCAGCTGGAAACATATAACCCAACAGTGTAAGTGGTAGTATAATGGTTCGCCAAAAAATGGGTCCGGGTTCGAATATCGGCTAAGACATGGATGCAAAATTTCATAATTAGATGCAAGTCTGTTTGGTATTCCGTAATAAAGTTATATAATGGATATCAAATGCTTTTTTTATATATAATTTAGTTATTAGTCTGACAATCCAATAACTGCTACTACAAGAAAATATAAAATGTACATATAATAATACATAATTAAAAATTGACGGTATTTTTGATCTCCTTGAAATTGTTGCCCTAGCAATAGAAAAGCTAATCCGCCTTTAGGAAGATTGCTAGAAACACTGCTTGAAATTAACTTTAAATAATAAACCCAAAGACTTTTGATATTTTATTAACTAAAGAAAGGTTCTACAGAATGTGAACTAAATATTAAAAAAATTATTTTGAGCAAAGGTTCCACCTTCTAAATTGGAGTCAGGCAATTTCAAGCTCATAAATACAATTTTAGTAATTAGATTTTTGATTTTATGAACTTGGTGATGCAACTTTTTATAAAAATTATTGTTACAATAATAAATTGTAACTAAAAATAAAAATACAAACAAAAATTATAAGAAAAAAACTTGTCTTATAGAAAAAATATTTTAGAATACAAAATATTACCCTCACTAATCTGCAAGGGGACGTTCACTTTCTACTCACCTACTCAATTCGTGTACTCTATTTGTGTTAAATCTAAGAGGAGTTAGCTCATGTCTGAGGCACTGTAGAGCTTCCAAAACATGGCCATCTTCGAGAAACTCCAGGTACTTCTGCTCCAGTAACAAAAACTTCATTTCCTGAAAATTAAGTTAGTTATTTTACTAAAATATTAACAGTAACAATGAATAAATATATATATATGAACTTTAAACAATTATTCAATAATATCCACACAAAAATATCCCTCAAATAATCCATTGTAAAATCCTAAAATTAGTAGTAAATAATGTGCATTTTACAGGGTTGCAACTTAAGATTAAAATTCCCTGACTTGTCAGGTTTTCCTGTAGTTTTTTTTAAAAAAATTCCAGAATAAGAAAAACAAAGTTTTTTTTTAAAGGTTAATGTAGAAACCTATAAAAATAAAGTGCCTTCAAATAATAACTTATCAAAGTACAATTTTTTTTTTATTGATAGCAAGGAAATTAATACAAAAAGCAGTTTTTCAGCTAAAATTTTTAGAAAAATTCCCCGACTTCTCCTAGAAAAGTTGAGAAATTGTTCATGTTCTCAGACAATTCTCTGATTTCTTAGGTCATTTTCTCTGACAATTCCAGGTTTTCCCTGTTTTACAGGTACACAGGAACCCTGTCAGATTTATTTTCCTGCTAAAATTAATGGCTTTCATGCAAATGAATTATACTAAATGGGGACGGTTTAAAAAAAGACTAAAACTAAACAAGAACTTAAAATGCATGCTATTTACAAACACCTCATAGATAGCTTATCACAAGCATTGAAAAGATAAAGTACATACAACTACAAAAGACTTACAATAAGGGAATGTTCAGTTTCTAGTAGCAGCTTTAAATCCCCGAGATCCGTTTCAGCCTGAAAAGAAAATGCCATGAGATGCAAAATAATTTTAAGTTATTACTTAACAGCAAAATATTAATAAAATTAATAAAGGCATACAGCACTGCACATGTTAAGAAACACCTGATAAATAATTTATCTTTATAACACAGACATTAATGGTATTATAAAGCAGAATGCTGCAATTCACCTGACTATTTCATGAAAATATCCATTCTCATACTTTTCCCTCTAGTAGCAAAAAATAGTTTTTCTTACCTAAAGGGATTCTTCAGGGAGATTTTTAGGGTTTAGTGATTAAAAAAGCTTGTTTTCTTTCAGATTTATACCAATTTTTTTTTAATTTTATAGGATACTTTTAGCATTGATTACATTCATTAGGTATTTGATTATCAGCAGATAATCGACGAAGTAATTTTTTTTTTTAATTATTGCTGCAATTACTCCAATTTTGATGACTGAAATTGAATTTTTTGTAAATTTATTTAATATTTTTTTCCAGATTAATTGCGTTTATTTGGTATTTGGTTATTATCAGCCAACTACAGTTACAGTTTTAGCAAAAATCAAGATTTTACACGATGATTTTTCTGATTTTAAAGAAGGAAAACTTAAGATTTTCTCTGTTTAAATTTGGTTGTGCAGTTATTTGACTAATTAAGAGCCAATCAGTTATGTGGCAGTCAAATGGAAATTTAAAATAATTGAAACTTGACACAGATTTCAGAAACAATCGATTTCACCTTCTCCTTAAATTACCCTTTTCAGGGGTTCACCTAGAAATTTTACCCGATAAAAAATTGTGAAAGAAAAATAGTGTACAACTAGTGGCAAAATCTTGTAATATTAGTGAAGATAATTCAAATA
This sequence comes from Troglohyphantes excavatus, assembly GCA_963932185.1. NCBI lineage: Eukaryota > Metazoa > Arthropoda > Arachnida > Araneae > Linyphiidae > Troglohyphantes > Troglohyphantes excavatus. The sequence goes on along the minus strand of OZ010673.1, from coordinate 54,064,341 downwards.
TATATATCACTGTATTCCATTATGTATATATAAACAAATGTTACATAGTTAACAATTTTTATATAATATAATTTATTAATTAAAATGTATTTATAAATTACATTAATTCAGTAACAATTCATTTAACCTAATTTAATTTTTACCCCCTACTTTGTTCAAAATATACCAAAACATTTACCTAAAATAGTTCCGAATAACATATTGAATAGTTAAATATTTAACTCTACTTTTATTTTACAGCTTTTTAATATTTTTTTTACTTATAAAACCAAACATCTAACATTCATCACACAATTTGTAAACACCCGTCTTCATCAGAACTGCCTTGCTGGTCGATAAATTTCCAAGTCCTAGCTCTTCAGTAATGCATATGCGCTGGCCGATGGAATTTTCACGCGCTTCGTTCTCTGGGTCCCCGATATATTTATGCAATCAGAAATGGCTGCATTTTATGCTAATTTCAGTATGTAAATGGTCTAATTTTCAAGAATTTCGGTTTGCGACAGGTTCGATTTTCATCAATTTCAATTTGTGATGGAGCCAAAAACATCCCCAAATTTAGGCTGGATAAGGCCCTGCTTTTTTTTAAAATTGAGCAAAAATAAAAATGTCAATATATTTGATCTCTTTATTTCATAAAAATAATATTTTCTCTAAAGATGAAAGTTTATAATAAATAAATAATATTGTGATTTAAAAAATGTTTTGGTAGTAAACTAATAGCAAGAGTTTGTAAAAAAAAACACATTTCTACACATTTTCTAAACTAATAATACAACCGTACAAAGGGTCTAAAACTTCATATGTTGTTCTATCAATACAATTGAAGTTGGTAGATATACAAAATATTAAATTTAAACTCAATTTTAAAAAATGACATACTTTTATAATGAATTGAATTTAGTTATAAATTGAAAAAAATATGTTGTAAATTTTACAATACACCAGGTTTTTATAATAATAATAATAATAAAAAAATGTTTGTGTGTGGATTGCAAAGCACTTATTTCCAATGCATACGAAAGGCCTCAGCAAGGCACAAATGTTTTAAACATAAAAAAAAAATTAATATAGTAAATGTTTGTAAAATTATTAAAAAAAATTACCCTATTATCAAATATCTCCGTTAAAACAGAAAATTAGTTACAAAATGATTTTTTATACTATTACAGGATGGCAACAATATTCTGGAAAAAAATTTCCCTGATATTTCCCTGATTTTCATGATGGTTCACAAAAATTTCCCTAATTTTACAATAACATAAAGAAATGTTGCAATACATGCTTTGTATAGACAAAGTATCCACGTTACAATGATCCAATAAATACATTACATTATAAATGAAAAATAAGAAATACTTATTGACAGTTAAAATAATTTATGGATACAACACAAATTATGTAATTGCAATAGGCATAATAGTTATTAAATCAGTGTTCACTCTAGAAATAAAAAAGGGCAGGGCGTTGTTGGCTGTAAACGGACACCCTGTTTTTGAAAAAGCACTTCTAGTTTTTAGAAGGTCACTTTTTAAAAAAAAATTCAAGATGGGCGTGGCCACCCGTTGATATATCGGATCTGTGACCAAACAAAATAAAATTCAGATTTGTTGATTGATATTGCAGAAGAGCTGCATATTGGTGACAATTCGGGGCTTATTTTGAAGGAAAGACCAGGACAAAATTGATGTCTCTTTATGAAGATACTACTTAAAATCCAAAATTTGGCACTTAAGAATAATGTTTTCGCTAAAAACCAAATCTGTAAGTAGCCGTAATCAGAAACCTTACAAAACTGATGAAAAGGCTACTTAAATCTAAAATTTGGTAATAAAAGGCCTAATATTGTAACTACACAAACCATCTTCACTTTATTGATTGAAAAGGGCAAGAGGGGCGGAATTTTTTCAAAAGAGGGCAGCATTTTTTAAATAAGGGGCATGAGGGCGCTATCGAGATGAAAAAAGGGCGAGCAGGGCTGGCCGCCTTTCAAAAAACGCCTAGAGTGAACACTGTTAAATATGTTCTCTGGAAGCAGATAATGCTAAAAAAACAAGTTTTTTCAAATTATTTGTTTTTTGTAGATAATTTGAAATGTTTTATATGCTACATATTCCCTTATATCTTCAATAAATGTTATAATCTTCAATAAATCACATATTCATTAGCCCCTCACATGTTGCTTACAATTCTAGGTCTAATGCACTTTGCTTCTCCCTTTAGCAGTGGTTCACATTTTTACAAAAATAAAACTGAAAATATGCATAACCATGCTTTTTTAAAAAAAATCTTTTTCAGAAATAAAAGGAACTATTGACAACTAAATTACCCATAATAGAGGGCATAATAGACGATAATTGCCGTTTTAATGTTCCAAATTAAAAAAATTCCATGACTTTTTGTGAAATTTTGAAAAGTTCCCTAACGTTTCCAGAATTAAAAATTTTCATGATAATTCCCTGATTACCTGGTTACGTTGCCACCCTGTATTAAATATTCAGTTAAAAATAATCAGCCCAACTTGACTTGTCTAATCTTCCACATTCTCCCTATGGAGATTAGTAAAATCATCAGTTTCTATGGTAGCCGCCACATAACTGAAATGGGCCCAAGGGTTTTCTCGAGGTGCTGGAACATTGCTATTGTTTTACAAAATAATTACCTTCGTCCAGTCGCCCTCCATGACATGAGTTTGAAATTTGGCCGCAGAAGGATGATCTAATCTACAACCAGATTCTCTCATCAATTGTTCTGCTGTACGACTGTAAAGGAAAAAGATAGTAGTGCTCATTTAATTATCAATGTTAACAGAAAGATAGATATATAACTATTTATAGACAAATCAACTAAGTTTATAATGTAGCAAGGCACAGGGTAAAAATTATTTATGCGATAATATGAACTACAAAACAGAAGAAGTTTCGGCCAATTAAGCACACTGAAATTTTTTTTTTATAGAAACATACAATGGGTCAAACCAAATATTAGTTGATATTTTACTTTCATGGTGACTGATAAGCATATTACTTAGCTAAAATCAATCATTCAATATCATAAAATGCATTTTTTTTATATGTTGCAACAAAAAAAAAAGCTTGTGTTTGGGTATAGCTGTATAATTTTTTATGCAGTCATGAATAATTAGCATAAAATTAAGTTTAAAAATATAATATGATGTATATGAATAATTAAACGGAATATTATAAAAATTATCATTTGAGATTGATTTCAAGACAAATATTTAATGAACAACGAAATATAACACTAAATTGTTGAAAATAATTTAAGCAATTAAATGGAAGAAACATGTTTATAGAATTCATTATTTAAATTAGGAATTCTTGCTAAATTAGTAAAAAAAAAAGTTGAGTTATAAAAATCCTAATTAATATTTGCTTATGTGGTTTTGCGATTTGTTTTCCACATATATTTCATTCCATTCGAATTGAGTGCACCATGATGCAGACGAACTGGAACGTATTTAAAACGTAAGTAAAAATATTAATATAATTTTATTTTCTGGAATTTCCACTAGTTTAATGTCATAAATTAAACGCAATTTAAAATCGTAATTATTATTTAAATATTAGATAAGTGTAGAGGGTAAAATTGGATAGTTTTCATGTAGGTATGATGCGTAATAGGCAGATTGTTTACATCCGAAAAATGTTCTCTAGGTCCAAGAACGATCGAATTCCGAACTAACTTTTATTTTTACCTTACCCAAAATACATCATAAATTATTTTTTTCGGGAGATTGTGGGGATTAAAATTTGGAAACGGAAGAGATGCTACGTACTTCAAACCCAGACCCCGGAGATGCTGACCAATTAGACGTATTATGTCTTGGTCCGTTTGCGATCTTATCTTTGTGGATATCGTCTTATGAACGTCCCCGTTGATCTCCACATTGTCTTCGAAGGAACAAGTACCGTTTTGCAAGTCATTACTAGTTGAAGCTGTTTCACCATTATGACAACCATTACTGGCTTGCATGTTAGTACTGACTGTGGATAGGCGCTGCTTTTTTAGGGGTGGGGGAGACACTCCACCGTCGTCGGAATCTGCACTCGATGCCAGGCTTGCTTCAAATGCGACTTTTTTTTAAAATCCACTTTTAATTTCGTTTTTTTTTCCAAACCTTAAATGATATCCATCAAGGAATCATCGAAAACCTCATCCGTCGCGCTCGCTATAACACGGACAGAGTGCACCATCAACTTTTGTAAACATAGCCAATAGCAAGATCTCAGCTGGTAGCTTCACTGTCGAATCGTGACGTCACGACTGTGGATTGCTGGGATAGCATTTCCACGAGCTGTTTTTCATTGTTTAAGTCACAAGCTTTAGATTTTTTAATATGCGTTAACCAATTTCAACATTTTGTAACAAATAAACTATACGTTGAATAGAAAGTTATTAATAGTTGGACTATTTTGTTTTTGTATTTTACTTAAGATTGTATATAGATCATAAATTATCGTATTACGTGACAAATAACAAAACAAATCTAGTACTTTACTATCCTACCAGGGGAACTAAAAGTTACTTGAAGTAATATATTTTTTAGTTTTGGAATGTTTAGTTTAATTTACAAACTTATGAATTGCTGAACATAGTAACGGCTTGTATATTTTTACTTTATCAACTTCTATATGCCAATGAAACATAGCCCACTATAGCCTGTTTGGCACACTGAGCTAAAATCACTGGAGTATAGACTAAGCGTCTGCTTTTTGCTGTACTGGCAAAAAAAGAAAAGGTGATGAAAAGACAGTTTCGCGAAAAATTTTACTTTTAAAATACCTTATTGAATGAAATTTATATTTTAAGTATGTTGTTTATATTCCATAATGCTAATTCAACGAATACTGGACAGTGGCGGCCCGTGGCCGAAAATGTTAGTGCAGCCGAAATCATGTGAATCTCCCCCACTTCCCCTATCAGTGGCGTAGCCAGGATTGTTCGATGGGGGGGGGGTTCATAAATTATTTTTGGTCTGACCAAAACCAAATAATTTTTTTTATTAAAAATTGATTTGAACAATTTTTAACTAATAATTTTAATTAATCATTTTAATTAATAATTTGAATAAAATGTAATTAATAATTTGAATAAAATGTCATTAATAATTTGAATAAAATGTCATTAATAATTTGAATAAAATGTCATTAATAATTTGAATAAAATGTCATTAATAATTTGAATAAAATGTCATTAATAATTTGAATAAAATGTCATTAATAATTTGAATAAAATGTCATTAATAATTTGAATAAAATGTCATTAATAATTTGAATAAAATGTCATTAATAATTTGAATAAAATGTCATTAATAATTTGAATAAAATGTCATTAATAATTTGAATAAAATGTCATTAATAATTTGAATAAAATGTCATTAATAATTTGAATAAAATGTCATTAATAATTTGAATAAAATGTCATTAATAATTTGAATAAAATGTCATTAATAATTTGAATAAAATGTAATTAATATTTTGAATAAAATGTAATTAATAATTTGAATAAAATGTAATTAATAATTTGAATAAAATTTAATTAATAATTTGAATAAAATTTAATTAATAATTTTAAATTAGTAATTTTAATTAATCATAATAATTCTTAAGTAGTAATTTTAAATTTGTAAATAATTCTTTAATATATAATTAAAAATAACAGAATAATAATCATTATTTTCCGTTTAATTTTATCATGCATGACAATGGCGTGACATGGGGGAGGAGGTTTCATTGGTTGCGTGACACAACAAAATGGCGCATTGCGGCAAAATCATAACGGAAATTGGCGTTGCTTGTAAAAAAAACATTAATTTGTAGAATCTGTGAAGCTAGACAATGGAAAAATGCTTGCCTAATCATCAGCACGAGATGCAGCTCAGCAGAAAAAAACTTTAACTCCCAACTTAACGATTCGAAATTCCCAACTTAACGATTCAAAATTCCCAACTTAACGGCGTCGGGTACGGATACCAGCTCGGGTGTTATTCTCGTTATCTGACCATGATTAAAAAATACGAGGTATTATTCCCAGGTCTTTCCTTCGAGATAGACCCGAACCAACGTTGTGGCACGCAACATTTGTTGCGTGCATGTTCCAGTGCAGTGTCCGTTCTAAGGTTTAATGAACGATGTGCAGCTTTAGTGCGATATTAATTAACCAAACCAAACTTAACGATTGGAAATTCGGAACACAACAGTGCTAAAAATTCCTAGTTCCAACTTATCAACTTTTTTATAGGATAATTTTATTGTGGAAGTCATGGGGGGGGGGGGGGGTTAACAAATACAGCTATATTCTGAAAATGGTAACGTGATCTGTAAATAGTAGGAGTCAAAGGAACTCGACAGCTGTGCTAACCCAATAGCCATTGCTAATCTTAACATAAATAAAATAATATTCAAAAACAAAAAGTACCTACATACCAATGTGACCATATTTATCAAATAGTATTTCAATTCTAAAATTTTTAAATAAATAACCATTTTAATTCTAAATTAATCAATTCAGGAAAACTGGAATTTAAATTATTATAAATAAATTCAATAAACTTAAAAGTATTCAAAGAGAGAGTCCTCCGAAGTTAAAGTTAAAACGAAACACATATCGCATAAAATTAGGTAAAGAGAATAGGTACTGAAAGATGCCGTCCTCCGCGCATAAAATTTTTGGGGACTCTGAATGATTTTTTTAACCGAACCGAGGGGTGAATTAAATAAAAGAACCCATGGAAAGTTCTCGAAGTTTCTATTTGAAACCGGTAAAAAAAAAAAATAGAGAGAAAAACTAAAAGGAAAACGTACTGCGTCAACATTACACAATATCAGGACACAATATGGGAAGATTCAACTAACCAATCACAAAACGAAACAAAAAAAAAATCCTAGACACGAGACGATAAATTTATAAGGGACTGGCGCTTCGAATATTAACTCGAAAAAATTTTACATTGTGGAAGGCAAAACCAATAGAGTTATATGAAACAAAAGTGATTTTCGAATAAAAGGAGTGGATTTTGATTTAGACAATCACACCTAACACAATTACTAGCATCTCCATGTGCGCTCGCCTGTGTGAGGAAAAGCATCTTGGCGCGATAATTGTTTGGCGGTGAGGGGATAAATTGCCAAATGTTGCAACCTTGTATGGCATTTATTCCCTTCCCCGGGAGATTCAAGCTTACAGCATATGGTTGTTTAAATTGATGTTTTTTTTTATTGATATTCAACTGTTTGGCGTAGATGTGTGGAGGGAGGGGGAAATTTTCTGCTTATTAATGAGGAAAGAGTGGGCGCTCGAAATAAAGTGTAGTATTTATTTCAAAAATAGTCTTATAAAACATTAAAAATTTGAACTAATAAACAAGGTATAATATCTTTAATATTTTGTAATTAAGTATTCTGTAGAAAAAAAAATTAAGAATAAGAAACAGAAATAAAGCAAGTAATTTATGGAAGTTACAAGTTATATAAGGTTAATTTGAAATACATAACGAATGTTTATAAAGAAATTGTATTTGTGTATGGAGTATTTTTGATTCACATAAGCATTTCTTATAATTCATAAATCCTTTTCTGTAATTATAAGCAAACTAAATTTATACTATTTTAATATAACAAAGTTAATGTTACAAAGGTCTCGGGGTGAATAAATGGCCAACCTGGTTTATGGTATGTCCCACGATGGTATAATATAATTTCTTAGATATTCGTAAAATCATTTTTATAATTACAATAATATTAAAATTGCGAATTACAATCAAATAAATATATTAAAATATATATATATCAATAAATCGAATGCGTGTTCTTAAATCGTGAAATTACCATGGTCGCAGTTTATTGCGAAAAAACTAGCTCTTCTCCATGCTACAATTACAATGCCATTTAAAAAACAAAACAAAAAAGGTCAGTCAAAATGTCGAACAGCAATTCCTTCCACAGGGTTGCGAAATACTAAACTTATCAATATCGCCAAAGCTGGAACAATTATCGCGCCAAGATGATTTTCCTCACACAGGCGAGCGTACAGCTGCGGAAAAAAAAAACGAACCACCAGGGATTATTTCGTTAGTTTTTATAGTAGAGCTAAAATTAATATACCATTTTGTAGGGAATAAAGTCTACTATACATTGATATACAAAAAATTTGCATAGGGGACTATCTTCATACTCGAATCCGTACCAACTTTAAAATTTTCGATAGCAACACCTACTTTTGATAGCGCAGAAGTGTTCCCCACCCTCAAATTAATCTAAATATAATTTTTCGTTAATTTCCTACCATTATATGCAGAGATATTAGACGATATGTATCGGTCTTATTTGAGGGGCTACCTCCACATTGAACAAAGTATTATTAGTTGGTCTAAGAAATGAATGACGCGGGTAGAAAATGTTTTGCGTTAGCCGTGGTTCTACTTTTAACGTGGTTTTTTTTTTTCGTGGTCAGATCAGAGTTAAGATAAGGCTAGCATATAAATTGTTCAAATAATATGATGCAGTATGTATTATTCTTACAGATATGTTACTACTTCACTGTGATTGTATATAGTATTTTTGATGACGACAAATTTCATCATTTGTATTCTTCAGATGTTCTGAAATTATATAGGCAAATGACAAAATTAATATTGTAAGAAAAATTTAAAATTTTAGAATATATCTTTAAAAAGTTATTTATTCAAAGTTTAAAATACATATACCAATGATTTACTTTTAAAATTCATATAATTTTTTTTTAATTCTATATTTAAATGTGGTTTCTATATTTAATATTACAAACTCAGTTTGAATTGAGGCTATGTAATTGCTCATTTTCCATAAGATTGTGCTTGTCTTAAGTTATGCAGGGTGGTCCAAAATTATTTTAATGCTTTTAAAAATCCTTTAAAAAACAAAAATATGCACATAAGGTTTTTTTATATATAAAAAGAAAGCATTGAAGTTTCTTAAACATTTAGACCACTTTAATGTGCACACCATTTTTGCACCTTTAAAAAAAATTGTTTAAAAATATAATCACATATGGTGTGTCCAATCCGGCTATGTGAAATATTGGAAAATTTGTAATTACAATCGCCGCTGTAATTCAATTCGGCTTTTCAATTAGTCAGTAACACTGATTGTGTTTTAAACTACTGTTTTTTCAATTTTCCGTCAAGGGGGTTACTTTACACCTTGCAGGGTAACTTTTACTCCACCTATTACAAAAAAGTTTCATATTTGAAAAAGGCGGGGCATTCAGCGAAAAAAGACAGTAATATATTTTTTCCCTTGATGGTTAGCAATCCTGCTGTCCAACAGTTGGCCTTTTTTCCCCTCCCTTTCTTTACAGCTAAAAGGGAACGTTACAGCTAAAAGTGTTGTTTAGGTATAACCAACACACGGGTGTTGGTATACACACGGGTTTTTCCAGTGGAAAAAGTTGTATTTTTTACATAACCACGTGTACCCTGTAAAAGGTTAGGGCCCAATTCTGTTATGAAAGAATTTAAAAGTATAAAATCTATTTTCTTCTTCTAGTTCAGGTTACAAATCCTTTGGTTCACCAACCTCATTCCAGTCCAACATTCGGGGTTACTTTACTACACCAGTTAAATTAAATAAACCTTATAATAGTAAAATAAACCTTAGTGGAGAGAAACCTTGTCATTCTGTAGCGGTTGTTAAGGATTTTGTTGTCCTTTTCATTCAAAAAGGGATTTTCACTCTATTTTTTAGGAATGATATTGCTAATTTAAAGTCCTTCCTCTAAAAAAATACATCTCTAGTTAATTTTTAATGCATTTATTTAAAATAGTTAAGAATTATCTATAATATATTTATTAATTACTACCTACTTTTTTTATTTACAAAATGTAGTAGCGGCTTATATAGTGGTGTGGTTTTCTTTAAAAGACATGGGGACAACGGACATAATTATTATATAAAAAAGTTTAAGTATAATGAACTAAGATATTCCCATTCTTTAAATATTTACATATAGTATTATCAACTTAAATCAATGATTCTCAATTTTTCAATGGCATCGGAACACACCAGAAAGTTGAAAATTAGACAAAGAGCACGGATTAATTTTTTTTTTATTAACACATATAGATACCAAATGCAATTCTGACACAAAATACATGTATTAAATATACTTCAGTTAATAAATACAGTATTTGAAATAAATATATTAATTAAAAATTCAAGGAAGTTATGCATATTTCCTTCGAGATAGGCCCCTAACAGTCTCCAACAGCCCACTGTGCAGCTCTAGTGCAACGTTATTTAACCAAGTTCATATTTTTTAACCATCATGGTCAGATGACGAGAACAACGTATGAATTGACACCCAACGCAACTTCAGTAGGCGATAGGAAATTCGACTTGGATCATATTTAACGTGCACCACTCCCGCACACCGCTCGCCTTTATATAAGAATTTAGAATTTTATGCCAACGCGATAACAGCGCTTTTAATTCTCAAAATTAGTGAAGATTTCTGTTAAGTTCTGCTGATTTTAAATTTGTGTATGACCCCTGAAATGATCATTTGATACACATTTTAATATATCTTAAAAACTACATAGAGGAAAATCACGAAATTTTAGATATGGATATAAAGCGTTTTTCTGAATCCATCACTATCAAAATATAGCATGGTTGGTATTCATAAATTTTATGAATATTGATATCCTAATTTAAATAAAATTAAAAAATATACATATAAGTAATGAAAGTTAGTGTATTTTATTTGGGTCGTTTAGAAGTAACACAGATAAAAATTTCAGCTTAATAAAATTATTATTTCGAAAGATATGATTAAAAGGAAATTCATTTAACATTACGAGTTCTAAACTTTCGAAATTCACAATTAAAAAACTACTTAACCAAATGACTTGCAAATTGATATTCAACGATAAATTTTGTCGTAGATTATAAATATTGAATCAAAATTGGGTGTTGCTATTGGAAATTTTAAAGTTGGTGCGGATTTTAATATGAAGATAGTCCCCTATGCAATTTTTTGTATATCAATGTGTAGTAGACTTTATTCAATACAAAATGGTATATTAAGTTTAGCTCTACTATAAAAATTAACGAAATAATCATTGGTGGTTCGTTTTTTTTTCCGCAGCTGTACATGGAGATGCTAGTAACACAATTAAAAGAGAAGTTATTTTAATCGGACTCCCCCCCCGGTGCGATGTGCCTGCATGTGGGGTAGACCAGGAAATGAGACACGTGTTTTCTCTATAGAAATCAAAGAAATTTTTTTTTTTTTTTTTTGCCCTTTTTATTTTTCAAAAAAATAATTTTGATTTTAAACTGGCTATGGGGGGGGGGGGGGGGGTTCTAACCCAAAGTAACCCAATGCTGGCTACGCCACTGTCCCCTATTGTCCACAAACCATACATGAACGGAAATTCTTTATTATTTACTACTCAAATCAAAGTTTCCTTTCAATTTTTATGAAATGAAACATGCAAAACAAAATAGAAAACACTTTTTACTTATTTTTTGAAAATTTAGGCAATCCTCCCTTTCTTTTAAACATGCGAATCGGACAATTTTAATAATAACTTAAATAACGAAACAACAACAAGAACATAATGGTCCTGAAACAACAGCACACAGTAAATTTATCACGAAAACCATTTCCAATTGGAGAGATTCTCGTAAGTTCTCGTTTCTCCCACCCATCCCCGCGATTCACGCACGAGCCAATCAGTTTATCGAATACCAAGTGCAGCCCAAACCAAAAAATTCGTTTCGGCTGACAAATGCAATGGCATTAGCATGGGGTGGGGGGGGGGGGATCTATCTCCATACTACGTATATAGAGGTTGCCATGGCAAAACGATATGCTGCCAATTTCGAACTTCGCTTTTTGGCTACAGTTTTGATTGAATGGAGCTTTTTCCAGGGCCGTAGAGAGGGGGGGGGGGACCGACGGGACAACCCCCCCCCCCGAAATTGTGTGATACTTTTTTTCAACACTCTTCTTTCCCCTACTTTTCCCTTTTTTCTTTCTTGAATCCAAAAAACTATTTATTTATACTGCCTAATACCACCGATGGTGTGGAACTTATTAACTATGACGTCACAACCAATCATATTCTATTATTTTATATCGGCTGGGAGTGTTCGGAACGGAAGTGAGATGAGCTTTTGATGTGTAATATCTTTCGGCGCACTGAACTATAAATTGTAAATTCTGAAACGCTTAAATCAGAGCGATTCGGTGGGGGGGGGGTGCGTTTGCACCCTTACTTTTTTCGGATGTTGCCCCTTACCCCTTTTTTAATATTGCACTTTTTAAAAATAAACAAAAGACCCAACCCATTCCACCCCTCTGACGGTTTTGTACCAGGTAAGGGCAAGGAGGAGTTGTCGGCAACTGCAGTATACGATTACGCCCCCATAAATCTCCGTGGAATCATTTTATGGAGATAAATTGCATACCATCATCTAGAGGACGGTGGGCCGCGTCTACCAGACCTATTATAAAATCATAAGTCCTCTGACTTTTGTGAGTAGAAAGTCGGTCTTAACTGCAAAATACGATTTCACCTTCATAACTCCATGGGTTTAATGGCAGATCAAGATATGGAAATCTACAATCGTATAGAGGTTAGTGGGATGCATCGACTAGGCCGATTATTAACTCATTCCCCTATTAGAGCTTTGCACCGTCTGTAGGGGGTTGTTGCCTTTGACTGCAGTATGCGCTTCCTTCCCTCTCCCCAATAACTCACAGGAATTCTGCCTTTGTGGATAAAAAACCTACCATCGTGTTGAAGAAGGCGGCCGCGTCAACCGGGTTGGCCATTAATCCACTCCCTCCTTTGACCTTTATACGGCGGCCCAAAAGTATTCACGAATAAAATTTTAAGACAATGATTATTATAATTTTTATTTCAACGTTAAAAAGGATGGCCAAAATATTTACTCTCCCCCCCCCCCCCCTTCTTGTTTCCTCTTGATCTCTTGCCCCCGCACTTTTAGCACCCAATCGCCGCCACTGACTGTAAGCAGCCATACTGTACCCCAACTAATTTTTAAAAGGGATTTTGTGGATATTTTCTTCTCAAATCGTTATAGAAATGTTAAATATGTTCAAATATTTTATATTTTTTACATATAGAATCAATTTGCGTATCGCTAATAATTTTTTTTTTTGGTACTTATCCACTCCTTATTGGTTAAAAGGTATTTCAAAGAATAGGTTTTAAGGTAAAATTAAAAAAAAAATAGCCCAAACTATACAATTCGGCATATTTATATGTATATGAAATATAGAGGTAGAAGCGGCATCAAATAGTTTAGATACCATACGAAAATTATAAAGGAAAATTTTGTGTTCGTGTTGTCGTAACAACGGAAATTAAACTTTCAACCATAACCCCCCCCCGAAAAAAAATCCTGGCTACGGCCTTGGCTTTTTCTCTTCCTAAATTGTGCATTACGGCAACAGGCTTGCTATTCATTGGAGATTTTGTTTACTACCGTAGAAATTTCATTTTCAATTACAATCTTCATTTAAGAAAATTAGTAAAATATCTGATTTTAGTTTTAAAATGCATTAATAAATTTAGGTGCAGCCCGGCTGTACTTGCTGTAGTCCACGAGCCGCCACTGATATTGGGACGCAACTACTGTTAGCGAGGATTGAACGTGAGCGGTACTTTACACGTTTTGAGCAAATGTAGCAAAAAGTACAAATTTTTAGTATTTCAAGTACGTTGAGAATTGATGGCGTTCCATTTCAGGTGTTGTCTATCGCATCTGGACATCAAAAATAGACTGCGGCTAAAGAGTTTCTTCTAAGAGCGTTCTCCAAATCCATCAAAATTGTTCTAGTATCAGAGAGCTGCTGTTTGGTTTAAAATTATTTGCTGAAGTAAAGGAAATTATAATCAGAATTCAGAGCTTTGAAGACCCTCTTTTCAATATATACCCGTCAATGACTCTATCAATTTGCCCGGACCGTCACTGATGTATAGATTATTATAGGAAGGGTCGCAGGAAAAAAATTTACCAATTTAGGGGAGGGATATATGTGCATTTAAATTTTTTCTACTAAAACTACTTTCTTCGATTTGCAAATCAACCACTTATTCCATATTTAAAGTACCACTAATACGAATTATACAAATTGCTAGCTATATATGGCCCGGCATTGCTCTAGTGTTCACCTATTTCTGACATTTGGCCGGATAAAACTAATTGATTTTATAATAAGTCGTTTCTGCTTTAAGGGGTGGGAAAGGGGGATAATGGTAGATTTTCGAAATCTCATGCAGACGAAGACTCATAGACGGGTTTTCGAAATCTCATGCAAGGTCAGGTGTGCAAAATTTCCTCAAGCTCGGAATTAAACTGCAGATTTGTATGTATATATAAAAAATAAACCCACGAATACTTTTATATTTATATAGATCTTTCTAAAGTTAAACTTTTTTAGTGGAAGCATAAAAAAATATTTTAAAATTATATTTTGTTCGTATAATTTGTTTCTTATGAATACTTCTTTGTTATATTAATATTAATTGATATATTAAATAAACGAAATTATGACATCTTTATTACACTCATTTTGTAACTGTAATACAGTTCATTAGTTAAATTGTAATACAAAATGTGTAAAATTATTAAGTATCATCTTCAGTGTCTTCTTTCTTTGGCGAATCTTCAAAAATCATGAACATGGGATTTTCCACAAAATCTCTCTCCGCCGGTATGTTTTCAACGGGAGCTGATGCCTAGAAATTGTCAAAGTCAATTAAAATATGGTTTTATATATATAATGATAAAATAATCTTTCTAAAAAAAAAAAATTAAACCGACTTTAAGGAAAATGCGCCAAAAATTAAAAAATAATTTTTAATTTTAAAAACGAGTTGGAAAAAATTGAATTATTTAATATCGATTTTATACTCATTAAAACTTTTTGAAATCGGCGCCAAAATTTAGGTATGATTTTGTAAATTCGCGCCAACTTAAAAAAGTTCTAATAAGTATAAAATTGATATTAAATAATTAAATTTTTTCCAACTCGTTCGTAAAATTAAAAATTATTTTTTACTTTTTAGCACATTTTCTTTAAAGTTGTTTTACCTGTTTTTTTGAAAGATTATTTTGTTTTCCCCTTTTTAGTTTTTAATTTAGCAGGAGGCTTCGCCCCCTGCTAAATCCGCCCTCTCGTAGTATTCATATAATTGTCGATTGTGTTTCTGACGTGAACGTCCTTAAAATCAGCTACCTGGCTGGTGGTATTAGGAAAGAAACGCTATGTTTACGCGTTTTGGGTGATTTATTACGATTTTATAACTTCAGGATAAACAGTAGCGGCTAAAGGCCCAACGTCGGAGTAAGAAGGGCGCCAAACGAGTGTAAAAATAAATAACTGCAGATTACTAACCCTATATATTTGATTAAATCATTATTTAAACAATATTTGAATATTTCATGAAAATTGCACAGTTAATATCTTATTTTCTTGCTACCAGAAATGTCTATGTTTGACAAGAGTGTTCAAATTTAGTATTTAAGGAATTAGGTAAGTGTTTGCCAGCTAGTTTAAAACGTTGAAAAATAAGTATATGCGATCAGGTCGTTTGGTTTCTTGCAAAATGGTGCTCTATGCAAAAGGGAGGGGTGCGCCTAAATTCAAAATTATGCGTGCTTGTGCTATAAATATTCTATGAACCGTCCCTGGTTGTAATGGCAAATAGTACAATTGATATAAATTTGGTTCGTTCTATAGGAAATTAGGGTTCGATGTGTGTAAAATATTGAAACAAAATAAAACATGTAATAGGGTAAGAGGCGTTAGAAAGGAATCATCTTGTTTATTTTACTTCTATTATGAAAAGAATATATTTTAAGAAATTTTCACTGGTGGGGACAAATACTTTTCTATGATCAAAGACAGGATGCTGTTAAGATAGCTGAACCTTGATGTTAATCTTTTCGCGAGGGCTCCGTAACAGGATAGCTGCACTGGCTGTAGGCTAATTCTTAAAAGGGGGGGGGGGGGGTGCTATTTCGCGTTGGGAAGCAGGAAAAAGAGTTCTCAAAGCTTTGCGGAAGGATGATGTCCCTTACAATAAAAAGCGTGTAGGCTAACGGATGGATTGTTAACAATTCTTCCTCAAAGTACACAGGTTCGGGGAAGGTCCATTCTGGTGTCGAAACATTGAAAACCGCAACCTAAGACAATCTGCATAAGCCATTAGCAAACGTCAGCTGTCCGAACAGGTGTAATTACTTGTTATGCTGCAAACAACATACTTCAGACCACATGCGTTTCAAAAATTCTTCCCCCATTCCATAGTTCGAAAGTGTCCCAAGCTCACCAATAGATCTCGTCTATACCATAGAGTAATGATACAAATGGAGGAATAAAAATTCTGATTTTCGTGTGTCCATCATTGAAACCACGTGATATGTGAAAACGCCAATTCATTCATGCGCCAATATTACTTGGCAGGCCTTGGCGACTTTAAGAACTAAACGAGATCGAAGTATTGTAGTATGGTTTTGTGTTTTATTTGGTATTTAAATATAGTTTTTTTTTAACGAGTGGCACAATTTAAGGGAGTTTAACAGATATATTAAGGAGATTTTTCTTACTTTGTAGTTTTGAAATAATTGCATTACGTTTTTATGTAAAAAATTTACCATAAGCAAAGTTCTTTCAATTGTTATTTTGTATACTTCAATAAGAAAATATGAACAATAAAACCTGAGACATATAAAGAGTTTCGCTTCTTCGAGTATTGAACACCAATAAAATATTTTCGTTTCGTTAATGAAGAGGAAATATTTAGCGCATATTGTTTGAAAATAAGTAAATACGTACATATATGTTGAAAAGTTGAATACGGACAGAACTCCTTATCACCAAAAAAGAAGAAAGTGCGCCAAATTTGAAACTCCTGCAGATGTCTGAATGCCAAATGTGGCAGCGCTAAAACCACGTGATGTGGGTTTTTCTTTTCAATGTTGACACCGCGGCCTTATGAGAGTCTGGTATTCAAGGCGCTCTCTATTTAATATTACAACTCTCTGGTCTATACTCTATGGAACACATGTTGTCCCAGCCTGCACGTAAAGCTTAACAAAAACTTTTTGAAAAATATGCTAAAAATTATTTGTTTGTCAATTCAAACTGATTTAATTTACTTAATTTAACAAAAATGATCAATGTATATACCTCTTAGAAAATATTTAGGACACGAATAAACAATAATGGGCATCAAATCCACGAGAGTAGTGGGGCTTTTTTTAGCACCAACTCTATGTTAAAATATGCCCCTGATTGGCATTACATTGGCGATGAATTCCTATGTATTTCTCTACAATCAGCTGAAATGACGTGTGTAAAACTTTTCTTTCCGTACAATGAGACACAGCCACATTCGACGTTATTCACAACTCACAACTCAAAATCAGCATTTGTAATGAAGAAATTCATGCAGTATTGATCAATTCACATAAACAAAGCGAGCTACCCCACTTGTTCTATGTCGTATTCATTGTCATTCTTTGGGATATGTCACCGTACCTCAGATGTAATGTTCGTTCCGTACACCGGGTTGTCAAATCCCTTGCTGTTGTCTCCTGTAGAAGAAGGAGTTGGGCCATCGCCAGGCTCCAATTCATCGTGGGGGGTGGTTCCCAATTCCAGTTCAATTTTGTCAGATCGGAGATCGAAGCGAGCAAAGGAGAAACCCTCGATTCTGTAAAAAAAAATATAGATATAAATACCCGAAAGATTATTGAAATGTCATTCTTAATTTTTTATTTCTATAAAATTTTAATGTTAAGAACTAGTGTCCTACTCGTGTCCAGTGTGCGTTGTGAGAAGAATGATTTGGCATAAAGGTATATTAAGGTATTTAAATTTAATGAGGCATATTAGGTTTAAAGTACATATTTACAATTAAGAGATTTGGGAGGACAAAACAAGCGTCTTCATTCGATAAAAGAAGCAGACAGTCTCTCTCTTCTTCCAAAAACAATAAATTTCCCAACTTAACGAATCGAAATTCCCAACTCAACAGTGCTGAAAATTACTAGTTCCAACTTTTCGACATCTGTCATCTTTTTTTATATATATATTTTAGGTAATATTAAACAGTTCTCTTCTCAAGCATTGATTTGTTGCACCCATATTCCAATGCAGTGTCCGTTCTGAGGTCTAATTTAAATGTAATCTTACAAGTTGTGCGATTTCTAATCTTTCCTAGCTTTCATTTACTAATAATATTAATTTTCTTCAGTCATAAATTTTCCCAACTCGGGGTTTTTAAAAGTTGAAATTCCCAACTTTCAGGGTTTCAAGATTACTGGGAGGGGGGAGGGCAAACCCCCCTGGTGCGACGGGCCTGTCACCAAATACTCTCCTCCCCGGTTATCACCGTCTCACAATGCCTATAGCGCATTGTTATGCACAGTACTTTGATGCGTGCTTCTGTTCAGTATTTACATATTCAGTGTTAATTCAAACTGTTATTCGCATTGCTTATTGATCCCCTTCCGATTCCAAATGAAGATTTAGTATAAAAATGTACTCGTTTATTCAATCTTACCGCCGTTTTCTGTATACATAAAAAGCTGCTGCTACTCCTGATGCAACAATCATTATTATTACCAGTGCAGCTATTCCACCGGAAGACATTCCTGAAATGAGAGGGAAAAATTTATGTTTAAACAAATTAAATTTTCCCGTGAAAGCGTTTTTAAAATCGGTCCGGGTACAGCGGTCACTGGCAGAAACTTGCGCGACATAAAATTGTTGAAATTTTAAAGCCCTATAACTTCGAGGAGAAACAACCTTTATAATAAATGATCTACCATAATGCAGAGGCCAATAGATCAGGGCGGCCATTCATCCATGTCCCCTCTGACCTGCTGCGAACGTGGGATGATTGAAATTTATTCAAATTTCGGGCATACGTTCGTCTGTTTTGCACAGTAACATCTTCCATTTTAATCGACATATCACGGCCATTGGGGGCTTCAATTGATGAGAACGATTATTTCCATAATTCCATTTGCTTGACTGTTTAAATCAATGGGATTGTGCATATTTTGAAGGTGACGACTTGTCGCAGGTTTTACTATGAACCCAAAATATCACACTAAAGTTCCATTGTGACATGGAAAACTAAAACAGGTAGAAAGGGCAGTTCAAGAGAAACACTGTTAAAAATAGGAACTTAAAAATGAGTAAAATGTACTCATTTTTAATGTCCGACTTGATCGACATGGCGCTAATTCGTCCACACGATGGTATGTTATTTTTACTCATAGGCTGATTCACCTCGAGTTATAGGGCTGTGAAATATCAACGCTTTTCGTCTTGCTGAAGTTTCTGCAATGTCCGCAATACACAGGCGGATTTTAAAGACGACGTCTAAAATAATTATTTAGGGTTAACCTTTTTATTATTGGCTAAAAATACTATTATTGTTTAAAAGTGTACTCACCTCCAGAAGAGTAGCCTGAATTTGGAAGCACGATCCATTTTTCTGATTTCTGAATACGAACAGAACGAATGCCATACAAACGGGTTCCTTCAGCTTCTAAATCAGAAATTAAATAATACATGTAATTTGGAACAGTGTCGTAGCCAGCATTGGGTTACTTTGGGTTAGAACCCCCCCCCCCCCCCCCCCCATAGCCAAGTTTTTTTTTTTTTTTTTTTTGAAAAATAACATGCAAAAAAACCCCCAAAAAAACGAAGATATTTTTCTCTGATTTCTATAGAGAAAACACACGTCGCATTTCCTGGTCTACCCCACATGTATCTCCTGCTCCTTTCCCTTCTGTCCCCTGAAGGGATGATTTTAAGGAGAACAATGGTGAAACAACCTTGAAGACAGAAAATTCGACTTTTTTTGGGGGGGGGGGGGCGATGGGGTAGTAGGTCTGTATGTCTATGATTGTCTTGCTTGTTTGTACATGTAAAAGGATACTTTTCTTAACACTTGAAATGGTGCGGCAGTTGAGCCGGAATTCACAGTACATCAATCCAGAAATTGCTTGCTTTGAAGTAAGGTATTTTCCCTGACTCATTCATCCCCTACGTGCAGGCACGTCGCGTTTTAAAAATACCCGAGTTGGGAAAATTTATGTCTGAAGAAAATTAATATTTTTAACAAATGAAAGCAAAAACACCAAGGTTATTAAGGGAAAATTAGAAATTGTCCAACTTGTAAAATTAAACTTAAATTCGTGTGTTTGATTTCAGAGTTCACTGCACACTTTCGACCGATATGACGCTAAGGCTCCAGGTGGAGTTGACTAATGTAGTCTGTAGCCGAGTCAACGCCAGTGGCGGAACTGTTTTATAAATTTCATTGTATTTTTTATTACGTCAAGCGAAAAAAAATATTTAACCTTGGCATCGTTTCCTTAAATAAAAATTCCACATTTTAAATATATAATAAATTATTTAAATTAAGGAGCAATGTTTTCAGATTTCCAACAGGCGACTAAAAATGGTCGCATATGCTCATTCTGTTGTTCGTTATTGTCAAAGTTATATTATATGTTTTAACGTTCATATTATCATTTAAAGAATTTTAAAATATATGGCGTTGCACTTTACGCAAAACGTCACACAGTGTTCTTTTTATTAAAATAACTTCTCTTTTAATTGTGTTAGGTGCGATTGTCTAAATCAAAATCCTCTCCTTTTTATTCGAAAATCACTTTTGTTTCATATAACCCTATTGGTTTTGCCTTCCACAATGTAAAATTTCTTTCAGCTAATATTCAAAGCGCCATGGCGCTTCGAATATATGGGACTGGCGCGTCAGTCCCATATAAATTTATAGTCTCGTGTCTAGGATTTTTTTTTGTTATTTTGTTTTGTTTTGTTTTGTGATTAACCAATCACAAAATTGTGCAATGTTGACGCAGTGCGTTTCCTGTGTGTTTTTCTATAAATATTTTTTTTTTTTAGTTTTTACCAGTTTCAAATAGAAACTTCCAGAACTTTCGATGGGTTCTTTTATTTAAATCACCCCTCGGTTAAAAAAAATTCTCGGACTTCGATACGATTGCTACGAAAAATCTTATGCGCGGAGGACGCATCTTTCAGTACCTATTTTCTTTACCTAATTTTATGTGATATGTGTTTCGTTTTAACATTAACTTTGGAGGATTCTCTCTTTGAATACTTCTAAGTTTATTGAATTTATTTATAATAATTTAAATTCTTGTTTTCCTGCATTGATTAATTTAGAATTAAAATGGTTATTAATTAAAAAAAATTATAATTTAATTAATTCTTGATAAATATGGTCATATTGGTATGTAGATACTTTTTTATTTTTGAATATTATTTTATGCTTTATGTTAAGATTAGCAATGGCTGTTGGGTTGACACAACTGCCGAGTCCCTTTCAGTCCCACTTTATTTAAAGATCATGTTACATTTTCAGAACATGGCTGTATTTGTTATTCCCCCCCCCCCCCCCCCCCTTATGACTTACACAATAAAATTATCCTATAAAAAGTTGATAAGTTGGAACTAGGAATTTTTAGCACTGTTGTGTTCAAAATTTCCAATCGTTAAGTTTGGTTAATTAACATCGCACTTAGAACGGACGCTGCACTGGAACATGCGTGCAAGAAATGTTGCGTGCCACAACGTTGGTTCGGGTCTATCTCGAAGAAAAGACCTGGGAATAATGCCTCGTATTTTTTAATCATAGTCAGATAACGAGAATAACACCCGAGCTGGTATCCGTACCCGACGCCGTTAAGTTGGGAATTTTGAATCGTTAAGTTGGGAATTTCGAATCTTAAGTTGGGAATTTCGATTCGTTAAGTTGTGAAATTTCTTGTCTCAACCCCCCCCCCCCCCCAAAAAAAAAAAAATTGTGTGACGGCACTGCCTACGTGTTTTAAGCTTTTAATTTACTTCTTAATTATAATTTATAAATAATATTTAATCAATTAAAATTATTAATTATAATTTTAATTTAAAACTACTGCTTAAATTAAAAAATATCATAATTTAAATTTACTAATTTAAAATTACTACTTGAAAATTATTATGATTAATTAAAATTACTACTTAAAAATTATTATGATTAATTAAAATTACTACTTAAAAATTATTATGATTAATTAAAATTACTAATTTAATATTATCAATTAAAATTGCTAATTTAAAATTATTAATTAAAAATGATTAATTAAAATTGCTAATTTAAAATTATTAATTAAAAATGATTAATTAAAATTGCTAATTTAAAATGATTAATTAAAATTAATAATTTAAAATTATTAATTAACTTTTATTCAAATTATTAACTAAATTTTATTCAAATTATTAATTAAATTTAATTAAAATTATTAGTTAAAAAAATTTAAATCAGTTATTAATAAAAATAAATATATTTGGTTTTGGTCGGACCAAAAATAATTTATGGACCCCCCCCCCTTCGGACAATCCTGGCTACGCCACTGATTTCGAAATTAGAATCTATGGATTTCATGTCATTTAACAGATATATCTTTAAACCTATGCCTTTTACGCAATGGCAGATTAAGAAGAAAAAAAATAATAGAAGACGCAAGTTTTGAATATTTTGTATCATATTTCTCAAGTTCATCGACAAGTTAAAATTAGTTTTCCCAGTAGCTTTTCCTCCCGTAGAGTCACAAAGAAGAGAATGTACGACCATGACCATGTTTACGTGGTGTGGGAATATTTATATCAGAAATAAATTATAAAATATCATTAATTATTTGTTAATAAACTTTAATCTTTCTATCTTATCTATCTATCTTATCTATCTATCTATCTTATCTATCTATCTATCTTATCTATCTATCTATCTTATCTATCTATCTTATCTATCTATCTATCTTATCTATCTATCTTATCTATCTATCTATCTTATCTATCTATCTTATCTATCTATCTTATCTATCTATCTTATCTATCTATCTTATCTATCTATCTTATCTATCTATCTTATCTATCTATCTTATCTATCTATCTTATCTATCTATCTTATCTATCTATCTTATCTATCTATCTTATCTATCTATCTTATCTATCTATCTTATCTATCTATCTTATCTATCTATCTTATCTATCTATCTTATCTATCTATCTTATCTATCTATCTTATCTATCTATCTTATCTATCTATCTTATCTATCTATCTTATCTATCTATCTTATCTATCTATCTTATCTATCTATCTTATCTATCTATCTTATCTATCTATCTTATCTATCTATCTTATCTATCTATCTTATCTATCTATCTTATCTATCTATCTATCTTATCTATCTATCTTATCTATCTATCTTATCTATCTATCTATCTTATCTATCTATCTTATCTATCTATCTTATCTATCTATCTTATCTATCTATCTATCTTATCTATCTATCTTATCTATCTATCTTATTTATCTATCTTATCTATCTATCTTATCTATCTATCTTATCTATCTATCTTATCTATCTATCTTATCTATCTATCTTATCTATCTATCTTATCTATCTATCTATCTTATCTATCTATCTTATCTATCTATCTTATCTATCTATCTTATCTATCTATCTTATCTATCTATCTTATCTATCTATCTTATCTATCTATCTTATCTATCTATCTTATCTATCTATCTTATCTATCTATCTTATCTATCTATCTTATCTATCTATCTTATCTATCTATCTTATCTATCTATCTTATCTATCTATCTTATCTATCTATCTTATCTATCTATCTTATCTATCTATCTTATCTATCTATATTATCTATCTATCTTATCTATCTATCTATCTTATCTATCTATCTTATCTATCTATCTTATCTATCTATCTTATCTATCTATCTTATCTATCTATCTTATCTATCTATCTTATCTATCTATCTTATCTATCTATCTTATCTATCTATCTTATCTATCTATCTTATCTATCTATCTTATCTATCTATCTTATCTATCTATCTTATCTATCTATCTTATCTATCTAGCTTATCTATCTAGCTTATCTATCTAGCTTATCTATCTAGCTTATCTATCTAGCTTATCTATCTATCTTATCTATCTATCTTATCTATCTATCTTATCTATCTATCTTATCTATCTAGCTTATCTATATATCTTATCTATCTAGCTTATCTATCTATCTTATCTATCTAGCTTATCTATCTAGCTTATCTATCTATCTTATCTATCTATCTTATCTATCTATCTTATCTATCTATCTTATCTATCTATATTATCTATCTATCTTATCTATCTATCTTATCTATCTATCTTATCTATCTATCTTATCTATCTATCTTATCTATCTATCTTATCTATCTATCTTATCTATCTATCTTATCTATCTATCTTATCTATCTATCTTATCTATCTATCTTATCTATCTATCTTATCTATCTATCTTATCTATCTATCTATCTTATCTATCTATCTTATCTATCTATCTATCTTATCTATCTATCTTATCTATCTATCTTATCTATCTATCTTATCTATCTATCTTATCTATCTATCTTATCTATCTATCTTATCTATCTATCTATCTTATCTATCTATCTTATCTATCTATCTTATCTATCTATCTTATCTATCTATCTTATCTATCTATCTTATCTATCTATCTTATCTATCTATCTTATCTATCTATCTTATCTATCTATCTTATCTATCTATCTTATCTATCTATCTTATCTATCTATCTTATCTATCTATCTTATCTATATATCTTATCTATCTATCTATCTTATCTATCTATCTTATCTATCTATCTTATCTATCTATCTTATCTATCTATCTTATCTATCTATCTTATCTATCTATCTTATCTATCTATCTTATCTATCTATCTTATCTATCTATCTTATCTATCTATCTTATCTATCTATCTTATCTATCTATCTTATCTATCTATCTTATATATCTATCTTATCTATCTATCTTATCTATCTATCTTATCTATCTATCTTATCTATTTATCTTATCTATCTATCTTATCTATCTATCTTATCTATCTATCTTATCTATCTATCTTATCTATCTATCTTATCTATCTATCTTATCTATCTATCTTATCTATCTATCTTATCTATCTATCTTATCTATCTATCTATCTTATCTATCTATCTTATCTATCTATCTTATCTATCTATCTTATCTGTCTATCTTATCTGTCTATCTTATCTGTCTATCTTATCTGTCTATCTTATCTGTCTATCTTATCTATCTATCTTATCTATCTATCTTATCTATCTATCTATCTATCTTATCTATCTTTCTATCTATGTTATCTTATCTTATCTTTATCTATCTATCTATCTATCTATCTATCTATCTATCTATCTATCTATCTATCTATCTATGTTATCTTATCTTATCTTATCTTTATCTATCTATCTATCTATCTATTTATCTATAGACATTTATATTTTAGTACATTTTAATTGGAGAGTGGTTATTCGAAAATGTACAATACTTACAAGACAATGTGTATAACACTTTCATTAATTTATACAATTTTAAGAGGGGATGCGCGCCCCCTGTTTCCTCTCCCCCCCCCCCCCCACACACACCGTGTATCTCATTAATCATCTCATCTACCTTGCATTTAGGAAATTTAAATGAAGTTTTATATAATAAAAAGTTAAGTTTTTGAACCATATATTATTTCGGCATGCAATGAAAATACAATATGAATAGTATAAGCAACCTATACATTCAATCTTTAAAATTTTTACAATACTGCTGTTACAAAATCTGGAATTTTCGTTCTGAGGATACAAAATGTCAAATCAACCCGAGTTCCTGGAGAGGTTTTTGTCTTATTCAATATATGAATACAAAAAATTTCGACAAACTACTTGCTCTAAGCCCAACAAGATTAGGTCCCGTTTAACGCATCCTAACAACACCCCCAATGCCGATCTAGTTATCTTTGCAGAATTCAGATTAACTATTCCTGACGAATGATCCTATCTTTTCAGGCAGGCTATTCCATATATATTTCTCCATTATAAAAATAATTCTTTTTATAGCTTCCCGATTAAGTTGTGATTTAAATAACATGTACCCATAACCTATAATGGCTGCATAAATTTTATGCCCTTGACATCACCGGATTTGATAAATTTAAATCTTTGAAAAAGGTCCCATTTAGTCTTCTTCACCTCGATTGTATAAGAATCTGCTATAGTTTACTGCCGAAGTTCCCTGAATCAATTTCGTTGCCCTATGATGAACCCGTTCTAACAAATCTATATATTTTTTACATGCTTTTATTAAGATAAGATGACCAAAGGTGAGGTGATAAGGTGATATTGCAAGTGATGTCAGTCGTACGCTTTCTATAAAATCGGTAAGAGATTTCCAACCATGTTCTGTGAAACTTTAGAATCGACAGTCGCGATGGTCGCTTAAATACGACTTTCAGCCAGTCCAGTCAGCGAAGCTAATTGTGGATTCAACAACATTATTCGCGTATCCTTTTAAAAAAAAGTCTAAAGGCGTGATATCTGTGGTGCCCATGTTATTGAGTTTACTTGTCCAATCAAACGTCACGATATGTTTCGTGCGATTAATGGTGCGCACATTGAAATGTTCTAACCGTTGTCAAAGATTCTTTCAACAATGCTATGACCTTTTGCTGTATGGTGACGAAATGTGGTAAACTTATAAGAACACAGTTTTGAGCAATTAAAATAATTACAATAATGTTTACTTTTAGTGATTACGTCGCCAAAAAGATAGATAGTAAAACAAGATGCATTTTTAAAATTATTTCAATTTACCTCCTGTTAACGCATTATAGATAAGTTGGGCCAGCCTATTTGCTATTTTATTGGCATTGGAATCTACAAACACTGATTGTATGTGTCCATCGGCTATTTTTGAAGTAAAGCTTTCGACTGGACGAAAAGTGCCCTAAGGAAAAACATATATAAATGAATAAAAAAATATGAATATATTTAAGTTTTTATTCTAGAAATACAATGGGTAGATTAAAAAATACATAGAATCACATAAAAGGAAACTTAACAAATACAAATAATAGCGATTAACTATAGATTCTAAGCCCAGCAAGGTTGGTCCTGCTTAACGTATCCTAACAATCCCGCAACGCCGATTTAGTTATCTCTTAAAACCAACTACCCCAAACGAATTAAACACCTTAACAGGCAAACTATTCTATTTATCAATTGTTACACTGTTAAAAATAGGTACTCAAACATTAAAAAAAAAACACTCATATTTGAGTACATTCAAAGTTTATCATGCCTACGAATATAAGTTTCAATTTTGAAAAAGACATGTACTCAAAAATGAGTACAATGAGAAAAAATGAATTAAAAGAGCAGATGCTAGCCTACATAGACAGCCTTCATGAATCTCTTTCAATAAATACCGACAATTACAACCAAGCCTTACCGGGAATCGAACCCAGATCCTCAGCCACCGCAATCCAGATCCTTATCTGTTAAACTACGTGGGCGACTTGAGGAAGTTATAAACAGAAGAAATGTTAAAAATGGTGTGCCAAAAGAATGGTAATAAAGTTAATTGAGTTGTAAAAACTCAGTTTCCATTTAAGCAAATGACATCAAATAATGTGGAAAACCATGTTCTGAATAACAATTTTAAGTTTGTTAGGTTTTGTTAAGATGGCTAGAACAGAAGCTGAAATTAACAATAGTAAATCACACTGCTCATTTTTGAGAAAGTACGGTTACTTAAATTTGAGTACGTCATTTCTCATTTACGATGCAATTTTACTCAAGGAAAAACGTGTAGGTTCAAAGACTCATTTTTAAGTAATTTTTTTTACAGTGTGGTAGTAATTTATGCAAAGTATTTTGCAGAACAAGTATTTTGCATTCTGGCATTAGTAATCTAGGATCTAGACTTAATTTAGCAAATTTCAGACCTTGGCAACTAATAAAAGAAATGTTACATAACGGAATAAATCACAAATTTATTACTAAAAAGTCAAACTTAACAGCTGGTTTAGAATGTTCTTACTTTTTCTTGGATGTGTAGAATAAAATGTAAAAGTGGTACCATCTGGAAATGAGGCTCGTATTCTAGTAGCAATTTCACAGCTGTCAAGAAACACGAATAAGATTATGAATTAATTGTAATAAACGTAACCATAATTAAAAATATCTGTATCATGATGGAAGTATAATAATCCACAGTTTAAATTTATGTGCCAGTACTCATGCTAATTTTTTTTAAAATATTATTAAACAGCATTTACCACATATTGGACAACAATGACCTGCCACTTCAATGGGATCTGCACATTCCAGTTTGGGACACGGGAGAATGTATTTACAAATAGTAGATAATACCTAAAAATACAAAATGACCAGGAATGAAAATACTTATTTTATTTGAGAAAAGTTAACCAAATAGTTCTCTGCATATAGATTCAATATTTAACAGGTAAAATGGAATTTACCAAATAAAAGCGCGTGAGACATTTCTGAATGTATAGAAATGAAGAAATCTTAACTGTACTCGTGATTTGAAGTAAGAAAAAAAAATCTATAGCTCTTTGTGAACAAACCCGTTTAGGAAATTATATAAGCTGTACCCAAATGTCATGAATTACCCAAATGTCTTGAGATTGTAATTTTTATGGTCCGAAGTTTAGCTGTTAAAGCATTAAAGGCATGACCTTTTAGCTAAGGCAAACAAAGTACTTGCTTAGGTACTTGCTTATAAGCACGCCAATACATTGGCTGGCCTATGCGCACTTTTAGTTTAGCTCGTAAAACGATATAAAAGAAACCATAAAAAACAAATTCTAAATACTACAAAAATAAGTGCTGTGACCTGGAACGACTTGAAATTCGTGATAAAAATTATTTGACAGAATATTGCTGCGAACTGTTTATTTTGATTTCTTATTAGATCTTCTTATGTAAAGATTCGGAGACTGCACACTCTAGCGGTGATGTCAGGAGATTAGCGTGCATTTCTTGAAAACTATACAAGATACATGAAAATAGTCAATTACAAATTAATACGTTTATACTACTTACTCGAGGATCTTCGTTGCCACAAAGGCACCCCGTTTCGTCCGTACAAGATGAGGATGAGATCTGGATTCTGGGATTCTCCGGAAAAAGCAGCTTTCCTGTGCGAGTCTTCACGAGTGCATCAAATTCTTCCTGCGTATATTTCTAGAAACAAAAATTTACATTGATTTTCAGCGAAGCTGGGTTAAATTTGTATAAAAGAGACCGTGTCCTTAATCTTGAGAATAACAATCTAGGCCACTGATCTCTAACTGTAACTTCCGAATTCGGCAAGACATTTTGTTGCATTGAAGCCAATGTGGAGGCAGTCATGCTACACCTCACTTTCATCGCTACCGCAATATTTCGTATATTTTTCATTTTAAAATAAGCCGGCATGTATTGTTTTTGGCTGATTTTTTTCTATTTTCTTTTTAACCCCATTTTAAATGCAATTTACTATTAAAATAAAAAGTCATTTGCAAGTCAAAAGTGGTTAAAAAGCAAGAGCAAAAACTATTTGTTTGGCAATATAATAATTAATTCTATAAGAAGAAAATATAATATTTATATACATTTAATATTTCTACAATGCTATGGTATTAAAAAAACTCCACTAAATCCCTTTTAAAAAATGTTGGGACACAGTATGGCTGCTTCCACATTGGCTTCAACGCGCCCATAGAGGAAACTAGTTTTGAGCCTTCCAGAATATACAGTTAAAGTTCAGTGGTCTAGGCCTGCGAACCCCGAGAGTGCGACACGTGCCACCGCACAGGGCCCAGCAGTGTTAGAAAGGCCCCGCGGACAACATCAACAAAAAATGTAAAATTAAATATTATTACAAAGGAAAATTAATTACTATTTTTAAAACTGCAATTGCACTTATTTTATTTACGTTTATTCATGCATAGTGAATTTGCTATCACCGATCATACGTCATCTGGCGTCTAGAGAATCAACGGATGTTTTTACCGTAACAGATAGGACGTAATAAAGTCGATCAGAGTAGTTATTTTTAAAAAAACTTTTATTATATTTAAATACAGCTTTAATGTTCGTTTGCCCGTGAAAGTTTTTCACTCTCAGACAATTGTTGGAAGTTATTATTATCGTGAAAAAAATTATTAATTGTTGCGACCTTGGAAAGATGAAAGTTATATAACTCTTCCCGATAACAAAATCGTACCTCGTGTAAACGTTCGGCCTTTTTTTTTGATAATTTATCAGCCTTTCAGATAGTAAATAACTGTCTTTCTGTTATGGCATAACTGCACTGTAAAAAAAGGGTACTTAAAAATAAGTATCTCAACCTAGTCGTTTTTTAAAAAATATATTAGCATCTTAAACGGGCGTATGGCATATTCAAATGCAAGAAATCGTATACTTTCTCAAAAAGTAGCAATATAACTTAATATTGATAATCCCAACTTCTGTTCAAGTGATCTGATCTTAATGAAACCTGACAAACTTAAAGTAGTAGTTCAGAAGATGGTTTTCCACGGTATTTGATGTCGATTACTTAAATAGAAAATGAACTAGTATGCCCCGTACCATAATTACCACATGTATAACCTGTCGCCTCCCCCTACACAAATATCAGGAAATATATCAGCGAATATTTTATGGCTAACAATCAAAAAGTTTAACGCTCTGCTCCTAGATGGCAGCATCATCAACGGCTTGTTTAAAAAACACGTTTCCCCATTAAAATAAATTATTTTTAACTCATTAAAAAAAACTTTGATATTCATTAGATGAAAGTACAATTCGCACTAGTCCATGAAATTCTTTTTCTTTTGATACCTATTCCTCATGCGTTAAGATCCGTTCGGACTAAGGCGCGTAAAAGGGACCTTTATTACAGAAATAATATTTAGGATTATTACAATTCAACTATCTTACTTTCCATTCTTTTGGCACACCTTTTATAACATTTCTTCTGTTTATAACTTTGTGATATCGCCCTGGTAGTTAAACGGATAAGGCACTGGACTACAGTGCTGAGGATCTGGGTTCGATTCCCGTTAATACTTAGTTCTAATTCTCGATATTTATTGAAAATGATTTATGAAGGCAGCCTATAAGAATTTGTCCTTTCTTTAAGTACACGTCTTTGTCAAAATTGAAATTCCTGTATTCGGAGCCATGATTAAGCATCGAATGTAATAACATATGAGTGCCTTTTTCTTATTTTCAAGTACCTAATTTTAACAGCGCGACAGCAAATAAATCCTAATTAAAAGTTGATGCTTGTCAGTAACGTACCAGGTTGTTGATTTTCAGGGATTCTACTCTTGGGACAGGGGTCATGGAGCGCACCTGGAATGTTGTTTTCGGCGGAAAGTGCACCTGGTCTGTCCTGCAAGGTACACGGAACGCATGTGGCACAGCTGCCGAATGAAGGGGGTAGGCGCGATTCGAACTTGTGATGTTCCAGTTGTCGGGATCGTACCAGGAGTCGATCTGGGGACTGAACTTGATATCTGGGGGAAAAAAGTAATTGAAGAATTGGTTGTAATAAGAACCAGACAGTTCCAGTTTTCAAAACTGTTCAGGACGGATGAAAAACACTATGTTTCTTGCATAGAATGATGCAAAAATATACAGCTCTTTTCATTTATATCTCTACTAGCTGTGACCCGCGGTTTCACACGCGTTGAAAACATTTTAGTCCATTGTTCGATTCTCCCTTTATTCCTTCTCTTTTATTTTCACGAAGGCAAAATAACTGGTACGTTGTTCAGACATCTTCGGGTACATCTCCGAATGTTAGGTTTTCTGTTAGTTTTCCCGTTGAAGCATAATTGTCAGAAAGAGCTATTTCGCTAAAGC
This sequence comes from Troglohyphantes excavatus, assembly GCA_963932185.1. Lineage (NCBI taxonomy): Eukaryota > Metazoa > Arthropoda > Arachnida > Araneae > Linyphiidae > Troglohyphantes > Troglohyphantes excavatus. Next base: position 54,032,439 of record OZ010673.1, on the reverse strand, counting down.
AATTTTTGATCGCCAACTTTCAATTGTTTTAAACAATAAATATATTGTATATGAATTTATTTTAAAGTATTTCATTGTTGTCACTCATGATTTTATACCAATGTATTAACGAAAAATTAAAAGGAATTTTAAAATTTTAAACCTCATATGCTTCAGTTAGAAGTTGTGCATCCATATATAAATTTTCAGACATGATATGTTTGAGCAGTGGAAGATGGTGTTTTGCGTGCCACGGAGACACATACTCTTTTATTATTATGGATAGCCATTGTTTAGAACTGTCTGGTTCTTTCACCAATCAATAGAGGATTTTTTGTCTTGATAAGAATAAGCAAAATATATATATAAAAAAAAACTTTTTAAAGCACATGCTTTTATCAAATGTACTAAAATGCAAAAAATAACCATTCTATACTTCTTGAAAACTGACTTTTGTAACATTACCTTTTCCTCCACTTGCCCCTTGAATTCTTTTCTCTTCAACTACTTTGAAATATGTTGAATATACTTTTGTTGGAACTGACTAAAAATAAAAGCGTGGGGCGCTTATTATTGATATTATATTTAAGATTTACTAAGAATTATTTAACATTTCAAGATGATAAAAGAAGACATTAAGGTTTTAGATATCATGTGTGAGCGCCCCACGCTTTTATTTTTAGTCAGTTCCAACAAAAGTATATTCAACATATTTCAAAGTAGTTGAAGAGAAAAGAATTCAAGGGGCAAGTGGAGGAAAAGGTAATGTTACAAAAGTCAGTTTTCAAGAAGTATAGAATGGTTATTTTTTGCATTTTAGTACATTTGATAAAAGCATGTGCTTTAAAAAGTTTTTTTTTATATATATATTTTATTTTCTGCTTTTTAGTTATATAAACATGTATATTACCATTGATTTGTATAATTAAACCTCTTTAAATTATTTCAAGGCTGTAGCATATATTTATTCAAACATTAATTCCACTTACTAACATGCTACATAAATTATTTAATAGTTTACCTTTATTTGATCATAACGTTAAATTACAAAAATAGAACGTAGTCATTTTTTTAAACGAGATAATTAATAACAATATTACTATTTTAATACCTTTTTAATTATTTTGATAGATCAGAAAGAGTTACCAAACTTGATAAATGACGTAATATGCCAATCTTGATGGATGTATCAACCTTGACAAAAAAAGAGTTAAGGCTAGTTGGCTTGATTAGAGTGGTAATTTCTCATTCTCTCCATTTCTATTACTGCCTCAGTGTTACAAGGTTTCTTTCCTGTTAACTTTACGTTGTCTATTTCTTCAATTTGCAAGCCGTCTAATGATCTTACACGACTCAAAGCAACATATGCCTGTCCATCAGCAAAGAGTGCAGGTCCTAGATTAACTACCGCATAGTCTACAGTACTACCCTGCATTTTGTGCACTGTTGAGGCCCTGCTCAAAATCAACGGTAACATTCTCCTTTCAGCCGTACCATAGGAGTATTTGGCAGGAAACTGAATGGATATCGGTTCAATTTTATGTATTCCGTCTCTACCGAAATTCACATGGACTGTTGGCAAGTCAGTTTCATACATTTGTGTACGACGAAAGTGCGGCCATGTTATTTCGGTAATGAAACCAATATTACCATTGACCAATCCTTTGGATACATTTATATTGGATCGCAGCATTACCTTAGCTCCTACGAATATGTCCAGTTCTTTTGGAAGCCCGCCAGTTTTGTTGACATCATTTGGGATTACATTATCCATACTAACGTCCTCAGTTTTGTGTGGCGCATCTATCAAACGATCTTGATCCTTGATTTTATATATTTTATGATTATGTTTTTGGAAATGCTGCAGTACTAACTGGTTATGATCGCGAACTTGCTGATTAGTTGGATATATTCGAAGTGCCTTTTCAATTGCAAATTCTCCAGTCGCTTTTCCGTCGACTTTCTGCAGGAGCACGGCAAAGTGTTCTGGTTTTAGTTCGACGACTCTTAATGCATTCAAGATATTAACGAAGGTCATATCACCTTGTTGTCTCATATTTTCATTTAATTCTATTAAGGTAAATAGGCGCCACAAGTGAGTTGATGGTATCATATGTTGGGGCTGATAGAATACGATGTCCTCTTACTGGTGGAAGCTGCATCAAATCTCCAAATACTAAAATATTAAGGCCTCCGAACACATGATCACATTTCTTCAATTGTCTAAGTCGCGAGTCGACGAGTATAAATAAGAATTCGATGTATTTCCATTGCTGTCGCATAACTTTTAGAAAAATACCCGTTAACCTACATAGCTAATCTTTGGAGGAATGAGCAGGAACACTTGTCATTCGAGTTACCAAAAACGCCCTCCAATCATGTCCGGGGAAGCCCAAGGCTTGCCGCGCATCTTTTAAGCGCGCGGAACGCGTGAGCACTTAAAAGTGCCATCGAAATGTCCCAAACAACTGTTCGAAGGATCGCCTGTAAGCACCATGATCGACTTCCCAGATCAACGTAATGTCCGCCATTTTGCGTCAACTGTCCATGGTTCAAAAATACGAGGCATTCGTTCCCGATATTGATTTCCTTCGAGATAGGTACCGAACCGTCGCCAATAGCCCACTGTTCAGCTCTAGTGAGACGTTAATTAACCAAACCAAACCGCCATTTTGATTTGGCGCCAAGAAAAAAACGTCATTTTTACCTTGGCGCCAATTTTTGGAATTGGCGACAACGGGGCACCGTACACTAGGAATTTACTATAATTTTTTTAAACATATTAAAAACTTATTGTCGTTTTCTCAACGAATAAAATTATTTCATCTCTATATATCATAAAAATTAAACTAATGCAATAAACATCGCTATATGCAAATTAAATGAATAGGTAACTCACTTGTTTGTTGTTACACAAATTAATTTGTTTCCTATAAATCCTTCTACTTTTAACTCCTCCGAAGTTATAACCTATCAGAGTGTAGTAATGTGCTTTACAAAACCAAAATTGTTTAATAGCAGATAGTTCTGTCAATAATAAAATTGAAGAAGAAACTATTACCATAAACATCTATCATTTGGTTTAAAAATATTCAAAATGGCGACGGAAAGCTTTTCTGTTGAAGCAAAACCAGATCATTGCGCATAATTTTTCGCGCATTCATCTGACGTCATTTTTGTAGATTGTGGGTTCGGGTCTGGCTTTCGCCAGATTTGTCGATTTTAAAGAAAATTCATTATTAATTAGAATTAATTAGTAATTAACAATTTTATGGCTAATTATTGTATTGTCACCGGGATTACGTATGTATGCCAAGTTTCAAATTTTTATGACAATTAGAAGTGGGTTTAAATTGAGTTACAAGATTTGAGGACACATCACACCAGACAGTGTGAGTTAAATAAAAGCATGTAAAAAAGTGTAAATCCGAAAAAATGTGGAGTTGTCTGGTTCTTGCACCCACATAATCAATTCTGATTTGTAATGTTGCATCAGTTATCTTAATTACATAATTCGGCAATGAATAAGAACTAGCCTCTTAATCAAGTTATTAAAAGTTAACTTCAGTTATTGAAAAATTATAGTTAAATTAATAAAATAATTAACGTTAAAATATTGTTATTTCTGTATTAATAATATTTTGGGTACACTGTTAAAAATTTCAGTTCAAGAATGTACCATATAGTGGTGCAAAACAGAGGTCCGCAACAAATTACACCATATTATGGTGGAATCTAGGTGGAACCAAAAAATCTTTTATCGGAAAAAAGCAGAAGTTTCACGGACAATTTGTTCAATCTCTTTAACTGCAACCGAAATTTTCGCTGTCGCTTCATCAACAAGCCACAGAATCCCCTCCAAGAAAGACAATGACAATCAAGGGCCTCCGTGGCCCAGTGGATGAAGGCGTTCAGCTATGAATCAGAGGATTCCTAGTTCGAGACCGATCGGTGGACTTGACAATGAAAAATAAAAAAGTTGTGATCTTGCAAGCTTTGCTATAAAAATACTACTACTAAAATACTAAGAAAACTTGAATTTTGAGTTTTATGCAACGGTATGAGTTTTGGTGCAACGTTTCACCACTAAAAGGGTATCCGTGGTAACACTGTAAAATGGTGAAACTAAACACCAAATGTTGGTTGCAGCTAAATGGGTACCCGAATTTTGGTGCAAGGTCGTAATAATTTTTAACAGTGCATATAAAGCTATTTTTACGAGTCCCTTTTTATTATTTATAACTTTGGATAGAAGGTAATGGAACATTGAGTGTCTTCATGATTCAAAATGGAATGTTTCTGCTCACCTTCTCCAAAGCAAGAGCCTTCCGAAGATCCTCTTCCATTTATGGAGAAAGTGGAATTGTCTGGAAAGATGAATTCGCCATTCAGCGGCAGAACCTGTTCGAAAATATTGTCGAGAAATATTATCTAAAAGTAAAAGTACTCTAATTTTATACTGTTTAAAGGGACACAATACAACAAAAAATTGTAGAATTTTATTATTTTTTTATTTGTTAAATTTATAGTTCGGAATCTTCTAAATACTTGCAATATTCTAGAATGAGTAGAAATTCAAGAATGTGAATCTATGTTTTTCAAGGAACAAAAACTGTAAACCTTTTTTTTTTGCAGTGTTTGGTTTCCTTAATATTAAGTTTTCGAAACGCTAAGTCCTTTTTTTTATTATTAATAGAGAAATGTATAATTTTTAAGGCATATTGTAAAATATGCGTATATTATAAATTGGCATGCGAATGATGCCTGTGAGTAGCATAGAGTAATGATAGAAATAGAGGGAGAAAAATGCCGATTTACGCATATCCATCATCGAATCACGTGATCGGAGGACAGATTTCCTCGCCCACGCGAAAAAGTTTCTTCCTCCTAATAGAGTTCCAATAGGAACAGCGACGATTCACGGCGATCCGAAACAAAACACAACAGAAAATGGTTCATAGCTGTGCCGCTTATGGATGCAAAGAAAAATTTCGCAAAGGAGGTCCATTACCTTCCACTGGTAAGTTTTCCTGAAAATTTTATTTCAAACCAAATTTTAAAATCATGTAAAATAATCAAAATTACTTTGTTTAACATGAGGTTTACGAATTCTTTTCTTAATTTTTATGAATATAATCTGTTTCAATTGAGTAAATATTTATAGGAAATTAGACTACAGTCTCGTATTTCCCTTGGGTAGCAAATTCGATGTTTCGTAAATATTCAATTTTGTTTTTTTAAGGTTTCTAATACTTTCTGAACTAGTTATGGAGCGCCGGTGTTACTTGGCGTGCCTTGGCATGCTTTGGCGACTTTCAAAACTAAATGAAATCAAAAGTATTGTAATATGGTTTTGTGTTTAATTTTCTATTTAAATATCACTTCTTGAAGAATGATACTTTAAAGGAATTTAACATATAAATTAAAGAGGCCATTTCGAAATTTACTAAAAATAGCATATAGCAGTTGTACAACAAAATTCTGTAATAGCTTTCATTTATATTTTGTTATTTATTTTAATTAGAATTAAATAGTTATTTTTTCCATTTTCGAATGTTGCGTTTGTCTTTGTTATTTTCTAATTAGGGATGTCATATAAATATGTACATATATTTTCAAATTAGTTTCTGCAATGTTATCAGTATAAAATTTACTACATTAAATTTATAATTCAAATGTATTCAATTAACCTTAATTACATATAGTTATTGAAAAGTCAATTATAAATTCGAATGCTTCCTCTTTAAATGACGTATAGCCTTGAAACTTTACATACTTACGTAATACTGATGATAATACGATATTTAGTCAAATATAAAACTTATATATATTAAGTAGAAGATTGTATTTAAATAGTGCAACGTTAACCCGGGTTATGAGCACTATGATCAGGCAAAATGCGCTATTGAAAAGCGTCTTTTGGAAGGACGACTTTATATAGAATACTACGAATTGATACTACTTATTTTCGGACAAAAAACAATTTAATCCTAATTGTACAATAAAAAAAAACGTAGTTTTTAAAAAAAAAAAATTGTGTGTGCGGGGGAGGTGGGATTACATTTCTTACCTTAAATTCTTCAATAAATAGTTGCAATTTAACATGTTTTTTTTGTTATTTATAATTTAAATATAATTATGTATTTTACTTGTATATTTGTCTGTTTTTATGTAGATGCACAATAAGCGTAGTTCTTTTAATTGTTATTTTGTATATTTCAATAAGAAAATATGAACAATAAAACCTTAGAAATGTAAAGAGATTCGTTTCTTAGAGCATTGAACACAAACAAAAGGATATTTTCGTTTCGTTAATGCAAGGAAAATATTTAATGCACATTGTTTGAAAATAAGTAAATACCTACATAACTTATGTTTAGAAGTTCAATACCGACGGAACACTCTATCGCCGAAAAGAAGAAACTGCGCCAACTTCGGAACTTCTGCATGTAGGGTGTGGCAGCGCTAAAACCACGTGATGGGCATCGGTTCTTATGTGTGTTGAGAACGCGGTCTTGCCAGAGCCTGACATGGAGAGCGCTCTCTATTATATTTATACTCTTTGGTGAGTAGTAGTTTCTAATTATAAATTGCCAAAGAAAAAAATGTGAGTTTTAGGGAAAATTGTTGCGTTAATTTGAATAACAATTTATATAAAAATGAAATGCATGTAGAATGCAAGATTTGAATGCCAATTTCCATTGGTTACAGTTCAAAGGATATAAGAAAAATGTTTGGTAAAAAAAATATAAATATTAAAAAAAAGCCTTAGCGTTTATAAAAAAAAGCATTAAAAAGTTTAAATTTTGAAAAATATACAAACATTTACGGAATTTTTGGGTGATGCATTGTTTACTTGTATAAATTTAAATAATATACATTAAAGCTTTGATTCAAAAGATCAAAAATAAAAAATAAAGTTATAGTACCGTGTCCCTTTAAATAATACAGATTTTTTACCCACTGAATAGCCCAATTGTGACCAAAGGGAGCCAGGTTTACCATATTCACAAAGAAGAAAAGAATTGTTTATCGCCCAGACAAAAGGTTGCCATGGGCCGCAATTGGAACTTTCCGTATGAAGGCTATGAGACTCCGCTTCCTACTTTTTAAAGCTCGTCAACCCGATTATTCGAAATTGATAGAGAAAATATCATGGGGACCATCACTTCATATGCAATATTACATTTTCGTAGAACTAAACGCATTTCCGTTTCATAAGTAAAATTACAAATGTAAATAGTTAAACTGTATATAACAACACCGTACAAATATTTGCTACAGTCATATGTATCCATTTGTGGTGACTTGAGCTAGTCGTTGTACACAAATATTCAAGTTCACAATATCCCACAGCTGCGTTATCCCTATACTAAAAAAAAAAATCCTATTATCCTAATTTGAATCTCTGTGATATCATCAAACTATTCAATTTGGACGTGTAACGTCTTTAAATCGTTTCTGGGAGCGGGACATGTTGGACAAATGGGACCGTAACGAAAACATGACTGTACGAAAACACGTCCGTAACGAAAATACAACCATAACGAAAACATGAGCCGTGAAACAACGTTGACTTGGTTGCATCTACTTCCTGCTCGTCTAACGCTCACAAACGAAACTTTGAGATGAAACTCAACATAGAAAGCGTGGAAAGGTTTTCCGGAATCCAAAAAGGTTGGAGTTTGACGCCTTTAACCTTGCGGCCGTCTAGACATGGACTACCTATTTTTTTAAATAAAAAATTATACTTATTATCAGGCGCGTAGGTAAGGTGGTGGTTTAGGGGGTTCAAATCTCCCCATTGAAAGTCAAGGGGAAAAAAATCGAATTACTCTAAAAAGCATAAAAATACTTAAAAAAAACTAGAATTTTTTTCATTTCTAGTATATAATACTTCTTGTTGAGTTGCATGAGGGAAAACCTGGTATTTTCCGTGGGTCTTTCCAGGAAAATAGTTTTCAAAAGGCTTCAAAAACATGGTTTGAGGTCATTTTTATTTATCTCAAACTTAGCATAACATAACGTCATCGTGTTGCATTATATAGCATTTGAATTTCTGTGACAAAGAGAAAAGATCGTCAAACGGGATCAATACATTATTTTAAACAAGGAGTTTTAAAATTTTAAATGTGTTCTCTAAATTTATTTCATAATGTGAGAGTAATATTTACTAATTTTTAAAAATAGTCAATGACTTATATATTGGTAACGATTTCATGAAAAATAAATGATAACTGTTGCTGTTTCGATACTTATATGCCAACGCATTCCGGTTTACTTGAATAAAAATTCATATAAGTTTTCAAAAAATGGGGAGGGTGGATATTAAATGGGGGGGGGGGTAAATAAGTAACTCAGTCACTGAACCACCCCCATGAAAAATCTATACCTACGTGCCTGCTTATTATTGTTTGATATTATCGATTCTAGAATTATCATGGACGTTACGTAAGTATGCCAAGTTCAACGACAACTAAAAGGTGGGTTAAAATTGAATAACAAGATTCAACAATGCAATGACAACTAGAGCAGAGTGAGTTAAAAGCACGTTAAAAAAACCGTTATGGATTCAACTTCCTTACCATTTCAGCTACTGAAAATGATTCCGGCATGAAAACGGCAAACGCTGATTCAGCCGGAAAGACCACTCGATCGTTTTTGCAAGGTATGCGTCCGCCCTCCCAATTCCGAGAGTTGTCGAAATTAGTGTACTTCGTCCACATCTTAGTGTCTGACGTCATCGATGCCCTTAAATGTTTAACTAAAAGAAAAGTGCAGGTTAATCTAAGGTAATCATTCACAGTGGCGGCGATTGGATGTTAAAAGTGAGGGGGAAAGATCAAAGGAGGGGGGGGGGGATATTTTCACTATAAGAAGATTTTTTATAAAATTTATAGAAGATTTTTTTTGTTTCGAAAATTTTTCTCTGCGTTATTTAGCAATCAAACTTGTAAATTTTTTCCTAAACATCTAGGCAAGAAAAATATGATGCAATGTGTGTGTTTTAACGTCTTTTTTAAGAAATGAGGGATTCGAAACTTTATTGTCCCATTTTTTTAAATTTTTTTTTTGGGGGGAAAGCATTTGACTTTTGCATAAATTATTAATAGGCGTGATCAATAATTTTTTTTTAAAAATAAATCAGGCAATTATTAATTTTATTGTTACGGAAATATTGTAACACAATTGACTTATTTTTTTTATAAAGTTTTAGAACAAATAAGCAAAATCTGGAATGATATCACTCAACTTTCTATTTCCTTGTTTTGCGTAATTTTTTCCCAGCTATTTAAACACTAGTTACAGAGATTGTAGAATTCAAATGACGACCTAACCTCGTTTCACTACTTGCGATGGACGTATTTGTTCAGTAAATGCGTTCTCGTCTGTAATAGTGGGTGTGGAAGGGTTTAGAGTACGAAATGTTTACTTGTTTTGGCAATGCAGTAAAACTATTGACTTAATTACTTTTTAAAAATGCGAGGGCAACATCTGAAAAATGTGCAGCGGCAATATCCGAAAAAGTGCGGGGGCAACTGCCCCCCTCCCCCCCCCCCCCCCCCCCTCGAATCGTCGCCCCTGATCATTCATATTCTTAAAATGGGTATCAGGCTGCTTGGCAAGTGATTTATTGGTTGAAAAACGTCGCACTAGAGCTGCACAGAGGGGCATTGGTGACGGTTCGGGGTCTGTCCCGTAGAAAAGACTCAAGAAGTGTCAGCTTCGTAGTTTTTAGCAATGGTTAGATGACAATGACAACACCTGATTTAACACTTCATGCAACCTTACACTGGCGTGACGTCCTTGAACCACGACAGATTTAACGTGCGCCAGTCTCTCTACACGGCGGATTAGCTTTGGAGTCCTAAAGAAACCAATCTGATAATCCACCGATTACAAGAACGCTACACATATTCTAAACTCACATCCGACCACCGGTGCTGAGTCACACTTTCAGCCAAAAATTTTGAATATGAATCTGTGATGTGAGAATAAGTAATTATTATTTACTTACCATTATAAAAGAACCCTACGATGACAAAAAAGAAAATCCACTTTGGAATCATCTCGTCTCCAGCACATTTAAAACTAATTACTAGTGCAATTCCAAAACGACTCTGTTCTGTAAATAATCGTTTGCTCCTGGCACATGCGGTGTGATTTACACTGCCTTGCAATGCACAGCTGCAATGTCTCCATTGAAGTGACACGAAGAAGAAAAAAAAAAAAGGGGAAGAAAAATAGATTAACTTTAAATTCGTTATGTTTAACGGTTGCGCGTTCTCAGCCGGATAGGACGAACATCCAGGACCTACAATTTTAAGCACAACTTTGACTTAGTAGTCGGGATTTCGCAAAGAAAAGGATTAAAAAAATCATTTGAAAATGTCGTCATATTTCTGATTTGTGATCTTTGGGAAACCGTTCTTTTATAATACGCATTTCATTCGACCGACCGACAGTTGTATGCTGATAACGCAGGTCCTATAAACATGCCCTGTCGAATATATCATTTTAAAATAAAACTAAATATTAGAATAAATTTTGCAAATTATTGCATTAATAATATATAATATAATCTATTATGACTAATTATAGTATTGCTATCGGGATTATGTAAGCATGTCAAGTTTCAATTCGTTAGGACATTTGGAAGGTAGTACACATGTTCATATAAAAGCAAAAGTTACATAAAAGCGTGTAACTAGCAATATACATAAACTTTAATTGTTACGGAAAGTTAAAAGAAGTGTAAAATTGGGCGCCAAAATTTATGTATGATTTTTTTGTAGTTTGGTACCAACTTCAAAAAGTTGTGATAAGTATAAAATTGATATTCAATAATTCAATTTTTTCAACTTGGTTGTAAAATTAAAAATTATTTTTCACTTTTTAGCACATTTTCTTTAAGTTGGTTTTCCTTTTTTTAAAAAAGATAATTTTATTTTTCCCTTTTTAGTTTTTAATTTAGCGGGAGGCTTCGCCCCTATTATTGCTGATTAACACGTTCCCCAAAAATTAACCCCAAAAATGCTGATTAAACGAAATGTCTTCTGTTAAACAATAAAAATATTTTGAAATCGGATAAATTGTTTAAAAAATTCCAGTTAATCGACATTTCCGGATATATAATAGCCGGATAACCGATTTTTGTTGTTGCAGATTTTGTCTAAGTGGATTTTTCAGTATCCAACAAAAAAAAAATTTCGAATATTTTTTTTCACTTGGCTTTTGCTTCAGGGTGACGTTAATTAATCAAACCAAACCCTTAAATGGGTCGGTGGTTTCCACATGGTGAGAGCATAGGATTCAGCGCCGGAATAGTTCAAGTTCAATTTCCAGCATGTTTGCAGCAATCTAGTAATCAGAGGGTTGTCAGACTCGTTCCTTTTGCCACACTTAAAATGATCCTTCGTATAGGGCGGAATGGTACCCATTTAATTTGTCATGGTCCAATGTGCTCAAGCATATGTAGGTTGCGTGGGGTGCGAAATAAGGTGTTGTCCTTATCAATTAAACATGGTTAAAAAATTACGAAGCAATGTTCTCGCGTCTTTCCTTCGGGATAGATTCCGAACCATCGCCAATGACCCGAAGTACTGACAATATTTAAATAGATTTAATAGTTGTATTTGTAATTTAATAGTTGGCAACATTATCACATTAAAATATTTGGAATATGGCCGTGAATGTGGGTATTTTGCATTGAACCGGTTTCTAAATTATAAAACATCTTCAGTAGGTTGATATTTTATTATTGAATATTGATTTAGTTTAACTAATTAAGTCACTCTTGTGTTTAGTTGTATTTTTGATTTTTAGATTTTCTTTGGGCAGCTGCATTCTTACAAACGTCCGACACCACTTGCTGCTCGCTTCCCACTCTTTATTTATAAACCATCTCTCATCGCAGGTTCTACGAAAGCACAACAACAAAAATGATCGAAGGATACGAAGCCGATGCAACGTATACCCACTCTAAGAAGAGTGGGAAAATCGAGCTTGGCGACGTTACACCCCATAACATTCGCCAGTTAAAAAGGCTAAACCAAGTGGTGTTTCCAGTCAGTTACAATGATAAGTTTTACAAAGATATATTAGTTGCTGGCGAGCTCGCCAAATTAGCCTATTACAATGACATCGTCGTTGGCGCAGTTTGCTGTCGTGTTGATGCTTTCGATAACTGTAGAAAATTGTATATCATGACTCTTGGTTGCCTAGCCCCCTATCGAAGATTAGGAATCGGTACCAAAATGTTGGAACACATTTTAAATTATGTGAAAGAAGATGGGAAGTTTGATAGCATATTTTTGCATGTTCAGATCAATAACGATAGTGCAATTGAGTTTTATAAGAAATTCGGGTTTACCATTGTAGAAACTAAGTCGCATTATTATAAAAGAATTGAACCGGCCGATGCCCATGTGCTCGAAAAATTCTTAAAATGAATGTCTTTATTGTTTTAAAATTGGGTTTTATTAGTAACAATTAAATAGAGTGTTATTTCCTTCCATGATTTGTGATTTTTCTTTGTAGTTAAGTCCATATATTTCAAAAGTAATTGGTTGCTTACATAACTCTCACTGTGTTTGTAAAAAGTAGTTTATTAAATTAATATGTTTGAATAAATATTTTATTGTTAAGTAGCAATGTTTAAATTTGTTAAACCCATTAAAAAAAATATCCAGTTTTTTAAAATTTGTTTAATTTTGGTGAGTAAAAATCTGAACAAATACGTTTGAGTTACATTTTGCCGTTTGCTTTTTTAAAATATCCTTACAAGAAAGTATGGTAAACAATTGCGGTTTGTGACAGCAAACCAATTTTTACAGAAGGTCCCTAAACAATTTGGCGCTTAAATTTTCGCCATTTAAAGTAGTTTTCATATTTAGAAGCAAATCATTTGAAATTTTTCAACAAGCATTGCTGTCACAAACCATAAACTGGTACTTTTTTGGATCTAACCTGGAATTCTAGGTTTTTTTAATTTTCGAAACCTGGAATTTCGTTTTTTTTTTAAATTGTTAAAACCTGGAATTCCTGGTGTTTTTAGAATGCGGAATTTCATATTTTATTTTAATTAAAAATTTCAACAACATTTAAATTTTAAATAAATTTTTAAAGTTTAAATAGACATTTAAAAGGAGATTGTTTCTTTTTCTGTGACCTGCAATTACTTTTGCCATATATATTTGATTTGAATGTTTATACTATATAACATTAAATTGGTATTTTAAAAAAAGCTCCTTCTCATAATAAACAAATACTTTTTTTAAAGTTTTTCAAATTTCTTACACTGTTACTTCAAATGTTAATGAATTAGATTAACCTGCTTAAAATAAGTTAAAGTAGCTACTTTAACATTAACTACCATTAACATATATTTTCATATATTTTCCTATTCATTACATATAACTTCAATTAAGATTTCTTTTCGAGGGAAATATAAAATAGCGGCTTATTGATAACTTGATTTTTCATATTTTGTATAAGTATGTTATTTATGCATGGACTGTTAATTTCCTTGTATTAGTTTTTTATTCCTACCGATGCTTTGTTGGACTCTGTCACATTTCTTAAGGAAAATGATGTTGGGAAGTTTGCTCTAGAAAATTTATAATAGAATTACTGAAATAAAATATTCTGTTCCTATGCACAAGGATAAGGTTACAAACAATTGACTAAACAAAACATATTTTCCAATCTATGTTTTGGTTAGTGGTCAGTAATTTAAATAAAATAACCTTTTATAAATTTTAAGGAAACTTGCAAACATGCTTGAAATACTGAATTGTTACCAATAATAGCATAAAAAATATATTACAAAGAAGCTTTAGAATATTTTAGCTTTAATACAAGTCTAGTTAACCTTCTTATTTTTGAACCATTTATTTAAAATGAAATAATAAAGTATTATTTAGTACAAGCAATAATTTTGTAAATTGCAAAGTGTTTTTTTAAACTTCTTTGAATCAAGAACTTTTAAAGTAAGAAATGTCATTTGTAGTAACCATTTAAAATTAATTATATTAACTTTAATAGTAATGAACATTAAAGCCTTCCTATATTTTTGTTCATCTGCTTTCAATAGTTCTCTTTGATTTTTCCCGAAATCTGACAACCATGAGCCGAATACTGTTTAAGGTATCTCTGTGCTGTGAAACCAATCCGCCAGAATTTGGAAACTTTTGTGTTTCGTATAATTTCAACAACTTTTATTTTAGCATCTTTGAACTACTAATAGATTTTTTGAAAATAAAATTTTATAATTCTTGAGGGAAAGTCTGATATTACTTATCAGCAAAATTTTAAAATTAGTTGGGGAAAATCGAATACAATCATAGACATGGGTGACAGTCGGGTGGATTTCCCTCTTTTTCAAAATAAAATTTCTATAATTATGAATCTGGCTGACCCTTCTTCAAAGTAATTGAAAGGCAAATGGATGCAGAATTAAGCAAAACCATAAACTTGTTCTCCTGGACGGTGGGCAGTGATGTCACACTATGGAGGATTGTTTAATGTAGCTGTTCGATTCTGAACGATGCAGCACTATCGGACATAATTGCAGAAAGCAGTAGCAGCTGCAATTTTAAACAAAAAAAAATCTTATTACAGTATTTAGAAAAAAAATATTTGTAAGGAAGATAAACTGGATTTTTAAAAATTTCTATCCTGATAGTTGCATGGCCATAGAAGTACTCTTTTCTAGGAAATAAAGCCGTAACTAAATAACCTGCAATTTTTCTTAATGGTAACATGCTAAAACCGCATCCATAAGATCAAATGTAAACTTAATTTCTTAGTTCCTAAATAAAAAACACAATCTCCTCTCAAGAAATGGATTTTTTTTTTATCCAAAATAGAATATTGCATTCAAATTTCCTGTTGGAGTCATTCAGTTGTGAATGCACAATGGCCATATTGGAACCTTAATTAAAACCAGCTCTAACGCTTTGAAATTGTCCAAGGAATATGCATAGTTGCAGAAAATTAAAAAAAACCTGAAATTTCTCAGAAATATATTTTTTTAACCAAAAATTTCCCCAACAAATATATTAAGGGTTAACCATACTTTTCCCATAGAAAATATTTAACAGTCGGTGGACATTCTATTGTTAATAAACATGCCTCTATTAATAAAATAACTATATAAAATGTTTTTTTAAATTAATTTAAAATATGAATACATAATAACAATTGATAATATTATAAAAGGAATGTCGGAGAAAAATGCAAGTAGATATATTCATACTAGTAATATTTATATTTCGCCTTTACTACAACTTTCCCCGAAGGCCCAAATTTCCCCTAAACATTGTTCGGACATATGCTGCACCCCTGTGAATATATAGGAAGTGGTAATCTTAAAATTTTCATGATCATGACGACTAACCAGATAATTCCCCACTCTACTAAAAAAAACTAAAGTATATCCTAAATGCATTTCCAGACTTGAGATGTTCTTGGTACCAATTTAATTTCGTTGTAACTATCTTAATTCCTTTATTAAATATTAAGACTAGAAGTGTTAACATTTTAATTTATATTTTTAATGAATTCTTCAACTTGCTTGAATTTATGTTATAAAGATGTGAAAACGTCTTTGCTTAGTAACCTTATCTTTAATATTTGAATCATTCTAGATATTTTTGACTTTGTCTTTTAGTAAGTCTATGTGATTTACTTTTTAAAGGATATGTTTATATAAAAATTTATTTCAGATTTTAATGTACATGTAAATTCTGTATTTTTGCAAAAAATTATTTGAATTTAAGTATTTCCTATGGGAATTATTTCATTAACATAATATTTGACTGCTGTTGTTCTTTTGTGAGCTGTTGTTTGTTATAAGAGCATTGCATATTTTTTGCTGTAAAATCAAAATACCATGTTCATAAAAAAAAAATGTAATATGTTGTATTTGCCCAATGAAGAAAATTCTCTCATAAACAGTTTTAATAAAGACATTCATGGAAATTCTGACTCTTGTTTCATTTTATTTGTACTTTACTCACACTTATTTCATGTAAGCTTGCAATAGGGAACAATGTAAGATTTTGTCATTTTGGAGAGAAATATAAAGTAATAAAAGTGTAATTATGAATTTCAATGTTTACCTCCGAGACAAACATTTATTTATTGGCAATTTAAATTAAAATAATTTTATGAGAGGAATTTCTTTGCTTGAGAATTTTTAAATTAAATTATTTCTTTATTGTTACAAATATTAAATTTTTATTTTCTTACCTTTATTATTTATTTCCATTGATAGAATCCTGCGTCTCACAAAGGGAAACATGCCTATTTTAAAGAGGTAAAGGCACAATTTGCGTTTGCATAATCTCGCAATCCAGTTGAAGCAACTTTTGCACAGTAAAAGAATTCGAGCTTTTGTAAGTAATAACTCGGTATGAATCGTAATCATAATAATTTTGAAATAATTGCAATTTTTGTTTTATAAGCTTGTACAACTAATTTTTCTATAAAAAATGTCACAATTTTGTTTAAGTATTTTTTAATATAGGTGTAGACTGTAGGGTCTGAAGGAAGTAATGTTATATAAACTTTTAACACTTAATAACTTGTATAGTATAACTCTTTAAATGATATCGAAAGAAAATGTTGCGTTTGTAGAAATTCACATAACTAATGATAATTCAAATCCTAATAAAAATGACATACTAAATCTTATTATGATGGAGAAAAATTGATAGTTTTATGTTCTTAAAAAAGTATTTTTATTTTGCTTAGAGCCATTTGAGTATAATACAAAGATCAGTCCAATAGTTTATTGTTGTTTTCATTGATTCCAGAATGCTAATACACCCTGAGATTCTTTGAAACTATAAACATTCTGTGACATAGTTATTGGTAATTAAATTTTTTTCCCCCCAATTTCTTATATACACTTATAAATGAATTAATTTGCAGTGTTTGGAATATATATTAAAAAATAAAAATCGACCCTCCCTTCCTCCTGTAGTTCTACCTAGGGGCCCGCTAACTCTAAATCCGGCTCTGAGTATATCGTTATGTTTTAAAAGTCCCATTAATCAATGTTGCTCAAAGGCATTTTAAATTTATTTTCTAATGCGAGTTCAGTAGTCGAGTGTTTGGCACTAGTCTGAAATTGGTCTTAACTGATGGAAATTGGTACATTCATCCTATATAACTTGCAGAAAAATGTCCTTTTGTTCCCAGAATAAAATGATAAAAAATGCTTTTCATATTGTAACATTTGTTGAAAAAATGTTTGTTTACTCGGATATCTCAAGATTTCATGTGTGGACACATGCATTGGTTAAATGAGTAACTGTTATAAACTTTTGAATAATTGTGTGTTTTTTTAGATTTTTTAGAAATTTTATTTGTGTTAATTTTTTCCAATATTCAAATAATCAAAAATGATTGATTTAACACAACACTAGAGTTGCACAGCGATTTATTGCCAATGGTTCAGTGTCTGTCTCCAAGGAAAGACTCGGGAACACTGCTTGTAGTCGAATGACTAGGTTAACACTTGAGCTGGTACACCCGACGCAACCTCAACAGGCATCAGACATTTGACTACAATCATATTTAATGTGCATTAGTCCCTTATACACATATAATCAAAGAAATACAAAAAGGAAGTTTTGTATTGCTAATACAGTTGACTTCCAATAATTTAAATGTTCTTAAAATCAAAAGTTCACAGATTTAATTATATGAGGCATTGTACCCGGGTCTTTCCTTCGGGATAGAGAGGTGTTAAAACTCTATTTATTTACATTCAATGCCTAATTTTTTTCAGGAATAAATTTATAATTGTTTTATAAAACATTCACTTATGTATTAAAAACATAATCGTATATTTTAATTTAATTCTGAGGTTAATAAATATTTTTAATAATTATTTTTATAAGGTTAAAAGATTCATAGATTGGAAAATTTGGGTCACCAGAAGGAATTGTGGAATTTTTCATAAAAAAATGCATTATTAGAACAAACTTTTAAGTCAAATTAGTAACTTGAATAAAATATAATGTATAACAATTTTCAACTTTTAAAAACTCAATATATTTTATTATTAAGGGAGTATTTTTGCAACAGTCTATTCAAAAAGCAAGTTGTGATATGCTATTTTGGAAAAAAAATTAAATTTTTTATTACTCATTATATTTGAAAATGAACACTTGTTATTATAATTTATTTTGATTCAGAAATCTATGTTGCATTCAAGTTAATTTTAATTTATTCCACAGATGATTTTTTATTTCATTTGAAACATTCTGTTTCACTTGTAATAAAACAAGGAAAGGCATCCATTTTTTTAATCAAAATATATTCTTTTGTTGACAGTTTATTTGTAAAAAATACCTGGGTTTGTAACTTCATTATATTAACATATAAACAGTGTTAAATATATTGCAGTTAGTTATTGTCATTTTATATGCTTCGAAATTCATATTTTTGTAGAATAATTGCACTTTTGCTGAAGATCATTTTATTTATTAAGAATTTCCTATTCTTTATCATTAATAATTCGAATACCCATTTTTCCCACTTTGCAAAACATTGAAATAAAAATAAATTGAATACATTAGAATGTTTCTAAATTTTCATTGAATTGTATTAAAAAGATTCTATGCATTACAAATCCTAGAAATATTCATAAATAATTCGACGTTTCTAGTTTTATACAGAAGTTTTCAAGTATCAAACTATCACAATTTTTTTTGTATACTCAATCAAATCAACATTTGGATTTGAATTAAAACTGACAGAAATAATTTTTTGGTAAAATGTACACTTTATTAACGAAGTAAATTAAGGAAAAATGAATTAGATCAAAACATAAGTTTAACATTGTATATTTCAATATTTAATTTTTACCTCGGCTTTCCCTATTTTTCAGGAACAATTTTAGAAGCCAATAAATGTTAATTTTAGTTACTTATCTCAAACTTTCCTATATTTCTATGTTTCTTTCCCTATAATTCACTGCCAACTAGCCTGCAATTGCATTAAAAATTCTCTTGAAAACTAATATTTCTTTTAGTAAGTAATCTACAGGCCTTACATAACTTATGTACACTACTTACTAAAACACATAACAGTTTTCAAGAGGATTTTTAATGCAGTTGCAAGCTAGTTTGCAGTTAATTTAATTGATTAAATCCCATGGAAATCTAGGGAAATTCGAGATAAGAAGTAACTAAAACTAATAGATTATATACACTATTACACATGTTATGTAATATAACATGTCTAGTGTTTCTAATTTATTATAACTGTAACTGTATTCATTATCAAAACTGAGAGATTTCATATTTTTTCATTGTCTTGGTAACTTTGAAACACAGAAATGTATCAATTTTGATCTTACCAAATAACTATTAATATATTCATAGAAGAATAGTATATTTGCCAGTTTATAAAATATTTTGTTGCAGAATTTTCAAATTATTTTGACTATAATTTTTAGCATTGTAGGAGAGCATTCAAAAGTGTTTAACCTAGGATGCTTGTATTCTGACTTAAAATTTATTAATAATTAGTGACATATGCAAAACATTTGTTTCCCTCTCCTCTAATGATGACATTGCTTTTTAAATGCAAAATCATTTGTAGAGTAACTTTGAAATATATTAGAGTAACACAGAAATATATTAACAAAAATATATTTCTGTGTTACTAAATATTAAGTTCCCTTTAGTATTGTCATTCAATTAAATGATTTACTTTATTACTAAATGTAGAGTTTTAAAATTGATTAAACAGGGGAATTTTTTTTTTTTTTTGCATAATCATATCTTTGCATCCCTCTTCTTCTTGGTTTTTTTAGCAAGAAATTGTTCTCACATGTGGCATATCTTCAGAATTTGTTCATGGGTTTTTTCTGCTTCCATCATTTTCTTCTCTCAAACAAACCAAACTGAATTGTTATAGCTCCTAAGAAAGCTGGCATTCCTTTTATTTAATCTAAAAAGCCTGTAAAACATTAACTTGTATATTATTAGATTTTGTAATTACTGAGCATATAAAATACTTTTATTAGAAGTAGTTTAGTTTATACTGATTTAAGGATTTTCCATAATGTATAGATAAAATTTTTACATCAAGCATTCATTACATTTTGAAAAATAAGAATTTCTGATTTAAAAAGGTATTTTTTGTTATATTTCTGAAAAATGCAGTAATTTTTATATCAATTTTCTAAAACTTACAAGTCCATTTATTTTTGGTAATCATATGCAACTTTTTTTTTTAAATCAAATTATTCAATTCATAAAAATTGTCATTGATCTTTGTCTGCATAAAACGACTTACATTCTTCAAGCAATAAAATTGTACAAATTCGAAAATACAAATATTGTCTTGCATGGTGATGGTCATAATTAAAAAGTTAATATTCGGAGTAAGATGAAAATGCTTAAGGTCAATAGCTCTTTATGTCTTTTAACTAATGAGCTTCAATGAATAATTGATTTAGCAAGAATTCAGTAGAGAACATCGTCAAATTATTGATACTGGAGTTTGGTTTTAGAATTGTAGGTAACAATTTTTGAAAAAAAAAATTCACCTATAATAACTGCGTTCTAAAATCTGAAATTTTGGCATTTTGTTTTGTTAAAAATTTAAAATTAATTACATTAAAATATAAAAAATGTTACTAACTGATTTCAAAGCAAAGATTTCTTGTATGACTTCTTGGCAAAAGAATACTTGGAGCATCTTTGACAAATAGATAAATGATATTGGTTTTAATAGAATTTTGTAGCCCTTAAATATGATACTCTAAAACAGGCATGTGATTCTTCCACTAATTAGAGGAATTCCGCTAATTGGATTGAATTAAATGACTGATTTCAATTAAGGTATCGGGTCATTCCATGTCAAATCAACACAGTCAATTTCCTCACCATCTCCGATTTTTATGAAATTTGGTGAACTTGTTATACTTACTTAGAATGTAAAAAATGCAAAATTTTAACCTCCTCGGCCTATTAGTTTTTTAGTTATTTGCATTTCAAAATGGCTAAAAACGTAAATCTGCCCTCCGATGGCTGCATTTAAATTACCATAACTCCTGTTCTAATTAACATATAGAAATAAAATTGGTATCGTTTTAAAGCTCTTTAAATGACTTTTAAAATGATATGAAACATATGCAGGTTTGGTGAAAAACATTTCAAGGTCATATTATTTGACCTTTGACCTTGAATTTCCAAAAAACGAATTTCTTAATTTTCACTATATTTTTTCCTTGAATACTACAACATTTGAACTACATGTATACCAATTGTCTGTCTCCAAGGAAAGATTCGGGAACACTGCTTGTAGTCGGATGACTAGGTTAACACTTGAGCTGGTACACCCGACACAACCTCTATAGGTGTCGGGACATTTGACTACAATCAGATTTAATGTGCATTAGTCCCTTATACACATATAATCAAAGAAATATAAAAAAAGGAAGTTTTGTATTGCTAATACAGTTGACTTCCAATAATTTAAATGTTCTTAAAATCAAAAGTTCACGGATTTAATTATATGAGGCATTGTACCCGGGTCTTTCCTTCGGGATAGACCTTGGGTGTTAAAACTCTTATTATTTACATTCAATGCCTAATTTCTTTCAGGAATAAAAATTATAATTGTTTTATAAAACATTCGCTTTTATTGAAAACATAATCATATATTTTAATTTAATTCTGAGGTTAATAAATATTTTTAATAATTATTTTTATAAGGTTAAAAGATTCATAGATTGGGTAATTTGGGTCACCATAAGGAATTGTGGATTTTTTCATATAAAAATGCCTTATTAGAACAAACTTTTAAGTCAAATTAGTAACTTGAATAAAATATAATGAATAACAATCTGCAACTTTTAAAAACTCAGTATATTTTATTATTAAGGGAGGCTTCTTGCAACAGTCTATTCAAAAAGCAAGTTGTAATATGCCATTTTGAAAAAAAAATCGCATTTTTTATTACTTGTTATATTTGAAAATGAACACCTGCTATTATAATTTATTTTGATTCAGAAATCTATGTCGCATTCAAGCTAATTTTAATTTATTCCACAGATGATTTTTTATTTCATTTGAAACATTCTGTTTCACTTGTAATAAAACAAGGAAAGGCATCCATTTTTTTAATCAAAATATATTCTTTTGTTGACAGTTGATTTGTAAAAAATACCTGGGTTTGTAACTTCATTATATAAACATATAAACAATGTTAAATATATTGCAGTTAGTTATTGTCATTTTATATGCTTCGAAATTCATATTTTTGTAGAATAATTGCACTTTTGCCAAAGATCGTTTTATTTATTAAGAATTTCCTATTCTTTATCATTAATAATTCGAAAACCCATTTTTCCCACTTTGCAAAACATTGAAATAAAAAAAAATTGAATACATTATAATTTTTCTAAATTTTCATTGAATTGTATTAAAAAGATTCTATGCATTACAAATCTTAGGAATATTCGTAAATAATTCGAAGTTTCTAGTTTTATACAGAAGTTTTCAAGTATCAAATTATCACAATTTTTTTTTGTATACTCAATCAAATCAACATTTGGATTTGAATTAAAACTTACAGAAATAATTTTATGGTAAAATGTACACTTTATTAATGAAGTAAATTAAGGAAAAAAGAATTAGATCAAAACATAAGTTTAACATTGTATTATTCAATATTTAATTTTTCCCTTGGCTTTTCCTATTTTTCAGGAACAATTTTAGAAGCCAATAAACGTTAATTTTAGTTACTTATCTCAAACTTCCCTATATTTCTATGTTTCTTTCCCTATAATTCACTGCCAACTAGCTTGCAATTGCATTAAAAATTCTCTTGAAAACTGTAATATTTCTTTTAGTAAGTAATGTACAGGCCTGTTTTCAAGAGGATTTTTAATGCAGTTGCAAGCTAGTTTGCAGTTAATTTAATTGATTAAATCCCATGGAAATCTAGGAAAATTCGAGGTAAGAAGTAACTAAAACTAATAGATTATATACACTATTACACATGTTATGTAATATAACATGTCTAGTGTTTCTAATTTATTATAACTAACTGTATTCATTATCAAAACTGAGAGATTTAATATTTTTTCATTGTCTTGGTAACTTTGAAACACAGAAATGTATCAATTTTGATGTTACCAAATAACTATTAATATATTCATAGAAGAATAGTATATTTGCCAGTTTATAAAATATTTTGTTGCAGAATTTTCAAATTATTTTGACTATAATTTTTAGCATTGTAGGAGAGCATTCAAAAGTGTTTAACCTAGGATGCTTGTATTCTGACTTAAAATTTATTAATAATTAGTGACATATGCAAAACATTTGTTTCCCTCTCCTCTAATGATGACATTGCTTTTTAAATGCAAAATCATTTGTAGAGTAACTTTGAAATATATTAGAGTAACACAGAAATATATTAACAAAAATATATTTCTGTGTTACTAAATAATAAGTTCCCTTTAGTATTGTCGTTCAATTAAATGATTTACTTTATTACTAAATGTAGAGTTTTAAAATTGATTAAACAGGGGAATTTTTTTTTTTTTTTGCATAATCATATCTTTGCATCCCTCTTCTTCTTGGTTTTTTTAGCAAGAAATTGTTCTCACATGTGGCATATCTTCAGAATTTGTTCATGGGTTTTTTCTGCTTCCATCATTTTCTTCTCTCAAACAAACCAAACTGAATTGTTATAGCTCCTAAGAAAGCTGACATTCCTTTTATTTAATCTAAAAAGCCTGTAAAACATTAACTTGTATATTATTAGATTTTGTAATTATTGAGCATATAAAATACTTTTATTAGAAGTAGTTTAGTTTATACTGATTTAAGGATTTTCCATAATGTATAGATAAGATTTTTACATCAAGCATTCATTACATTTTGAAAAATAAGAATTTCTGATTTAAAAAAGGTATTTTATGTTATATTTCTGAAATATGTAGTAGTTTTTATATCAATTTTCTAAAACTTACAGTCCATTTATTTTTGGTAATCATATGCAATTTTGTTTTTAAATCAAATTATTCAATTCATAAAAATTTTCATTGATCTTTGTCTGCATAAAACGACTTACATTCTTCAAGCAATAAAATTGTACAAATTCGAAAATACGAATATTGTCTTACATGGTGATGGTCATATTTAAAAAGTTAATGTTCGGAGTAAGGTAAAAATGCTTGAGGTCAATAGCTCATTATCAATAGCTCTTTATGTCTTTTAAGTAATGAGCTTCAATGAATAATTGATTTAGCGAGAATTCCGTAGACGACATTGCCAAATTACTGATACTGGAGTTTGGCTTTAGAATTGTAGGTAACAATTTTAAAAAAAAAATCACCTATACTAACAGTGTTCTAAAATCTGAAATTTTGACATTTTGTTTTGTTAAAAATTTGAAATTAATTACATTAAAACATAAAAAATTTTACTAACTGATTTCAAAGCAAAGATTTATTGTATGACTTCTTGGCAAAAGAATACTTGGAGCATCTTTGACAAATAGATAAATTATATTAGTTTTAATTAAGGATGAGCCGGATAGTGGTTTTGCCGGATATCAGATATCCGGCGCATATTACAAACCGGATATCGGATATCCGAACTGAATTTTGTTGGATATCCGATCGGTAATCCGCCAGTTTCTTTTTTATGGAATTATCTTCTCATACACACTAGAAAAAATGGAAATCGGTCAAAAATTACAAAATATTTTTTTTTTTCTATAATATTCCCCAATTCCTTACCTTTAAGGTGATACCAAGATTTAATAAACATTAAAAAAACTTTTTTATTTACAAAGGGTTATTCTAGGGTGCTGCTAGCAATGGACGTATGTTTTGTACACTTTAAACTCAATTTCTGAATAATTGTATGCCTTTTCATTCCAAACATGAAGACTCAAATTTGCTTAAACTGTTGAAAAATTTATTTTTATTTCAACTTTATATTAGTTGTGAGATGTTATACGATTACCATAACGATTCTTTAAAAAAAAAATTAATAGAATTTTAAAGTTAAAAACGAGAAAAATTCAAGGGAGAATCTGCACACTGTTAATTGCACATTGGTAGAATTTTCAGGAAAATACTTAAAGCAAAGATAATTGACCGCCACAAAAAAAAATCTTGGATGTTTTATACATCCGGATATTCGGCTTGGTAAATCGGATATCCGGCACTTTACTTCCGGATATCGGATAGTTAAAAATCAGCCGGATACCGGATAGTTACCGGATATCCATTTCATCCCTAGTTTTAATAGAATTTTGTAGCCCTTAAATATGATACTCTCAAATAGGCATGTGATTCTTCCACTAATTAGAGGAATTCTGAGAATTGGATTGAATTAAATGACTGATTTCAATTAAGGTATCTGCATATCAGTCACCATAAAAATAGTTTTTGAGCTAATTTTGTGTTTGGCCAATCACATGTCTGCTCAAAGTTACCCTGTGAAATACTTGCTAATCAAAACTGATTTATTTTGATTACCATAATTATTTTTGAACATATCTAAAATTCATAATCAGAATTTAAGAATTTTAATTTGTATAACTTAAAAAAACACTATACAATATTTAAATTACAAAAACTTAATTTCTTAGTGAATGCCTATATTTTTTAAGTACTTTTGGTTCATTATACTGTAGTATTTAAAATATATTTTATCTTAATATGCATTTTTATCTTTTACATTTCACTTTACTTATGTACTAAAGTATTAAAACATGTAGTAACATATTTTGTCAAATTGAATTTCATTTCACCTTTTTGAATTTAAAATTTTACTTTAATTTAGGTTTGAATATATAGGAAATAAGAACTCAATAAAATGGCTAATATATATTCATTCAGTAAGCAAATGCACCCTCCAACAGCTGTCGAACATTGCTTGTACTGCAATTTCTACAATTTATGGGATCAAAACTTAATCATTGCTGGTGCAACTGTTTTGCGCATTTACAGACTAACTCCAGAAGCTGAGGTAATGTTAAATAATGAACATATTAAAACTGTAGTTTTGTTATTTTACCCTTATTTATATATTTTCTATATTTTAGCGCCTTTTACTAAAAATAAATAAATTGAATAATTAAAATAATTATATACTTCCTATTATCTATTTTATTGTTGTTTTCTTCACATTTATTTTAAATGTATTCATAAGATTCATGCAAATTGAAAAGTTCTTAAAAAAATACTTTACATACATGAAAACTTAAATTTTTTTGTACAATACGAAGCATTTTTAATGCCATTTGTACGATTAAAATATTGTGCCCTGATTTATAAAATTGCGCAGAATTTTTTTTTTTACTGTTTTTAAAAATGTCTTATTTTTACAGTTAAAAAGCTTAAACACCATAGAAACCAAACTCACTGAAAAATGTGTTTAGTTGCTAAATTGTTAAATTTAGCAACTAAACATATTTAACTACACACTTAATTTTTTTAATAATATTATTATTTTCTTTTTAACTTTATTTGTTAAGCGGCCCTATGTGTATTTTAAAGTCATGTATACATTTGCATTTATAAGCAAGTTGAGAGTAAAAATGAAACAGATTTTGCAATCAAATCATATAATAGTTTTCACATGTTTTTATTCTTTGTATATTTCCAAACAAAAAAAACTATAGTGGAGCTAAGTCTTTATATTTTATCACCTGCATTTCTTTGCATTTGCAGCCACCAGTAACTGGTGAACTTAAGTTGAAGCTGGAATGCACACAAGTCTTTCCTTTGTTTGGAAATGTGATGTCAATGAAAGCAGTGAGACTATCTGGGTCTCCAAGGGATGCTCTTCTGATAAGCTTCAAAGATGCTAAAGTAAGAATCACTACATATATATTTTTAAAAGTAAATGTCTAGCATTGTCACATGAGCTTTAGCTAATTAGAAAATACATATCCAAGTGTATAGCTACTGTGTGAATGACTACTTTTTAAATTGAAATGAACTTATTCGTGTATTGTGGCCAAATATTGGATTTCTGGCACATCCACATTTGACAAAATAAATGGCTAAAATTTGATGACATTAATAAATGATTAAAATTTCCAGGTTATTGAAAAAATAAATTCCGCTGTTTCCCTAGAATCTACTGGAAATAAAGATTTACATTTGGCAGGGAAATGTTTCATTCCGATCAGATCCATATTTTATCACTACCATTTCTAGAATCGTTTGATCAATTGACATAACTTAAACTTTTAAATAGTTCTCAAAATATGTTCACCCATGGGTGAATGTTTTCCATCGTAAGACGGATTTCCTTCTTTTTGATTTTTGTCCATGGCGGAATGAGATGGGAAAAATTTACATAATGAATGCTCTATATAGTTGACAGTTGTTTAACGCTAATAAAAGGTTACGCAACATTTAATTTCTTATTAAAGGTTAGGAAGTGATGTTACATAATTAATATTTTTCATCATTAACCGATCAAGCCATAATCATGATTGTAATATAAAGAGCTATTGTACATGTATTTTTAATCGAAGGGTCATCCTTGGGTATGGGATTTAAAGAATTAAAATTTTAAATTAACGTTAAATTAGTTTTTAATTTTTAAAAATTGTATCTTTTATTATGCAAAGGATACATTTTAACTTATTATGTCAGTAATCTAATAAAAATGATTTTGAGGTACTATCATATGATGTCTCAAAATGAGAAGGAAATATAAATCACTTAAGATAACAATAATAACAAATATTAATAACATTTTGTTATTGGGTTCATTGTGTAGAGCTAATTTTTCTGTCCCCCTTATATTAAGTTTTTTAAATTGCTCAGTAATTTGATATTGTATAAAACTAAATTAATTGCAAAAAATATTTATTGCATATTTCCCAATTTCATGAGTAAGAAATTTCTGTAATATTAATATAATATTGCAGAGAAACTTAATAAAGTTCTTAACCAGTTTATATATTTTTTATTGTTCTTTTCAATTTAAAGAGATGTTTCTAAATTATCACTATTAAAAAAATTACTGATAAATACTAAAGTTATAATAATGATAATTAAAAGATATACAGTAATAAAGTACCTTAAAAGGATTGGGATCAAAGACTCACAAAAGCGCAATGCCTAAGTCTAAATTCCGTTCATTGTTATTACAAGTTTGTTTTTTCGATAAGAATAATTTTTTTAAATGGACTGACTGTAATTTTTTAAATAAGTATATGTTATATATTCTAGATAAATTATATATTTATGTAATATATTCATATTTTTCTTTTCATTAGTTGTCATTGGTTGAATATGATCCTTCTACACATGATTTGAAAACTTTATCGCTTCACTATTTTGAAGAAGAGGACATGAGGGTAAGTTAATAACACTGTAGAATAAAGTAAGATTTTTAATTACTTGATTTAGTTTATTTCTTTTTTAAATAGGAAATTATTTTCATATATTTAATTTTTTTAAATTAATCTGCAATATGTCACTTAATAATATCTCTTAATTTGATAATTCAATTATTTAATTTACTCATTCCTTCAGATTCAGTTTGAATTTGAATTGCGTAATGTATAAATTTTTGAGAAAAATAATAGAGGCAAACTCTGTAAAAATAAATTATTGTTTTGAGATATATTTAAAAAAATATTTTATATATATTTTTACTTTTCATATTTTTTTATATTGTAAAGCATTATTAATATTACTTTCTATTAGCCATGTATGAAAATTACGTATTGGTTTCGTGTAAAAAATTTTGATGCCTGTTTTTATTAGTTTCTTCTTGTTTCAAAATCATAAGTGTTTTGATTACCGACTAGCACTTTTTAATCTAAATAATTATCTTAGAATGTTTCTGTGAATCTTAAAAGTCTAATGTTGGCAAATATGATAAAACACCATACAAATATTTCAATTCTGCTTGTGGGCTTTACCGATTAAATTCATAATTAATTTTTATTACTTTTGACAAACGCACTCATGAAAACTTCTTAATAAATACCTGCTATAGATTCTAATGTACCTTTAGATCCAGGTTAAGATGTTTTAGATAATAATTCTTAAATCTTTTATAATTTAATTTTGCTGAAAAGCCTTCGTGACCGAGCAGTTAAAGGCGTCAGCTGGGAATCCTCGGATTCCTGGTTCGATCCTAGGGGATGGACTTGACAAAGAAAAGTAAAAAAAGTAGTGAACTTGTGATCGGAGGGTTGCCAGCTTCACTACATAATACTAGAAAAGTCGTACAGAACATCCTAAAAAATTAACGGCGTGTATACGGGACTGATGCACGATAAATCTGATCGGGGTCCAAAGTCCCTACGTCTATTGAAGGTGTTGGGTGCCAGTTCAGATGTTTCCTCGTCATCTGAACATGGTTCTTAAATAACGAGGTGCATGTATGAATGTGTGTGTGAATGTGTTCCTGTGTCTTTCCATCGAGATAGGCCCCGAACCATCGCCAATAGCTCACTGTGCAGCTCTAGTGCGACGTTAATTAACCAAATCAATTTTGCTGAAATATATATATAGTGGAGTTTCCTTTTACAATCTGCTTATTCCTATTTTTCAGGCTGGTGCAAATCATCATCCTTATATACCTGAAGTTAGAGTAGATCCTGATGGTCGCTGTGCAGCCATGGTTGTCTATGAGAGGAACATTGTTATCTTACCATTCCGCAAAGATAACATAACTGAAGAGCAGGAAATAGTTGCAGGCAGTACTCATATATCATCGGGAGTGTAAGTTATGGCAATTTCTTTAATTTGCATGATTAAATTATTAATATTTTATTAAAGGGTTATGATTGTATTTATATAAATGGGATTATTTTGAAGTTTACGTTTTATATTAACTTTATATTGTTATGTTGAAATTAAAACATATGAACATTGCTATTTCAATTGTTATAAAATTAAACATAAACTAAAGTAATAAAAAAAATTTAATTCTGAATCACATTGTTTTTTTGTTATGGAGGCATAAAATTAAAAATGGACATTTGCTGTAGTTTCTTGAATTTTTGTAAAAACAAAATAAAAAATAATTGCTTTTAAAAAATAAATTTTTACAGAATACACTTCTCATTGTGTGTTGTCAAGTTTCATGATTAGATAGTCCCCCATGTTTTTTAAAAAAAAATAAAAAAACTTTTATAATTTTTTGCAGTTTATTTTATTAGAATAACTTGTTTTTACTAAAGTTTTTTAGTTTGTATCTTATAAAATTATTTCAAATTAGTTATTTATTGCTTTTTAAGTTTGTCTTTAATTGTTTATTGCAGGAAAACTCCTGTTCTGGCTTCTTATACTATAAAGCTTTGTGACATTGATGAGAAAGTGAATAACATCAAAGATATGCAGTTTCTACAAGGCTATTATGAACCTACTTTATTATTGCTGTATGAACCCTTACGTACTTGGCCAGGGTAAGCACTTTTGGAATCTTCTTTCTATGGAATAGTTTTATTCTAAAATTATTCATATGTTTTTATAATAATTTACTATGCATGCATACATATACATACACACATGTCTTCTTGCCTTCAATTAATTTGCTGTATTTCTAATGTTAAATTTGTACTTTCATTGTTTCTTTTTTTTAAAAATAATTAATGAATATATGGAAGGGTAATTGTTTGAATGTAAATGGATTATTTTTTCTGCATTTGAGCTATGTATAAAAAGTAAATCAATGCGTTTGAATTTTTAGGCGAATTGCTGTGCGTCAGGACACATGTGCCATTTTAGCATTATCCTTAAATATTAATCAGAAAGTCCATCCAGTTATCTGGACTGTTGCAGGTCTTCCATATGATTGTTTATATGCAATGGCTGTTCCCAAGCCCATTGGTGAGTAAAGTTAATTCAATTTATTTCATTCATTGAAAAAGTTATCTTAAATGTTGAATTACATTTATATATTTGCTTATATGCATGTATATTTATTAAAAAAAATATTTATTAATATTTTATTTTTATTAATGCTGTTCTTGTGCAATATATTATTACTACAGTAGAACCTCATTATAAGGGACCCTCTATTGTTACGGATATCGCTTCTAACCTACAGTTTAAAAAAAATGTGAAAATAATAATAATAAAGGATGCTTATTTTTATCTGACGTGTTTTATATATCCAATCAAGAGATAAAACATTGAACAGATTGAGTGCAGATTTTGAAGCTGTTGAACCATTTAAAACCCCTCCCAAGGATGTGTTTGAAAATGAGGGTTATCAGTATCATTTGATCCAAATTTATAATTTTGACGATACTAGTTTATTTTGGAGAATTCTACATGATAATAAACAAACTTCAAAATCTGAGAAAACTATTCTTGGCAGAAATATAAACATGGAATGTGAGCTAGCTTCGCAAACGCAGGTGGTAGCTGTGTGCTTAGATATTTGAAAAATCGTCGGTTATTATATTATTTGTGTCTATTTACAGTTTTAAAGCTTATCATTACACAACTTAAATACATTACTTTTAAAATTTAGTTTGTTTAGAATACTAATTATTTTACTATTAATTCGACTAGTATATTACTTCGACTTTTATAGTGTATTTATGATTGATTGTGGTGTATTTAACGTATATTATTCTGTGCAGGTGGGGTTCTTGTGGTTGCTGTAAATTCCATGCTTTACCTCAACCAAAGTGTTCCGCCCTATGGGGTCTCATTAAATGGATTCACAGATTTTAGCACAGCATTTCCATTAAGTAAGTTTCTATGAATTATCACTCTTATTATATGTAAATTTTTTATGCTAGCTGGTTGGCTTTAAAATGATATTGTTTTGTTTTAAAATTATAATTAACAATAAAATCTTAAATAATAATTTGAAATGTTGTCCTATGTTAAGTTACTCATACAATACCAACAAAATAAAAAGCAACCCTGACAAGACAAAATACACATAATTTCTCAAATGCCATAAATTGAGAAATTGTAAATTACCTTTATGTAATATCCATTTTTTTTTTTGTTAGTGACCAACGTTAACTGATTAAGCATTTTATTGCTAATAGCTTTTATGATCTCCCTTTTTTTATATATTATATTGTCAGTATTATCTTATATTTGCATTCTTATTATTTGTATATAAAACCTCAAATATTTTTTTATTTACAGAACCACAAGAGGCGATCAAAATGTCTTTAGATTGCTCCTCAGCTGCTTTCATTTCATATGATAAGCTTGTAATTTCATTGAAAGGAGGGGAATTGTAAGTAAACTTTGTTTAATTTCTTGTTTATGATTAAGTTTGATCTTGCATACTTATAGAACTGTAGATGTTTAGTCCACAATTTATAATACTAAAAAAATAGCAGTTTTGAATATTTATTTTCAAGTGATTATATAATTTGTGGAAGTAAACAAATTGGTTTTTAAAATTGGCTATTTTAATATTAAGTTGCCATTACTATATAAATGATAAAATTTCAGTAATATCTTTACATAAAAAAAATAGAAATTTCTGTCTGCAAAATTTGCAAACTTTTACAGGACATGTATTATTTAAATAAGAGGTTTGGTTATGTATAAATCTGTAAAAAAACATAAAAAGCTTTAAAAAAATATTTCGTACATTTTTTATCGTTTACCGATTTGTACTTTAGCAACTATATTTTAATACTTCAATTTAAGAAAAAGTTACTCCATGCAAGTTCACATTCTTTTAATCTTAAATAAGTCAAATGAAATCTCTATAAAATAATGATAGGGATAATTATGAAAAAAATAAAT
This sequence comes from Troglohyphantes excavatus, assembly GCA_963932185.1. Taxonomy (NCBI): domain Eukaryota; kingdom Metazoa; phylum Arthropoda; class Arachnida; order Araneae; family Linyphiidae; genus Troglohyphantes; species Troglohyphantes excavatus. Next base: position 53,999,702 of record OZ010673.1, on the reverse strand, counting down.
AAAAGTAAACTAACTATGTACAAATATAATATTAAAGAGCTAAAAAGGTAATGCAAGGTTTTATTTTTTCAAAATGCAAGTACTCTCCTGTATACTTACTATATAAAAGTTATGTTATTTATGTATCTAATTTTAAATCTTAATAACGTATTTAAAATTTGTCTTATTTTTTAATAAATATTTTTTTTAAAAATTGCTTTTTAAAATGTCAAGAAATATATTTTTTAATTGTGATATTCATTTCTGTAGGTACGTGTTGACTCTTTTTAATGATGGCATGAGAAGTGTACGAGGTTTCAATTTCGACCGAGCTGCGTCTAGTGTTATTACAACTTGTGTAAGTAATAATAAAAACTAATTATACTTATTTTATAAATTTTTATTTTACATACCATTTTATTCATTATATATATATATATATATTTCCATTTCAGATGTGCATATGCAATGAAGGCTATCTATTCCTTGGTTCTCGGCTAGGAAACTCGCTGCTGCTTCGATACACAGAGAAGTTTGAAAGCAATAAAACTAACAACGCTATTGATCAAAATGTTAGAAGGGATTCCAATACATCCGAGCAAAATGCAGAAGACAAAGAGAATGGGGAGGTGAGATTTCAACTTGACATTTTATGTAATAGTATCTATTTTCGTATGTCCTTTCATTGAATTAAAAAAATTAATTATTATAGATTTTTTTAAATTTTGCTTTTATTTTAGGATACTGAAGGGTCAGCAGCTAAAAAAGCTCGACTGGACAACATGGATGACTGGATGGGTATGTATTATTTTTTTCAATACCTTTTTACAAATGTGTATGTTATAACAGTTGCAGTATCTGTTATTTTAAATGTACAGTGTATGAGCTGTATTTATATAAATTATGATGTTAAAATTTTCTTGGTTTTCTTAGAACAGTTGTATATAATACCCCTTAAGCAATCCTCATTTTTGTCCTCATATACCTTATTTTTATACATAGTACAGGGTGGCAACATAACCTGGGAAAACGGGGAATTATCATGAAATTTTTTAATTCTGGAAATGTCAGGGAATTTTTCAAAAATTCACAAGTCAGGGAATTTTTCAAAAATTCACAAGTCAGGGAATTTTTTTAATTTGGATTATTAAAACGGCAATTATCGCCGATTATGCCCTTTATTCTGAGTAGTTTAGTTGTCAATATTTCCTTTTAAGTTAAAAAAAAAGCATGGTTATGCGTATTTTCTTTTCATATTTTCAGTTTTATTTTTGTAAAAATGTGAACCACTGCTGGAGGGAGAATCAAAAGCAAAGTGTGTTGAACTTTAGATTGTAAGCAACATGTGAGGTGCTAATGAATATGTAATTTATTAAAAATTGGAATAGGAAATATGAAGCATATAAAACATTTAAAATTATCTCCAAAAGAAATAATTGTAAAAATTTGATTTTTTTGTATTATCTGCTTCCAGAGAACGTGTTTAATTACTATTATGCCTGTCACAATTGTATAATTTGTGTTGTATCTATAAATTATTATTTTAACTGACAATAAGTATTATTTATAATTTTTCATTTATAATGCAATATATTTATTGTATTATTGTAGCGTGGATACTTTGTTTCTATGCAAAGCATGTATTGCAACATTTCTTAAGTAATTGTAAAATCAGGGAAATTTTTGGGACACCATCATGGAAATCAGGGAACTTTTTTTTACAGAATTGCGTTGCCACCCTGTAGTAGATTTTTAAGTAAACTAATTACCATTTTCTTTTCTATTCATCTCAATATACTGTTGAATAATAATTATTGTGTTTAGTTTTAAACTGTTATTTTTAAATGAACTTTTTTTTTAAGAATGATAACACTAATAGTTAATTAATATCAAGCATCTCATTAATGCAGTACCATAGAATACTAGAAATATGTATATTGCACAAAATACTACAATGTGATAATTTCATTCAATAAACCTATTCTTTAAATTATCTTATTCTTTAAATTATTTCAACAAATTTGTTCTGTATTCTGTTTTTGTTATTTATGTGTACTGTCTTTAATTTGAATATTAATTAACACTCTAAGCGATTTGGATCTCTATGCTATGTTTTGCAGGCAATGCAAATAATTTTAAATTCACAAAAATAGAAAAGCTATATTTATTGAAATGATGAAAAAACTAAACAAATTTATAAATTATATATATTAGAAATATAAACTAAAATCTTCACAATTGAAACAAATTTGCAAATTTGATATTTTCTTCATCACTTAGAGGTTTAATAATATTTTGATAAATGCTATACATAATATATATTTAATGTGTTTTTATTGTACATTTATTCGGAAATAAATTAATTTAAAAAGGAGAGAAATAGTAATGTGCCATTTGTTATTTTACAGCTTCTGATGTTGCTTTAATTGAAGATCCAGAGGAACTGGAAGTGTATGGGAATTTAACACAAACTGCGAAACAACTCACATCTTACACATTTGAGGTAAGATTAGATGAGGTAGTTTTCATTTTATTTCTACACATGTACCTGTACTCATATATTTTCAGGAAATACTTCTTAATCTCAAAATCCACTTTTAAAAAAATTAATTTTAGAATATATGAAATATCTGATATTTTTTAGTTTGGGGCAGTCGTTAATTTAGATGCTGAAGAAAGACATGACCAAATAATTCTACAATTTCTATTTATTTAAATCCTTACAGCCAGTAGCGCATGATTGGTTGTACAAGACGGTCCTTTTTACATGACTGAAGAAGACAGAATACTCCTCTTTAGGAAATAACTTATATTTTAAAACATGCAAATTTGGGGACTAGTTACATCTAGAACGAGTCGAAGACATCAGCCATTTTATGGAAGGCGTCTTTAGGAAATTTTAGGTGTAGCCTCACTAAAATTTAAAGAATTGAATTAATTAGAATTAAAGAATTGAATTGACGAGAAGACAAGTGTCGAAATATGTGTGGGCGTAAAAAATGTTTAGACTTTAGTTCGAAAGAAAAAGCTGTGTCAGCAAAATCGTGAAGGAAGAATTATATTCTGGAACTAAGTTATGAAACTACAGCTGTGGGATGATTAATACTTAAGGAATGGCTTTTTAGAACAGTCCCAATGGGAAAATGAGTCGGAATGAAAGTTAGATATTGGGGGGGGGGGGGGGGGGGGGGGGGGTTGTAATCAAGTTAAAAAAGGGGTGGTATATTAAAAACTCTTCTTACATATATATATTTATATATATATAGTATATTTTTTTGTTAGGTATGTGACAGTTTATTAAATATTGGACCATGCGGTAAGATAGTTATGGGAGAACCAGCATTTCTTTCTGAAGAATTCTCGGGCAATGCTGATCATGATCTGGAATTAGTTACAACTTCTGGCTATGGAAAAAATGGAGCCTTGTCAGTTTTACAGGTATTTTGTCAATATATACTTATTGAATAATGAATACATAATCGAATGAAGTATTTGATTTCATACGAAATTATTTTGAAGTATAGCTAAATATTATTAATTTACTAATTAAAATTATTTAACTTAAAAAAAAAAAATGTGTTATGATTTTGAGGATTTTGTGATTACAATAAAATTTTATTTCAGAGATCTGTTCGACCCCAAGTAGTAACTACTTTTGAACTTCCGGGATGTGTAGATATGTGGACAGTTGTGGGGCAAATTTCTGAATCGGAGGTTAGTAATATTTTTAGTTAAAGACATGATGAAAATTTTTTCCTTAAGCAAAAAAATTATATTTTGATAATTTGTATTTGGTTGGTTTTATTTTAAAAATATTTATATTACTATGCTTAAAAATTTAAATTTTAAATAGTTAATTCAAATATTTCAAGTTATAATGCAGTCTCTTTTGTTTTATTTGTTATTTAATTATTAAGGAATGATTTATCATTCACATTTATGTGACAGTATTTTGGGCAATGTTTATAATTTTAAAAGTTTTTGAAAATTTAAATTGGAAACTAATTTGCAGCTTTTATAATTTTTTAAAGTTCATTACAAATTATTCATTCTACGTTCTATTAATAATTATTTTCTTTTAAATAAATGTACTAATATTAATGTATTTCTAGCAATTTTAAAATCAGAACATGCACTATAAGACATCTTTTTTACAGTATGTAATGCTGTCCTTTAACAGCATTATATGCATTTTACAGTAATACGATTTTTTAAAAAAAGTTTTAAGGAATAGGATTACACCTACAAAGTTTTAATTGTTTTATACAGAACCTTGAGGAAAAAATGCCAGACTTGAAGGACAAAGAGGATTCTTCTGAAGAAACTCCGAGCAAACCACCGCCACCCTTGAAGAATTCACATGCATTTTTGATCTTGAGTCGAACTGATAGCAGCATGGTAATACTCTATTCTTTCAAATCTTCCTACAATGAAACTCAAATTTATAATTATAGCCAATAGCTTCAGGTATAATTTTAAGTCTAGATCTACTTCATTTTCTTTTTCAACAAATATTAGTTTATTTTTAAGAAGTTTTTTTCTGTAGGGAGACTGTTGTATCTTTTATCACTTTTTAAAAAATCTCATTTTAAAGTACCTATTGATCATTGTTTTTCCATTTGAATCCACAAAATATCATTCTACCTTTATTTTCTTTCATTTATAGGTACTAATAATATATATTATTTGTACTTAAATATTAAAAAATATTTTTTTAAATACTGCTCACGAATTATCAATGGTACAAGACCCTCTGGTACCTTGGATCACAATCTATTGGATCATTCTTAAAAGTAAGGAAAACATTTAATTTTATGATTTGGCCTACACAGTCAACTAGATGTTTTGAATGATTTAATTTGCCACACTTTCTCAAAAAACCACAAGGCTTCTCACATATAAATTATCTTAGGCGATGCTGTAACAGCTTCTATGGCCTTTTTCGTGGGCTCAGGATTAATAGTATTCTATTACCCCTCTCGTTTTGCTTCTCAGCATCCTTCTGTAAAAAGAAAATTACAAATAATATAGCATCAAGTACCATCCATAGTACATGATATTATGTGATCCAAGGTACAATAGGATGCATATTTAAAGAAAATATATGATGCTTTCTTTAGATTAGGAATGAGTCACTTAAATAACATATAATTTTCCGTACCACTTAATAAGGTATCAAGGTTTTGTGAATAATGGACTAAAAACTTTAGCTGTTGGAAATAAACATTAAAATCTTAAAACACTCATGAATCAAATAAGCAACACATAGTGACAAAGTAAGTTGGTGGCTGCTCTCTAGTATGTATTGCTTGAACTGGTTTTGATTGCTGGGAAACAGTATCAACTAAATAACTAGGAGTGGTTGGAGGTACAATGTGATCGAGGGTTAACATTCTCCCCATTTAATTCTTAAATTACATTTATTCTTTTTCCCACTTTGAAAAAATAAGTTGGAAATAAGCATATATCCTACATTAAAATAAACTTTTAATTTAAACTAAACACAGACAAATGTTTGAATAAAAATTTTCGATGGTAACTCAAAATTAATGGCTGTTATTTTCCAATTTTATTGGCTGTATATCATTCACACTTTATGGATATTTGAACTTATTTTCAGATTCTTCAAACTGGACAAGAAATAAATGAACTGGATCACAGTGGCTTCAACACTCAGGCCCCAACCATCTTTGCTGGTAACATGGACAATAACCGCTTCATAGTTCAAGTTTCTCAAATGGGTGTGCGCCTTTTGCAAAGCTCTCGCCAAGTCCAGCACATCCCGCTGGATGCAGGATCTCCCGTTGTGTGTGCGTCGGTGGCGGACCCGTATCTGGTCATAATGAGTGCAGAGGGTTTGGTTATTCAATTGATGCTGAAAACGGATGATTTTGGGGGTGGTGCTCGATTGCAAGTCACTAGACCCCAAGTTGCGCAAGTGGTGAGTTGGTATTGGATTTTTTGACAGGTGTAGATAACAGTGTTTCACATTTTCATTGCTTTGATAAGTTATTATTTGCAGGTATTTAATTTTTATAGGCATCAATATTAAAGTTTGAATTGTTTTTCCCGTTTATTTCTGGTCCTGAAATGTTTTGAATACCTTCTGAAAAATCGGAAAACATGGTTCGCACAGTCCTTAAGAACTATTTAATTTAAGTAGGTCCTTAATTAAGGGCCCTTAAAGTCCTTAATTTTCGACTAAGGTCCTTAATTTTTTGTCAAACATGTGTTTTTTACTAATTCACATGGGTGGTATTTTTCCGTGTCTAAACTGAAATTCTGAGTTTTTTTAATTTTCGAACTCAGAATTCCGAGTGTAATAAAATTATTGAAATGTAGAATTCCGGATTTTACGTTGATTGTGTTCACACTTTTGACCGTTTTACGTAAGTATAAATCGGCAAGGAGAGAAAGGCATGAATGTATGTATTTAATGTCAGAAAAAAAAGTGAACTGTTGATCTCTTTTGTTCGATTTTTTAGTCAGTGGTATTTCATTATAATACATTACACTTTGTCATTGGAAAATCTTAGTTCGTTTGTTGTTTTGTGAAGAATCGATACTCATTCTAGAAAAACGAGGAAATTCAGAAGAATGTGGCATCTTTAAGGGATGGGAATTCTGCGCCAGAATTTTCCAGAAGTGGTATCCTGTGCCAACTTGCTACAAAAACCCACTGACATGTGATTATGTGCTAATTTTCCACCAAGCAATGTGCGATTCTCCGCTAACGGCGACAAAAAATGTAAGAGGTCCTTAAAAATTATAGAGAGGTCCTTAAAAAGTCCTTAAGAACTACTTAATTTTTACTTTTGAAAATCTGTATGAACCATGGAAAAGTTAGGGAATTTGAATCACAATATTGGGTTGCAACTCTTAGATAAAATTAAAATTTAAGTAACTTAGTTTTCAAATTTTAAACTCCTTTCACACCTGCAATAAGCTAAGATATAGCTTTAAATATAGTGGGAAGCTATTTAAAAAACTAGTGTAATTTATAGGTGACCATTTACTGAAATAAGTTAATTAACTTTGCTTTTTCTTATATGAATCCTATTTTTTGATATTTCTTTTTAAAATAAAATAATTGTATTTCAAAGTAAAGCAATATTTTGTAAATATGTATATTTTGTAGAAATCTCGAGTATCATCTTTATGTGTTTACAAAGATATCAGTGGCATATTTAACACCAAGTCTCGAGAGGAACCAGAAGAGCTTGTTCCAGTAACCAATCACAGTGCTCCATCTGTTAATGTGGCTGATGTTTTGAAGATGAATCCTGAGTGAGTATAATATGTGTATGTGTGTGTGTGTGCATGCACATGTTTCCCTTCATTTTAGATACATTCGATAGATTTAAATTTTATAATTTTATTATAAATATATGTAAAGTATTAATGTGCCATATCGTTCCTTTCTAGGGCTGTTGATGATGAAGATGCCTTATTATACGGAGAAACGATGGGGCATATTGAAAAACCTATTGAAGAATTAAGAATTCCGGCTAAGAAAATAAGGTGATAATTATATTTGTGAATATTTTAGTAGCAATAATTGTATTTATGGTTGTATTTTAAATGAAATTTTTATGATATAATAAACTAAAAACACAAAATATTATTTTTTCTATGTTAGACCCAAGATAGAAGTGAAAGAAGAAAAGCCTACATATTGGTTGTTTTTAGTGAGGGAGAATGGCGTATTAGAGGTTTGTATTTATGTAATTAGTTAAAATTTAATTAATGTATGAAAATTAATGTAAATTAATTTTCAATTGTGTGTCACTCTTGTGGCTGTCAAATAGTAGTTTTGCTTGCACACTAAATGCAATTTTTTGTTACTTTTAAAATATAATAGTGCATTTGTACCATTTGAAATAATGTAATTTAAGTTATGTCAACAGAATGGAAACACTTGAAATTGTTGAACAATTAGTATTTATCATAACTAGAAACTATTTGTATTTCTTATAAAAATATTTTAAGGTTTTGTAGAGTTGTTAATTTTTTTAGTTTAATTTATTGTTTTTTTTTTTCAAAAGACAAAGGTGAATAATTAGATAAAACATGTATGATGGAAAAGTAAATTATTATAATTGTTTAAAAGCGTTAAAATGTTAAAGCAAATAAATTTAAACATGTTTTTTGTATCATGTATTTGATTATTTAAAAAGATGGACAAATCTCTAAAGTTTACTTTTTTTCTCGTCACCTAAATATTGATTTATGCATGGAAATTTGTCTACATATAATTAATGTAAGTTGTTAACTTCCCTTTAATTTTAATATATAAAAAAAAATATTTTTTTGTAGGTGTACAGTCTGCCAGGCTACAAACTTTGTTATTTAGTCAAGAATTTTCCAATGGGACAAAAATATTTAGTCGATAGTGGACAAGCCACTTCTTCCCTTTCTAAGTAAGTACCAGCTATTATATTAGAGTACTGGTTGTGAATCTGAAGGGTACGTTTGAAAATTTTCAAAGTTTGTGTTTAAGATAAGTTATCCTCTTATTCCAATAAATATCTAAATTGAGGTTCTCATCTTTGTTTATCTTTCGTATTTGTATCGCTTACTACCACACATACTTCTGCTTCTTATAAAAGGCTGAAAATTTTAATTTATATACTATTTATCCTCAAGTCATGGACCTGAGGCTCGGAATTTTAAAATTCCGTTTATTTAATTTTTTTTTATTTATAACGGTTTTTGAAGCCATTTCTTAAATGTCCATTAAACAGAAATCGTATCAACGTTGTTATAAAATCATAATGTATTGCCAACAATAAAATACTTTAAACTAAATTATTAATATATGTTTATTTCTTTAAATAATTTACAAAATATCTCTTTAATACAATAATAATAATAAGTGTGTGCAACAAAAATAAATAAATTAAAAAGCATATTTTATTTATTTTTAGGTTAGACTTCATTTTAGTTATACTATACTAAGAATGGCTACATTTTAATATTAAAATACTGCAGAGTTGAAAATCTAAATTTATATATTCATTTTTAGACTTTGGTTTATAGAATACATTTTTAATAATTCCTATAGTACATTGTTTTTTTTCACTCTGTACGAAGAACGGGTATTTCTACTAGTATATAATAAATTGAGGAATTTAATTTAGTTTAAATTTTTGAGTTTATAACTTTATATTGCAGCATATCTGATAAAGCTGGTGAAAAGCAGCATGAAGCATTGCCAATAATTCATGAGATATTAGTGGTTGGATTGGGCATCCGATGTTCAAGACCAATGCTTCTTGTAAGTGTTCCTTTCTTGTACATTACCTTTTTTATATAAAAAAAAATGCTTATTTAATATTTTTTTATTTGGTAGTTAATTTTATGAATAACCAATATTGTGTTTTCAGGCTCGTGCTGGGGAAGATTTATTAATATATGAAGCATTCCCCTTTTATGAAACTCAAATTGAAAATCATTTGAAATTAAGATTTAGGAAGGTAAAGCCTTTGTTTTTGAAAATTTATATTTTTTGCTTTGTATTACCTACATTTCGATGTTCAATAGTTAAAAAAAAATTATTGAAATTCTGAGAAAAATATACCTAATATGTGTCAATTTAACACTACCAGTATATAGAGTACCAACTTCTCTTAATGTAAAAAATAAGTTTGTTTTGATATTTTTAGTTTATTTATGCATTACCTTAAAAAATAAAAATGTTGACATGTTTCCAAATTAATTTACAAATGATTCTCTAAGTTTACTTACCTGCTATGAACTGGAAAATATATGTTACCATATTTAGTTAAAGAAGGGCAACAACATCCTTTACGTTAATTTGAATTTTTCCTCACAATATTTTTATAGTTAACAAAAGTTACCTAAATAAAAGTTCTATTGGAAAGGTTAGCATATTAGCATACGAAGGTTTTATTATTTTTTTATTTAGAGGAAGAGGAAAGCTTATTATTTAGAGGAATGTATATTCTAAACTGTAATTTAAGAACTTTAGTTTGTCAAACTGATTGTGAATAGTTTTACATAGTTTATACTTTCCTTAGAAGTCTTTAGAAACTGCTTATTCTTGTTTCATGCTTATAAGGGCCCTCGGAAAATCCTTAAAAGCTGCTTAGTTTTTCTCTTTCTTTAGAAGAGTCTTTATAAAAGAGTCTTTATAAGAGCAAAGAGTCTTTATAAAAGTTCAAGTTACCAAAGGCTCTTAGTTAGTCCTTAAAACGACTAATATTTAAATAATTTTACTGAACCCCTGTTTTATGTGTTTGATCTGAATTTGAGTTTAAATACAACTTTTGTACTCAATACCCAATCGAACATATTTTCCTCTTTTATATTCATTTATTTAAAATAATTTATTTTAAATATATGTTTTACTAAGAGGCATGTGACTTAAGAACTAACTTTTTGTATACAAATTTTTCGTATTAAAAGTAAGGCCCTTATCAATTGCTCTTAAGGTACTTAAAAAGTCCTTGGGAACACCTTATTTTCATTTTCAGAAAATGCGTACGAATCCTATTTTATATATTTACAGAGGGCTAAAAGTACATTATCGTTGTGTATTTGTTCAATGTTTGTTAGATAGTGATAGTTAAATTTTTCTAAACACATTTAATAAATAGTTTCTAGAGTATAAAAATAATTTTATTTTCATCTCTAGTTAAATCATGAGCTTATCACACGTGAACGAAAATTGTTTAAAGCTAAGAAATCAGAAGAAGCAGAACCATCTCCAACATACAAACATTGGTTGAGATATTTTGCTGACATATCTGGTTACAGTGGGGTAAGTGTATTTTTCACTACTAAAAAAATTATATTGTTACAAAAGTATGAATATTTGATCATTTTCGGAAGTTAAAAAAAATTCAATGAATAAAAATTTCTGCCATTATAACATAATTTATATTTAAAAATTTGTAAAGTGAATTTATCATTTGTTCATTTTGTGATTTTAATTATCTGTTTATTTTTGTTGCAGGTGTTTGTGTGTGGTCTCAATCCCTATTGGCTGTTTCTCACAGTGCATGGGGAATTGAGGGTTCATCCCATGACAATAGATGGGGCTGTCACATGTTTTGCACCCTTTCACAACATCAACTGTCCAAAGGGTTTCCTGTATTTCAATAAGCAGGTATGGGTTTTATTTTTCGTCTGAAAGTGAATAAAATGCCCACAAGCACTGATTGATCACAATTACCGAAATGCTTATTTTTTTTTAGATATAATTTTATCAGTGTGGAAATAAATAACATAATTTTATCAGGGAACACAAGTGGAAAGCAGGGTAAACCTAGAATTGTCAGGGAAAATGAAAATTACATTTTTTTAAAAACATTTTGGAAATTCTGGAGAAGTCAAGGAATTTGAATCTTAATGTTGAGTGGAAACCCTGTTTTATTGTCTAAATTATTATTTCATTGAACATGTCCTCAAGCATCCACAGAAAATATTACAAATCAGTTTTACAATTTTGTATAACTTTCAATGCAATTTGACTGAACATATACTCTTGTTATCATTTAAACACCATTTGTAAAACAATATGAACACTTAAGTCCCATACACTGTCCTTGTTCATGATATTTAGTTGTGTCCTTATTTCTTAAATTTACAATAATAATCCTGTTTAATTTTACCTGCATGAGAAATACAGGTAAAATAATACACTTTTAAAATAACTTTTTTTTGCATCACAAAATTTTACCACAATTTTATTCCTAAGTATATTGATGTTTTTTTTTCTTTTCTAAAAATTTTACAAATCCTAATGTATCTTTATAATGCAAATTTCGTAGAATATCTGTCAGTACTTTGTATTTATTTGTTGCCTTCATTATAACTTTCAGGGAGAACTTCGTATTTGTGTTTTGCCCACTCATTTGAACTATGATGCCCCTTGGCCTGTTCGCAAAGTTCCTCTGAGGTGTACTCCTCATTTTATCAACTATCATCCTGAGACAAAGACATACTGCATCACAACAAGCAGCCTGGAGCCATGCACAAAACTAGTGAGGTTCAATGGCGATGAAAAAGAGTTCGAAGCTATAGAAAGAAGTATGTATATTGCGTTCCCACATTGAAAAGTTTATGTCAATCATTTTATATATAGTTTAGTTGAGCTATCTAGTTTCAAAGTCAAATAGATCCAATTTCATAAATTTTATAGAAGACGCCAAAAAAAATTTATAGTCACAAACTTTTGAATCTAAACCCCTGATTTTGAATGCAGTTTTAGACTGGATTCAGACACTTTTGGTCAATACCGGTTTGCAAGATGATGTAATGCATTAAGAACTTGTGAAATATATATAAAAAAAAATGATTCTGCGTTCTGGTTTTGAAACTAGACGGTTCAATTGTTAAAATCTGTTCCGACATGGTTTTACATTGTTTTTTAACTTTTCTTTCAAGTACTTTTAACTCCTTATTATTGGTCTAAGTGTCCTTACAAATTTCTATCGTTTTATATATAGTAATTTTATATATTATATTATATATAGTCAATTATTTAGTATAATGCAACCAATAGTTAAAATCTCTATGAATACCTGCTCAGAAATGCTATTAAAACTTCTTATTTATAATTTTGATTTTTAAATACTTTAAACTCTTTAGTTTTTTTAAGGGTCTTAACAAATGCTTTAAGTTTCCAAATAATTTTTTTATAGTCTATGTTTGTTATATTTTAATATTAAGTTAACTTATCACAACAGTAATGTTTTTATTCATAAATTGTCAGATTTTTCCTTTTAAAAAGATAATGTAATAATTGTTTTCCTTATTTGAATTATTATTTGAATTTTAACTATAGTAGTTGCTGAGAAAAGGCATAATGAGTAACATAGTCCTGAGAAACGAAATAAACAAAAATGTCTTTAACGTTAGTTATGCAACTTTCAGTTGAAAAAAACTATTTTTTAAAAATAGAAATAAAATAAAATGTTAGAAAGAGCAAGTTTAGGACATTTCAAATTTATAATAAAGATTTAAAAAAAAGAAGAAAAACTATTTTTGGAGAAATTTACTTACTGGGTCCCTTTAAAGCCCTGCTGTAGCATCCTCTTCACACACCTGCCGATAAAGACTGGAGCTCCTGTGTTGACTGCAATTCACCCTATACACATACCAAACCAAAACTTCTGTCTCAGAAATGAGAGACTCAAAATTAAATTTTAAAATATTTAATTAAAGTTAAATTTTTAGATAAAAAAAACATAATATTTAAGTTACAGATTATTTACAAATAATACAAAAGAAAAACAGAAAGGACACCTGGTGTCTGGCCCTTTCTAAGCGACATAAACGTCATTCCAGCTAAGTGTCCAAAAAGTCTCTGATCTTCTTTTTAGTTTTTCTTAGAGGTAGGGAAAACACTAAGTTTTCAAAGTATCAAGCTGGTGGCTCCACCCAGTGTCACTAGATAGAGATAGTCCTTGATGATGGTAAAGAAATAGAGTTCTTAGGATGGTACACTGCTATAAGATAGTTTTTCTAAAATTGTTGCTCATTTCAGCTGATGAGCGATTCATCTACCCAATGATTGAAAAGTTCTGCATGCAGCTCTTCTCTCCTGTCAGCTGGGAGATGATCCCAAACACCCTGATGGAGATGGAGGAGTGGGAGCACATTACAAACGTCAAAAACGTCAATTTGGCTTCGGAGGGAACCCGCAGTGGCCTCAAAGGGTATCTGGCTGTGGCAACCAGCTACATTTATGGTGAAGACGTTGCCAGCAGGGGAAGGGTATGTGATTTGTTGAGATACTTGCTTTCTTTTAAATCAGGCTTTGTACGGTCCTTTAAAACTTTTTATTTTGGTTTCATATTTATAAGTTTAAAAAGTACTTATAAACTCCTTATTTTTGTTCAAAAGGTCATTAGAAACTTCCAAGTTACAGAAGGCTCTTAAAATCTCCTTAAAACCATTATCATTTAAATCATTTTAATAGACATCTATTAATTAAGAATGTTTGATCTTAATGTGGATTAAGCACAACTTTGTATCTGAGTAGAAAGCCCATGGCTTCTTTGACACCCAATAGCTTTTAGCTGCTTGCATCTATTTCATATTAATTAATAAAATTCTTTTACTAAGAATGTTATTTGAGACTTTAGAGCTAACTTTTTGTTACAAATATGTACAAGTTGCATTAAAAAATAAGGTCATTGGAAAGTCTTTAGAAACTCCTTATTTTTATTTTCGGAAAATGCGTATGAACCCTTGAAATCATAGATAATAAGTAAATTTAAAAATTACCATAGTCATAAATAAAACTAAAATTTAAAATTAATAAGTTTTGTAACCTTATTTTTTAAAGAATATATATATTCCTACCAGCCATCTTGTATGAATTGTCTTACCTTTAGTTGATTTTTTTTATATATTAAAAAAATAAAGTTTTTTAGAACTTTGTACTGTTATTTTTCTCTAAACTAGATAGTTTGAGGAGAACTAATACAATGTGCAGCTATCTTTTTTGTCGAAAAGTGGACTATAATATAATAGGGTCAATATCCAAAATCACCTATGTTGTGTCATCCCCATTAATTACATGGCATTCATATATACACTATTGATATTAGACTTTTTAAACAAGTTCTTATACTCAAGATATAAGTAACTAAAGAATATTTGCTTTCCTCTCTCATAACTTTCATTATTTTCAATTTCCCAAGTTTTTCCATAACTAAAAATTAGTGCTTCTGGACACTGACTCTTTAAACCAAGTTAAAGAATTCATACCCTATAGTCTTAATTTAATTGTGGGCAAAAAGTTTTATGAATTTTCAATAAACAAAAAGTCAAAACAACAAAAAACTATTTACAACCTAAATAAAATTCATTAGTTCATGTAATCTAAATAAAATTCGTTAGTTAATACAACCGCAAGAAAATTCATTTGTTAATAATTAATATTTAAAATTACATCTTTTTTTAGCATTATGATTTTTACATATGAATTTCAGTTATAAAAACATTATGCACCTATAGTTTTTATGCTATTTTCTAATATATATATATTTTTTAATGTGTTCTTAACTAGTTATTATTATTAAACCATCAGTTTAACTTGGGAAGTTTTGTTTCACAACTAATGATATGTTTTAATTTTAGATGTTGATTTTGGATATTATTGATGTAGTTCCAGAGCCTGGTCAACCTTTAACTAAGAATAAAATGAAGGTGAGATTAGTCAGCAAGCAATATGTACATTTATAATTTTTATTAAAATTTTCTCAGCAAAATGGGTGTGGAAGTTAATAAAAACTAATACTCATAAACTGAATATAATCTTAAAATGGGGTTTAACAATATTGTAGTAAGTAATCACCACAAGTTAAACATAAAATACAAGATTGTTAAAAGTCATAGTATAATTTTTTTTTAATAGTATTGATTTTTATACCACTTTTTTTACTTTTATAAGAATGAAAAAAATTTAAGAATTAAATAAAAAATTTGTATATATTTATTATGTATCAATAATTTTATATTAATTATGTGGGTTTTTCCTCTCAGATTGTTTACAGTAAAGAACAAAAGGGCCCTGTAACAGCTATATGCCAAGTTGCAGGTTTTCTTTTAAGTGCTATTGGTCAGAAGGTAAGCATTTTTTATATTTAAAATGTTACATGCATATAATTTTTTTTTAATTTAGGCTCTTAAATATGGAGTGTCTTTCCTTAATAATTTTTAAAAACAAGATGCATTATACATATTTGGCATTAAAGCACATATACGAAAATTATTTGTAGTTAGATCATAAAATATTTTGCCTATCTGGATAACAAAAATATTTTTTAAATAAAAATGTTTGTTTAGAGTAAGAAATAATTATAGTTTGTTATGGTTTTTCAACTTTCAAGTCTTAATTGAAGGGTACAGGGGATAAAGGTGCAATGTGAACTAAAATGATTCTCTCAGAAAATTGGTTTTTATTTTTTATCAATGTGCCTTTTCTTCAGTATAGCGAAACTTTTCCTGTCATTTACACTTGACATAATGTTTTTATTCTCAAAATGAAACTACAGTTTAATAGTCCTCATTAGGAATAAAGGGTTTTCCACTTTTAACTTCAGCCAAAAGTTCCATTTATTTTGGGTGGTGTGGGTTCATAGTGAAGTTGAGAAAAAGCGTCCGCAAACAGTATGTAACAGAGATCGAATGCAACTAGTATTTAAATAATGTGAGAAGGCGTGTGCGGTCCAATCATGCCCCTAAGTGTGACAACCCTTTTGTTACAAAGGAAAGAATGAACAAGGAGTTTTTAACACTTGGTAGAGATAAAGGGGTGTGTTTAAGTAGACTACTGAAAAGAAGGGCATGCCAAGGTCAACAACATACCAGAAAATCCTTTTTCAAATCACCTGAGGTCCATATGGACCCCAGGCCCGTCCTTCCGGTTAAAATAAGTACGTAAATCAGGGTTCCCACGCACCTAGAAAACAGGGAAAACTTAGAATTGTTAGGGAAAATGGCCTAAAAAATCAAGGAATTGTCATGGAAAATGAACAATTTTTTTAATTTTCTGGAAAAGTCAGGGAATTTTTCTAAAAACGTTACATATAAGAGGCGGTTATATTCTTTTTTATTGTCATTGATGTAAAATTGTAAAAATAAAAATGCTAAATTTTCGATTTTGCATATTTTGCTAGGTTATTATTTATAAGCACTTTATTTTCCCCAGCTTCAAGATAAATATGCGAAAAAATAATTTAATTCTTAGTCTGGAGTTTTTTGAAAATTTTCTAGAAAACCTGGAAAAGTCAGGGAATTTTGTACTAAATATTGAGTGGGAACCCTTGTAAATATGTAAATAAGTTTTAAAAATGCTCGGAATAAAAGATTTCAGTTAGTATAATAAAGGGCTATAAAAATGTATTTAATGTCATTGCAAGTTAAGCAATAGATTTTATTTTTTGGAAATGTAATAACATATTTCTGTAAATAGGTTGTAAGAAATATAAGGAATGATGATCTGGTTGCTAATGATTATTTTTACTTACATTTCAGATATACATTTGGCAGTTGAAAGATAATGATCTGATTGGTGTTGCTTTTATAGATACACAAATATATATCCATTCAGCAATTTCAATCAAGAACTTAATAATTGTGGCAGATATTTATAAATCAATCTCTTTGTTGAGGTATCAAGAAAATAGTAGAACTTTATCTCTTGTGAGCAGGGTAAGTAATATTTAACATTTTATTGTGGCTTCTTATGTTGAATAAGAAATGACATTGGACATTATAAATTTAAAATGTTTGACTTTGCTGAAAATACGTGTTCTTTGTATGCTGTTATTAAAAAACATAATATAATAGTATCTTCTAAATTATATACAAGATGGTAACATAACATTGAAAACCAGGAAATTATCATGGAATTTTTTAATTCTGGAAATGTCAGGGAATTTTTCAAAATTTCACAAAAAAGCAGGGAAATTTTCAAATTTGGATCATTAAAACGGCAATTATCGTCTATCAATGCCTTTTATTCTGGTAGTTTAGTTATCAATAATTCCTTTTAGTTCTGAAAAAGAATTTTAAAAAATGCATGGTTATGCACATTTTTAGTTTTATTTCTGTAAAAATGTGAACCACTGCTACAGGGAGAAGCAAAAGCAAAGTGTGTTGGACTTTAGATTGTAAGCAACATTTGAAGTGCTAATGAATATGTGATTTATTGAATTTTGGAATAAGAAATATGAAGCAATAAAACATTTAAAATATCTACAAAAGAAATAATTTGAAAAAACATGTTTTTTTGCATTATCTGCTTCCAGAGAACATGTTTAATTACTATTATGCCTGTCGCAATTGTATAATTTGCGTTGTATCCATAAATTATTATTTTAACAGACAATTAGTATTGCTTATAATTTTTCATTTATAACGTAATATATTTATGGCATTATTGTATCGGGGATACTTTGTTTCTATACAAAACATGTATTTCAACATTTATTAAAGTAATTGTAAAATCAGGGAAATTTTTGTGACACCATCATGGAAATATCAGTTAACTTTTTTCCCAGAATGTTGTTGCTAACCTGATATATGTATATACTTAAGAATGCTTCTTATGAATATAATTTTCTTCTAGGATTTCAAACCATTGGAAGTGTATGGTATTGAATTTCTGATTGATAACAACCAAGCCGGTTTTCTTGGTAAGCTGTTGTAACCTTTGTTTTTCATTCACTATGATATACTTTAAGAGTTCAATTTCACAATATAAGTTTGTTTGCAGTTACTGATGTGGAGAAAAATCTCATTTTATACATGTACTGTCCTGATGCAAGGGAGAGTTTTGGCGGATCAAAACTCCTTCGAAAAGCAGATATTCACATTGGTTATCAGATTAACACACTGTTCCGTATTCGCTGCAGGCTGGGGGATGTTGCTGATCACGACCGACGCCAAGCTGCTTTGTTAGAAAAGAGGCATGTCACCATGTTTGGTAAAATATGCTTGTTTGTCTATTTACAGAGATTGTTTGAAATACAAATTTAGACCCTTTTATAAATTTCCTTATAATATTATTTAATTGTTAGTGATCTTTTTCTCACTGAAGACTTTTGAGGAAAGTTAAGTTTCTTTTAAGGAAAGAAACATGGTTCGCACGGTCCTTAAAAGTCCTTAAGAACTACTTAATTTAGGTGGGCCCTTAATTAAGGGCCCTTAAAGTCCTTAATTTTCAACTGAGGTCCTTATTTTTTGTCCCTCATGATTTTTTTTAATAATTCACAAGGGTGGTACTTTTGTGTGTCTAACTCGAAATTCCAGGGATTTAAAATTTTCGGTACCCCGTTGCATTAAAAATATCGGAATGTAGAATTCCGGATTTTACTTTGAAAGTTATGCGAAAGTGTAAATCGGCAAAAAGAGAAAGGCATGAATAGATGGATTCAGCATCAGAAAAAGTGAACTTTTGATCCCTTTTGTCCGATTTTTTAGTCAATGATATTTCATCATATGGACACTTCATTGTTAGAAATCTCAGCTCGTTTTTGTTGTTTTGTGAAGAATCGATATTCATTCTAGAAAAACGGAGAATTTCACAAGAATGTGGCATCTTCAACATTTAGAAATATTTGCGATCTTCGTCAAACGGGGAATATCACTCGAAAGTTGAGATGGTTATAACTCTAATTTCTGTTGGCGAATGCAACTTCCAAATGGCGCACTTTTGAGAATTTTTTTCATTCATGAAAATCTTGAAGTTGTAGAAATTAACGAAACGCGATCTGCTGGGATCTCTATTGAAAGACTTACAATCCTTTTGCATCTGATAAATAAATGCTTATGTTTCACTACTACCTATTTTATCATGATTTAATTTGCGCTACTTAACAAAATTGCATTAAATTTTTCGGAAATATAATTTATTTTACGAAATTGAAGTTTAGAATATTTGAGTATTGAGTTATTTTGAGTATTAAAAATGTTTTTTTTTTTTAAAGCTTTTTTCTTTGACTGGCATTAAAATATTCTAATGTGTTTATATTTTGTTTAAAGTTTTATAAATTTTATTACATTTAGTTTATTTTTATTTGACCCCCCCCCCCCCCTCCCCCTAAAATATACATATTTTTTTTTTACAGTTTTTTAAATTTCTTATTAAACTAGTTTTTAAGGGAATAACTTGGTGGGGGTATATTGGATGTTGAGTGGTGCATAGAGATTTTGATCGTTTAGAAAATTTTCAACTCAATGCACATTGCACTTTTATTTCTCATTACTCTTGACTTGGAGATTTCTTTGGAATCATTGGATTTTTTTTCAGGGTACATTGCAATTTTGTTAAGTAATTAATTTTGTTATTTGGGGTTAATTGTGGTCTATGGCACATTAAACTTTCACTTTTAGTAATTCTCACTGGATTTGCAATGAGGGCTATTACTCTTTGGGTACATTGGTATTCTACTATTCTGTGCACTTGAAAAATTTTTGCCTTTATATATTGAAAATACATTTTTAGAATGCATTGTTTTCGGATTTTAGGGCACATTAGCCTTTTTAATTTTATTTTTTCAATGGATATTTGAATTAAAATAGCTAATAGATGTAAATTAAAATATATTTTTGGGGTTAAATTTTTCCTATGGTGATGCATTAAATTTTTATGCTGAGAATACATTGAATTTTTTTGGGGTGTATTTAAATATTATACTAGAAGTAGATTAGAATTTTGAAATTAAAGGTACTTTTGAATCATTGATCTTAAGATTCATTATTAGGGTACATTGAACTTGGGTTTTAATGTGAGGACAATATAAAAAAAATAATTTTTGGCTGTACTGAAATCTCAGGATACTTAAAATCGATTGCATACATTTGAAGAACATTATACTTTTAGAAATTCATTGTAATTTTGATCTTAAATGTAGGTCGAAGTAATTCAATCGTATTGTACTTAGTAGTACTATTATTTTTAGAGCATAACATTGGAAATTCAATGTTGGTTTATATTGGGTTGTTTTCGCAGGTGGTTCATATACGGTTTTTGCTTTATTTTTTTTAAAACCTACAATCTTGTTCAAGCATAAACTTTTTATTATTCATATTAACCACTCTGATTTTATAATTTATTTTATTGTTTAACGTTGCTTTGATGGTAATTCTATATCCACTATTGTTAAAAAATGTAAAAGGTCCTTAAAAAGTATCAAAAGGTCCTTAAAAAGTCCTTAAGAACTACTTAATTTTTACTTTGGAAAATTTGTATGAACCATGAGAAACAGTCAAAAGAAAGGGGGCTACTTTTTAAGAAAATTATTTCTAGTGTTAGAATATTTTATTTTGCTTAAAATGCACCTTTGCATATAATGTGTGCGAAACTTTAAAAATAGTGCTTTATATACTACTTTGTAATTATTTAGTACATCTGGAGCATAAATAGAACCAAATGTTTAATCAACAATTTCCGACAGTAAACTTTAAAAAAAAAAATATCATATTATTTTTTTATTGGTTTAATTGAGTTATAAATATTTGTTGTAACTTCAATTGAGCATGATCATAAAACATGAAATACATATTTGAAACATTTCTATTTAAAATGTGGGAAGTTATTTTTTTTTTTTTTACCTTGCAGTTATTGTTCATAATGAAAGTACATTTTATGTGTTTCTTTTACAGCTACTTTGGACGGAGGCTTGGGTTATATATTACCCATATCTGAGAAAACTTATAGGAGGTTACTTATGTTGCAAAACGTTTTAGTGACACACATTCCACATACAGCTGGCCTTAATCCGAAATCTTTCAGGTGAGAATCATTTGTAATAATTAACGTACAAAATCAGTTTTTTAAAAAGAATAACAGGGTAGCAACAAAATCCTGGAAAAAAAAGTTCCTTGATATTTCCATGATGGTGTCACAAAAATTGCCCTGATTTTATAATTACATTAAAATTCTTGCAATACATGCTTTGTATAGAAACAAAGTACCCACACTCAAGGCCTGATTACTGAATAGGCATGTGCCCAGGTTTACACTTTACATTTTTGAGGGGCCCCCAAATCACATATAATACATAAATATTATTTAACACCCCAACATAGTTTGCTACTAAATTAAAAAAATCGTATAAGAAAAAAGTTAAATTTTTTTTTTACTTGTTATGTTAAATGTGTTCGTGTATTGGGGAAAAAATCATACAGAATATTAAGAATACACATTACTTATTAATATGTTTTAATATATTATTTATAATATGTTTTATTTTAATGACAATAAAGGTTATATATATTAGTGCAAGTTCGATTTGATGTTCCAAGGTATCTATTTGAGAGCAATGGGCCGCTGTTTGAAAGCGGTCGTCCCATGATTCAATGTCTTAATGGTTCACACTACAATAATACAATAAATATATTGCATTATAAGTGAAAAATTATGAGCAATACTTATATATTCAGTTAAAATAATTATTTATGGATACAACATAAAGTTATACAAGTACTAGAAGTATGAGAGTAAATAAACATGTTCTCTGAAGCAGAGAATGCAAAGAAAGCAATTTTTTTTCAAATTATGTCTTCTGTAAATAATTTTAATGTTTTATACATTTCCCATGCCAATCTTCAATAAATCACATATTCATATGTTGATTACAATCTAAAGTCCAATGTGCTTTGCTTTGTTTTTCGTTCTTCCTCCAACAGTGGTTTAATTTTCTATCAACAAACAATAAAACTGCATGCACTTTTTAAAATAAAAATATCTTTCGGGACTAAAAGAAAATATGGATAACTAAACTACCCAGAATAGTCGATAATTGCAGTTTTAATAATCCAAATTTGAAAATTTCCCTGATTTTTTGTGAAAATTTTAAATTTTTTCTTGACATTTCTAGAATTAAATTTTTTTATGATAATTCCTTGATTTCTCGGGTTTCCAGGTTATGTTGCCACTCTGAATAATAATTATAAGGATTTTATTAGAATTTTTTTTCTTTACAGGATAAGTCACAAAACAAAATTAATTTTATATACATTTGTGAAAAATGTTTGAAAAATGTGCACCTTTAAATATGAGCACTCTTTAGAAATATATTTTTTAAAATTTCAATTGGATGTTATTTTATATAGAGAAAATGTCTCTTTCTTTATATTAAAGTTATTATTATATTACTTTCTTGACAGGATGTATAAAAGTCAAAGAAAGGTGTTGCACAACCCCCATAAGAACATTTTAGATGGTGATCTTCTTTCCATGTTCCTTAATCTCTCAATCCTTGAGAAAACAGAAGTTGCCAAAAGAATCGGTACTTCTTCAGACCAGGTAATTTTTTTTGATAAATTTGTCTTTTCATTTTTCAACTTGATTTAGCATGTGTGTTGGTAATTATTGTTCTGTATTACATATTAAAAAAAAATATCCTTATAGTATTTAAAAGGAGAACTTTACTACTCATGTAAAATAAAATCGTTGACAAGATATAACTTTATTAAATAAATAAGGTGGTCATATGTTAATTAAATACTTTAATTTTAACTCATAAGGAAACTGGTTTCACATTCAGTTCCAAGTGGGTTGTATTTTTTTTGGTAAAAATATAAGTTACTACAATTTAACAGCTACATAATATTTTATAACTATAATACTTGCGGGAACATAGATTTTTTTAACAAGAAGTTCTTCATACTATCAAAATTATTTATTGTATTAAGCCATTAAGGGTCTAGGACATGATATCACCTTCTAGACTCGCTGATTTTTTCAGCCACAATTTTTATAAATTTATAATTTTTCACCCATTTCATTATATTTTTCTTCAAATCAATTGGTTTGAATTATATATTAAAACCTATTTCTTAAATTATTAAAATAAATATTGAAAATCTTGGAAAAATTGACATTGTGTGAAATAAAAACAACTTTACAAAACCTAAAATTATTTAGCGTTTAAGGCATTTGCGACTTTTTTCAACAAAAAATTATTAGTTACCAAGGTATTAAAAATGTGTTGCTGTATGTGAAAAAGTAGTCTTAATTAAAATATTTGTAATAAGGGGAATAAAAACCTTTTAAAGACAACATTATTGATTTTTCCCATGATTTGTAGATTGGCCCTTGAAAAAATATAATTAATATTTTTATTTGATATTTGGTGGACAATATAATGTACTTTTTTCTTTTTAAAACAGTGATTACATAAAATATAAATAATCAAAAATGTTTTGTAGCATTAAATCTAATAAGAAATAATACTTCTTAAATAAAAGTTAACCACAAGATAAAAAAAGTTCTCAATGTATGAATTTATAATTTCATAGAATAGTTTTACATTAACTGAAGCGGAATTTTGAGCTTTGAAAGATACTTTTCAAGAAACGGCATTTTTAATTAATTAGAAATAAAAAAAAATTATAAATAAAAAAAACTTTGCTAACTAAAAATTAAATTTTTCCAAAAAGTAACCTTCAAAGTCCTGCTTGGTGAATGTAAAACTATTCTATGCATGTTTATATAAAATTATATATAAAGTTATAAAATTAAAAAAGCTTGTGGGTAACTTTTATTTAGGAAATATTTTCCTTATTACATTTAATGTTACAAAGTATTTATGAAAATAAGTATATTTTAAGCAATTACTATTTTAAAATGAAGAAAGTGGTTATATTATATTGTCCACCAAATGAAAATATGTTTTAAGGGCCAATCTAAAAATTACAGGGAAAAGCCATCTCATGTTGTGTTCAAAAGGTTTATATTTCCCTTAATATATTTGCTATTTAAATTTATTTTAAAGAATAAATTTAATTAAAATTTTTAAAAACGTATTCTTGAAAATTACCACTTATTTGATAAATTATCAATTTTATTTAATAATTCAGCTGATCTAAACATTAAGACTACGACTTGATTGATAACTAATGTTTTTTTTTAAGAATTTTTGTTTGAACTTTGAATGTAAAAAAAATATGTATACATTTTATAGTTTATCAGTTACTATATTTTGTTTTGTAGATTATTGAAGATTTGCTCGAAATCAACCAGTACACAGCATATTTTTAGGAGATCGAATAGACTTTTTTTGATTTGTTGTCCACTTTCTTCAATGTATAAAAATTCTTTTCATGTTGTACTTATCTCATTCTTTTTTGACAATTCATAAAAGGTGTTATGCACTAAGTATTTTTGTATTCAACTAGCAAGTAGTGTGTAAATAATGTCAATCTCATTTTGAGGTATACTTAATATTTAGTTCCATAATAAAATCATTTATTGATTAGAAAAAAAATGTTTTTGTGAATATTTTTTTTGCTTAAATAATAAATAAAACACATTACCAAGATTATAAAAAATAAATATGTATTTAAATCTTTATATAAATATCTTTAATATCTTCTTTCAAAGTTAACAAAGTGCATCCACTATTAGAAATAATCTTCTAGAGTCTTTAATGCTATGGAGCTGTTTTTAACTGTAATTTGAACTGAATTGTTTAAGAGTAAAGAACAAAAATGATACAAACGAAGTTATTTTATTCTAAATATATATGAGGCATTTAAAAAGAAATCTTAACACTGTTTTAAAGTTAGTAAATTTTTGAAAATGGAATGTCTTTTTATTATTTATATTTGCAGTAAGCAGAACAATTCTAAGTATCTTTGTAGTAGGTCACCTATTGAAAATGTCAAAATGGACCACAATAACGATAAAATTATTTATTCTCAAAATCATCAATTGAAAAATATATACTATTAATTTACAATCAACTGGAAATATCAATATAAATTCATAAATAAATAGTTGTATTGACTGTTATCTAGATTGCCATAAATCATTCATATTAAAATCACATGGTACTTGAAGCTTCTTTAAATTTTGAATGTAGAATGTTAATTCCTGCGTGACTAATCTATAAACAGAAAATAAATACATAAATATAAATTTCAAGATATTTAAAGCACACTTTTTTTTATGTATGTTTATATAAAATTATAAAGTCATACATTGATAATTTTTCAAAGGAAAGGCATTTTGAAATACCCTGATATTTCCATGCAAGTCATACTATTTTTTACAGCAATATTTAAAAAATATATTAGGTAAGATGTACTTTGACATTATCTTATTATTCCCCCAAAAAGATATTTTTAATATATAAGTTTATTAACTATTTCATTCAATTTTCTAACTCAGAAAAACTGCAATTAAAGTTTAAAATTTGTGTACTTACCATATATCAATAATTCAAAATGCTACTTAAAAGTCTAAGTAAGTCTCTTAGATTATTAGTGATTATACTTTAAGATCAAAGACTAAAGTAATCTCAATATTTAAAAAAAAATCCAATATGCTCAAAAACTAGAAACCTATTGCATCTCTAGCAATAAAACTAATTTATTACTTCCAATCCAGTATCTTAAGATATACAGCTTAGTACACCAAATATATTTCCTAAGATCTAAAATGCACCCAAAACATTAAAAAAAAAAGTTTCAGTTTTATCAAGTTTGGTAGAAAAAAAATCATTTTAGGGATGTTAAAGAGAAATTCGAATTTCACTAGGAATTTAGCAAGTTTTAAACGTTTGGAAGATCTATTTAAAAAATTTATTGAGGGGGCGGGCATGTATCTAGATATTGATAAAAATTTCGGAAACATCGGCATTTCGGTGTGATTTTTCCGACCTTGAAAGAGAAATTTTTCACTTTAACACGCTTTTAAAGTCTCACACGCAATTTACCCCTTTCTGATTGTAATTAGAAAGTGTTTGAATATTTGCAACCAATCAAAGATGTTTCACAACCAGAAATCAACTTAAAAATATTTTTTTGTTAAACTCCCTGATTTTTAAAAAAAAAAAAACCAAATTCCCGGTTTTTACAGTATGGTCAAATTCCCTGATATTTTCCCTATTGGTGGACACTCTTATTAAGTACCTAACTGCCATCTGTGGTTTTAATTATATACGTATATCTAAAAACTATTCAGAAAATCAACTCTAAATAATTATTCACATATACTAACAAATACTACATGTATTAACTGATACTAGTTGGGTTTATGCAACCAGTTACATGAACGATATAAAGTAGTTTTATAAATAGAGCATTCAGACATTTTGAAAATCGATAACATAAATCGATTACCCGTGCTTAGGTCCACCATCGTTGTTTACTTGTAATCTTGCAAGGTGATCCCGCAGCTTGCTTTTAAAAGTATTATTCACTCTGGAGAAAATGTTATTGAGTTCTTCCGAAGAAAGCACATTATGAACGAAGTCGTGAAAAGTGGAGAGTTGCTTCGAAATGGAGTTGAATGAAGGTGAAGGTACAGGTGCTTTCACTTCCCACTGTAAGAGAGGTGAAAGTGCAGCTGGTTTGAGTTCCTTGATGGTTTTTATGAAATTGGTCTATTTTTAATAATACACTCAAACCTGTTTTTGTGCAGTCATTTTTTTGTGCGGTATATGAAAATTTCAATCAAATTGGAACATAATTGATTATCTGGCTACCGAGACATATACAAGCGTCTGGTGAAACAACAATCGTTGCAAAAACTGATCACTAATTACACGGTAACTGAAAAAAAGTCAACTCTAAACGAGTGCGAGGTAGTATCTTCAAGTGACGAAAGCGATTTTGAACCAGTTTACCACAAGAAAGTTTGCGTATTGTCAGACTACGAAGGATAATGGTTATACGTTTTGAAAAGTTTTGTATGTGTAAAATAAGTACATATGTAAATAAAATATTTAAAAATGTTCGCATGTGTATTTTCTAAATCAGATTCTAAAAGGTTTGGCGAGATTACAAGTAGCTGTCAAGCCTCGTTGATTTAATTTAATAAAGCAATTCCTAGTTAGTTCGTAAGGTTTTGAGTTATTTTCTACACAAGACTTTTTTATGCAGTCCCTGTTCACCGCATAAAAAAATTATGTTGCAAAAACTATTTTTATAGCTACTTGTGAATAAAAGTTTTGTGCGATTTTTTTATGCGGTCCCTATCCACTGCACAAAAACAGGTTTGAGTGTATTGATATACATTGTGACTCAAAAAGGTGGTAATGTGATTTCTTTATGTGTTGCAGAGAGGTAGAAAATGAAAACTGTATATATGCTAAAATTACGTTAGATAACAGAAAAGTGTTTGTAAAAAGCGTATTTGAGCCCTCAAGTTTTAAAACCAGATTAACAAATTTTCTTTGAAAATTTTTTCAAGAGAAACAAAAAAATAATTACTGAATAATGATTTACGGAGACAAGAGAGAAAGAAGAATTTTATCTCCTTTTTTTACAAATTGGTATTGGATAGAACGGTCTTGACTAAATTTTAGCTATCTATAAGTATTACTACTTTCAGAGAAAATTATCTTCTTTTGTATCTATTAGTTTTGCAACCAAGCTATGGGATCTATGTCAATTTGCAACTAATTACTGTGCTGCAATGTGTAATATCCACATGCATCTCTAGCTATCTGCTTTTGAAATTGATATCTTTACCGTACTGATTTTGTAACCACCTGTTACTTTCACAATGTAAAATGAATATTATCAATACTTTGTCATGTTAAGACTTCAACCTACTGATAGATGTGTAGGAAAACTAAAAATAAATATCATAATCTGAAAATAAATCGACTCTTTTAATAATTTGTTAGAAATTTGAAGTTTTAATGTGGAATTTTTTTTTAAAGTTTAATTGTAAAAAAAAACATTTGCCACTCACTATTATTGTTTCTTTACAATGAAAAACAAAAATCTTAAAATAAATTAACTTTCCGAAATTTAACATATTTACCAAGAATCTTCAGCTTTCACAACAATATACAAATTTTAAATTAATACAAATGCTCTAGTTTAGAATATTTTATTTTAAAAGTTATTTCTCTTAAAATAATTAAAATTTCATTTAATAAAAAATTGTATTGTAAATATAATTAAACTCTTTTGCACTTTAACTTTACAATTATTTTTACTTTACGATTTATTTTTATTTGCAATTTTGATATTGCCCTTGCCACTTAGGGGGCTAAAAATAAGACTTTGGACAACTTTTCATTCAACGAGTTAAACTATTGAAGTAATATTTCATAACTTTTTTGGAATATTCAGTGATAGTTCTTGAGGGGTGAACCATGTGTATAAACATTAATGCAAATGCTTTTACATTTCCTAATACACATAATAAATATCTTACTTTTCTTAACTGAGCTTCAAACATATCAGAAATAATTGATTCCAGTTTATGGCTGATTTCACGAATGTGCTCTGTATATATCTAGAACAAAATTATTGAAAATGTATATGCACACATTTTATTGTTTATTTTTAAGCAAGTAGTTTTAATAAGAAAGTGTAGATATATCATTTCAGATTATTATAAATATTATCAAGTTGCAAATTAAGGGACAGTCTCAAATCTTTTTATCAGTTATGTTTAAAATCTTTAAGTATATAGGTAAACAAATAGGCTTTTTTTAAATAACTTTTATCTTTAAATAGAAAATACATAGATTGAAAAATGTATACTTTTTTATTTTAAAAGTAATTTTTTTAACAACAGTTTAAGAGTGAATTCATATTTGATTGCATTTTCAAACTAGTTTACAATTTGCATCATTTTAAAATAATAAAATAATTTCCAATTAAAAATAATTCTTTTTATTTTTATTAATTAAATTATATTTATAAATTATTATTTAAGAAAAATACTTAAAAACAATATAATAATGAAAAAAAAACACTTACTCGAGTCACTTGATCAAACTGTTTGTCAAGTTTCTGCTGCTTTACTGGAATTTTACTTTGAAAATGGTTTTTGACATAAGGAATGAAATAGGATATTAGCTGCAAGCATCGAGAAGTTAAGGCTGAAAAATATATAGAGATAAATAAAGTAACTATTTGACAAAAGAAATATATACATTAAATTATCATTACAAACTAACTTGTAACTAAATGGTATTGTTAAAAACTAACTGGCACAAAATAAATTTATGCTTTTAAGCTTTTTTTGCAAATGCATACTAAATATTTGAAGTTTTACTGAAAATCATATACGTTTATGTTAATATAATATAATGTTTCAAAAGAATAACTGATTATAATAAAATATGCCAAAAATTAATACCTAAATGTTTCGTTGTGATCGTTTTCAAGCCAACTAATTGTAAAGCTCCAGCACCCAAAACTAGTTGACAAGTTCTTGAATTAAAAGCCTATAAAAGAAATGATTGTGAGATAAACAATGGCATTCATTATATAAGGAGGTTAATAGTTTTCTAACTTATTTATAAAAACTTTTTAGGTCACATAGGAAAAAATTTAAATTTTGTACCTTGAAAAAATCTATAAAGCAATTTTGAAGGCAGCTTTCATTATGTTTATAAATAATAATGATAATTTCTAATAAAGGAAAACAGTTCACACGTATTACTCAGACATAGTTATGGATTAGTAAATAACAATATAACATTCCTTCAAACTATAGGATTGTAAGGCATTAAAAAGTCTTAGAAATGATGTTTTGGATGGACTAAAGTCAATATAAACAATATATATAAATTGTAAAATTAATCTCGAAATGTTACTCAACTATTATATAAATCTCTAAATACTCCATAAAGATAAGGAATGCATAATCATGTATTCCTTTATATCTTAAGTTAGTAAATCACAAAACATAAATTTTGTATTTTATGAGACCAGATAATACTGATAATAATAATGCAAAATATCAATTCTTACTTTAAGTAACTCAACAAGACGATTAGTAAGATCAGGAGCTAGCATGGGTAGTTCTTCAGCACATTGACAATATTCAATTACCATTTTCAAAAGCATCAAAGCAGTCCTTTAAAATTAAAAGATATATGAAAGATTTTTTTATATTTATCTAAAACAGGATTGCCACCCAACATTGATATCCAAATTCCCTGACTATTCCAGATTTTAAAAAAAATTCCGACTGAAGAATACACGAAAACAACTGAATTTATCAAAGCATTGATATAGAAGTCCATAAAAATTAAGTAGGTACCTGTATAACAAATAACCTAACAATGTATATGAAAACTGGAAACTGGCATTTTTACTATTTTTTATTGTTATGAAAAGAAAGTTATGCCATTGATAATAAAGGATAGACTAGCTTTCAGCTAAAATTAAAAAATAAAAAAAACTCAGAATTTTCCAAGAAATCGGAAGAAAATATAATTTTCCCTCACAATTCAAGGTTTTCCATGTTTTAAAGGTGTGTGGCTATCTTATAAAACAAGGCAATCTAAACTTTAAATGGCCATCCCAGATGGCCATCTTTGAAATGTCCGATTATATACATTGAGATATGATTCTAAAAGGCATAAATCTGTCTTAATATGCATTGTAAAATACTTACCCACAAACAGCAAAATTTTCTCCATTCACAACTAAATATGGTTGAGGTGGTTTATGACTTTCTTCTTTGTTCTTTTTTATAGATGTAATACAACCTGGAAAATAAATATCTTATATGCTATATACATATTATATGTCAAGTTTCTTTAATTAGGGGGCAGTTGTTATGAATTTAAAAGGGGTCAATCGTTAAGGTATAAAAATAAGAACCGAAGTGAAGTTTAAACTGTTTATTCCTCTCCAGACAAGTGACAGTTTTAGAGTTACATGAAGTCCTCCTCGTAGGGAATTTTCATTTATATAGACAGGGACTTTTAGGGATAGACTGAGTCATGGGGAAGCTGCAAATTGGTCAGGGTGTTTGACCAAGGGATTTTTCATGTAGAAAAACACTAAAGTCGTCTTGTGAGAAAATATTCGTCAAAGTATGTATAGGAGGAAGTAAGCATAGGAGGTTCTTATGATTAAAATAAGCTGGGAATTGAGTCATCAACGATTAATTGGTGTGAACGCTATTGCATTAAAGAAAGAAACAATAATCATATAGAAAAGTTGTGTGGGATGGCAAAAAGAGTTGTTTAGAAAGGAGGAAAGATTACTGCAACACACTCACATTATAGAAAAGGGACGATACAGAAATTAAAATGTTAATTTAAGAAAAATATATTACATATACATGACTGCTCAATTTAAGTAATATTTTATCATAAACATAAAATATTATAATTCTATAGAAGAGTAAAACAATTATATATACCTGATGAAATAATTTTATTGACTAATTCTTGGAATTCTATAGGAACATCAGCTTGCTTCCATTGTTCATTTTCTAGAATCAACCTGCAACATATAGATAGAGATATTTTTAAAATTTTACAATAAATTATTTATAATTTTAATTTAAACAAAGATATCTGAATTTCAGAAATTAAATATTTCCCCATATATTATGCGATCTATAAATGAAAATTCTATAGTGCCAGTGTTCAAGTATAATTTTACTTTTTAGCAGCACTGTTATGCTATAAAATGGGTTAAAATAGGTAAAAATCGCAGGACTGAAATTAAAATTTTTGGTTATATTCATGAACTCACAGTATTTTTAAATCGGGAAAGCCGGTATTGGCATTGAAATATTTTGATGTGTCCCAATGTTCCTGAACTGAAAATAATTATTTCATAAACGATTAGTGTAGTTTTGTGATAGTTTTTTAAATTTTGGATAATGGTTAAATTTTAGGAATGAAAATATGTCACATTACCATACTTATTCGAAAGTTCTTCAAATTTAAAATAATATACACTTATGGAATATAATAATATACACTTCATAAAATAATATTCACTTCATGGAAACTAAATTTCTAACAATTGAAAGCTAGTTTATCTTTAGTTACAAATTTTAATTGCACCTACTAAGGGACTTTATATTGCAATCATGAATACAACTTGAACGGATAGAGGTAAAAATATTAATTCTTAATTATGTGACATCAATACCTAATATTCAACAAGACAATTGTTGTGCAGTTGGAGTCATTTAACCTTTTATTGGCTGAACAATTGTTATCCACATAGAGTATGAATTATTAAATTTTATTAGTCTCATATCCTGAACGTAAGTCAAAAAGATGGAAATCCGTCTTAGGATGGAAAACTTTCACACATGTACTTGAATAGTTGGTTGGTTTCATGGGTTTTAATGGCGCAAGGGCCAAATATGGCCAAGCTGCGCCATGTACTTGAATAAGTTACATTAAATGACCTTATAAAACCCATTTACTATATAACATAAATTAACCTACTAGGTGCTGTATGGCTACATTCATGTAAACTTATTGAAGTGAAGATAGATGTTCACAGAAAAATACTCACGTTAGCTTAACTTTCCTCTCTTCATGGAACCTCATCACAAAACGGCTTACCTAAAGGGCACAAAATAAATCATTAAAAATAAGAGGTAAAAAACTTATGTAATCTATTATGGCCAAAAACAATTATATTGCATTACAATTTATATCGAAATTTTGCATGCTCAGAAATGTTTGAAGTTAAATATTACACAAATTCGAAATATTTAGTAAATATGAAAATAATATTATACATATAAAGAAGGAAATATTTTAATAACAATTGAATCTAGAGAAAGAAACATTTTTAATAATACAATTTAAAACCAAAATTCAATTAAATAAAAAACTTAATTAATTAAAAAAGTTTTCATTGTGAATCTCTAATTTTTAAATACACAATGAACTTAAATAATAAATTACATTTACAAAATATTTAAAAATGAATGCGACTCAGTAATACATGG
Source organism: Troglohyphantes excavatus (assembly GCA_963932185.1). Classification (NCBI taxonomy): domain Eukaryota; kingdom Metazoa; phylum Arthropoda; class Arachnida; order Araneae; family Linyphiidae; genus Troglohyphantes; species Troglohyphantes excavatus. Next base: position 53,966,545 of record OZ010673.1, on the reverse strand, counting down.
ACTCACCTGGCTTTGTAAAGAAAGCCTCAAACCAGTGCTTTGTTTCCCTGAAATGGCTTCACTCTGTTGCTGAAATTCTTCCACACTTTTAGCCAAAATCAAAAATTCAGGCATCATTAATTTATCTAAAGCTCCATCCTGAAACATTGTACAATACTTCTAATTAAAGTAATTGTTTTTTAAAAGACATTTATTCTGAATAATATATCCAATAAATGTTTAAACTATCTAAATGCTTAGAGTAAAAAAAATTTAAAACAAATATTTTTTTACCTATAATAAATTAGTTTCTGATAAACTAAACTAAAATCAAATAATTAAAAAGCATAAAACTGCTGAATGTTATAACAGTTTTTAGGTTTGAAATATTGGAGACATCTTTAAAAACGATCTCTATTAAAACATTTACTGTCAGCCACGTCATTTAACATTATATATTATTCAAAATAACGTGTAAAAGGCAATACTACTTGACTTGCATCTTTTTAGACACCGGCAGTGAACATGTTAAAATAATAATGTTTTATTAGAAAAGACAGTTATTGGAATTTTCTTTTTCAGTGAAAACACATTCAACACTTCATCCCTTCTCTAAGGATCATACAAATAACTTAAATCCAACGTTCCTTACTCTTTGATTAAAAAAAAAACTTTTAAATTAAAGGATGTTTTTTTTTATTTCCATTAAATAATGGTAAAATAAAACAATAATTCCTGAAAGTTACTTCAAAACCATTTTACTCATAGCTGTACTAATATCATCTGTATGTATAATCTGTTGTAAATAGCAGTTGAAAGTATATTTAATAGTCTAATAGCATAAATACAACACATCTTGTTATTTTTCTTGCTGAATAAAAGTTTAATACACATAGTCAAACATAATTAAAACTTTATAATTTAATTTATATTTATTGTACTCAAGTTAGTAAAACAAACATTCAATTTTATGATATTACACAATTATTTTTCATATATATATATTTCTTTAAATATAAATACTTTACCTTTGCTTTTGCAGACAAAATTTTTGAGCAGCAATCATGAGCACAGTCACACACAGAACAAAGAACATCTTTTAAATTTGGCTTAATTTTTAAGTAGTCTTGTTCAGAAATCATTATTTCACTTTCCCTAAACACACAGAAATATATGTAAAACAAACAAATTGAAATTATTTAAAAAGAAAACTAATTATGAACAGAAAACACAATTTTTGTTTACAGAATTTGATTAAATGGCAATTAAATATAAATGTTTCACACATGCAGAAATTATTTATTAAAAATAGGAAAATTAATTTTGAAAAAGAATATATAGTGAACATGACGGATAAAAGAACATTACACTTACATAAAATGCAAAGTCCGACAACGCTGAAAATTCTCATCTGTGGCTACATTAGAAATATAACCAGCAGCCACATCCAAGGCATCATCCATTACTTGATACAATGCCTAGAATAGAAATTTGAATGGAAAATACCCTTTTTTTTAATCAGAATTTAGAAAAATTTAAACAAGTAATAAAAACTAACATTCACTATAAAATATTTTTAAGAACTTATTAAAGTTTTATGCGACAATTACAGTATAACTTCATTATAATGGATGTCGCTTACAATTGACAGTTAAAAAAATATTTAAATTTAAATCCTAGAGGTTGAAGAGCCAACCGACACCATGGTTGAAAACTATTTAAATTTTATTATTCAATATAATGAACAATAAACAAATGAAAATATGTTTGCATATTATGAACCCTTTATCCACCTTCGTCAGTTAGTAACTGAAGAAATACTAAGCAGGAAACAGACCCAACAGAAAATTACTTTATCAAATCCATGAATGTAAGCAATCAACATTAGCCAGGACCTTCGTGTTCTTAAGATTAATGCAGTGTATAGGTACATATATTCCAATTCAATCCATGATGTTGAATGCTTTTTTTATTAGATATATAATAAACACTTTTTACAGCTAACTACTAAGCTTTCAATGATGTAAACCCTGTTGGCACTACAACCCCAATAAGAATATTTGTTGTAAACCGGACTTCCATTCAGCTTACATCCTTTAGCCCCTATTAGTCTGTTATAATAAGGTTCTAATGTATTAATTACTAAATTCTTAATTAATAACTTTTTGTGTACCCCGTTTTTATTAATAGTAACAATTTGTATTAAAAATGCATTTCCTTCTTAAAAAATATTAAGATTAAATTTTTTTTTTTTAATAGATATATTTTAACAATATATTTATTTTATTTTAATATTATGAATAAATGATATTATTTTAATATTATTAATAAATGATTTTATTTTAATATTCTGAATAAATGATTTTATTTTAATATTATTAATAAATAATTTTATTCTAATAGTATTCATAAATTATTTTATTATAATAGTATTATTTATAATGTTGTTCAAAAATGTATAAAATGGTCAATTGAACTAAAAATGATCTTTCTATAAATAAATCAAAAGCAATTTGATTGCTCACAAACAGAATTTAAGATATATGATGTTTAAAAATGGCTTGTTATTTATCCTTAGAAAATAGAATACAATTTTAAAAATATTTTATATTTTGTAAATGAATATATAACTTTAAAGTTTTTACTTTTCTGTTTTATATTATTTATTAGGTACCTTCTAATTAACCTGTCACCAATAACCCACTGTGCAGCTCTAATGACATGTTAATTAAACAAACCAAAACAAAAACCTTTTAATTAATTATTTAAAATATATATTTTTTTCAATATAATAAATGTTTAATGCATTAAAAATAAGATTTAAATTGCACATTTATTAAATAGAAAAATTTACCCTGAAATATTTCATTTGAAAAATAATGTACTAAAGTAATATGAAAGTTTATAAATTAAAAGCGATTAATTTTCGAGTTTGTCAGTAACAGATAAGATAATCTCATTTGGCATTACCTGAATCCTTTGTAAGAGAAAATGAAGATTCTTCATAATTAATTGGAGCATTTCAATCCATTTTTGGAAATTCAGGGACTTTAGCTGCTCAGCAAGACTGGAATTGATTAATGATGAAAATAACATTTACTTAAAATAGTCAAAGAAATTAGCATTTAAACTTCTAAAAGCAATGACTTAAAGTACACTGTAATATAACCTGAATTAAAAAATAATTAAATATAATTTTACTGTATTTTGAATTAACATTGACATAAAATATACAATATATATATATACAGTGCTCGATTTCTAGAAAAAGAGGTAACGGAACTGTGACCTTCTGTGGGGTGTGGGAGTGCAATGCATCAGCCATCAAACCCAAGTCTGGAATCGTAATTTTTTCTTTCGTAAAGAGAGGTTCCGGTGCGTTCCGGCTCAAATCGAGCCCTGTATATATAAATGATAAAATAATAGATACTATAATTTATAGATTTCTCATGTATTACATTTGGTGTATTATGTTAAATGATATTAGAAAGATACAGAACAAATAACTTTAAAAGATTTTTTGAATCGAAAGATTTAATTGTTTCATTAAAATTTTTTATAATTAACTAACTAAACTTTAATGTGATATATTTAAACAGAAATTATAAGTATTTCATTACTTGCCAGTGTTGCTTTCCAAATCAAAATCATCAGCTTGAGACACCACTTCTATTACAGTCTGCAAGAATGACATATATCAAACAATCTTATTTTTGATGCTTTTAACATTTCAATTTATCAATATTAAAAACGTTTACATTGAACATTAATATTACTAAGAAAAATAACCAAAAATTAATATATAAAAAAAAGCTGAAAAGTGAGAAAAATCAAAGTTTTTAACTAAGGTCATATTTTAAGTGTAATAATGTCATAAATAATTCTCATAAATATTGAAATAAATTTCTCATAAATGTAATTTATCTTCACACTTAACCTTTGAGTAATATTGATTTGTGCACAATATTAAAAAGAGCCATTTGAAACTTATTTGAAATGAAAACCAATTATTTCTTTGAAACATAAAACTTAATCACGATTGATATTTTCAAATATACCTTATTAAAAAAACTAAAATGTATCTTATTAATACTAAAACCTGTTTATTGCATTAAGTGAAAAATACTCTTTATATAAAACGAAGTAAATACACTCACTTGCTCTGGTTTTATTCTTATTTATGAGAGAGTCTGTGTGTTAATGTTTTAATTTTATTAAAATTTTGAGATGTAGATGGTACCATGATGATAACTTTCCGTTTTAGCAATTATTTTATTACGCTATTTTAAAAATGTAATAAACTAATTAATTGCTTAATATTTTATAGTGTTGGTGCATCTACAGTTTACTCCCTTTTAAATGATACCTTGATCATAAAAATAGATTATTTAATTTAGGAGGAGTGACTGAAACAGTATTTGGTCTAGTCTATTAAATATATAGTTAATTAAATATTTATAAATACAAATTAATATTAAATTTTTTTTATCTAGTTTGGAATATTAATAAATATTGTACCTGTTTAACCGTAGCTTCAATAGTGGTAAAACATTCCTCTTTAAACGTCTGCACAAATCTGTAATGATTCTGTCGAAGCATACCAAATACAATCGCAATTAGCCTCTCCTGTAACAAAAATATCAATTCAATTTGTATTTAAAATATTTTAAGTATAACTAAGACATTCCTGCAATATAAAAGTTAGTTTTTGAATGATATAAATAAAATAAAGCTGTATGTGCATCTGAATTTCAAAGAAATCAAAAAGATTTCCTTTAAAGGCATGTAATTTTTGTATAAAGTGAGTTATACTTCTACCTTTATCAAATTTAGTAATGTTCGTGTTACAATTATTAGTTTATTCTAATTTTTTTTAATCATTTATTTTTTTAAATTTATTTTACCATACAGTGAAGCACATTTTACAATTTTTTTTTTATCTCTGATAAATTCAAATAGGAATCAATATAATTTAATTTTAATATTACCAAAACATGGTTTAATTCTGATTGACAGTTACTTTAAAAAAAAATTTACTACGAATACAAATATCAATTATTTAAAAATTACCAAAAGTTTTATTCCTGAAATGAATAGTTATATCATTTGTAGTGACGGCCTTAGAACATTTTCCAAGTATTGTCAGATTTCCTAATACACCCCCACACCATACATTTCAGAGCACCTTCTATTCAGTCGTTTAAGCGATTAATTAAGCAACATATAGGCCGACATTTATTAGTAGAAATTATGATAAGTGAATTAAGAAACAACTTTCATTCAATAAACATATTTTTATTAAACAGCAGATCTCAATGACATAAAAGAAATTCAAAGTACTATATGGGTCTCTTTGTGGATTTAGCAATGTCCAATTTCTGTATTAGGTCAGGATAATTTATACATTTTTACAATATCGTTTTCAATGGATATAATTGCAAGGACAGAAAGCGTTTGTTGACATACAGTCGAACGTAAATAAGTTTTAATTTATTAAAACGTTATTTATTGAATTTTGTTACCAGACTGGCTGAAATGGTGAAAGAGCAACCGGGGTTACAAAGGCGCAGGCAACACCGGATGTTAAAAAACTCAAATAAATCACGTATTCACCTATGAAATTTAGATAATATTTACTATTAAGGTTTAGTAAAAATTACACCAACTGAATGTACACACAACTATAGTTTTTTTGTGTGCAGTATTTGATTTTAGTACTCCCCCAAAGGCAGCATACTGGTGCAGTTCCACTGCACTATGTCCACCACTGATCATTCGTACCTAACTTCACAAAGAAATATGTGTTGTTATGTCTGTTAAGAGGACTTCTAAGAATCACATTAACAGAATATATACTTCAACTCAACTGTTATCCAGAAACATGGGATCACATGGCAAGGTCAAAATATAATTCTTCAATAGTCAAGCAAAACATGAAATATGTTAGCTACTTAAATTATTTTATTTAATAAAATAATAATAATTTATCTAGAAGGCTGTAGTGTTGGAATTGTACCTCTTCCATAACAAGGTGTTCCGTGTGGGGACGATTCAAGTCAGCAGTGATATAACGAACAAAATCCGTCACCATCATTTTGCCAATGATCTTTTCCATTTCAGCAAGTTGAGAACCAAGATGTCTGAAAATGAATTAGAGAAACTTGTTGGTAATTTTATGAAATCCAGTTGTTTAAAATATTGATATATAAAACTATAAAGTAACAGTATTTAAATGTAAGAATGGAAATATCTAGAAAAATAATTTAGTCATTATGAAATATGTTCTTGAATTTAAGAATTTATCATGCTTTAAAAAATTTGGTAAATTTTAGAGAAACAAGCAGAAAATTAAATTTTCAAATATACATTTTAATTTTTAGATATTAAGAATTGATACTAGTGAAGGTTTTAAATTTTCTTCTTAAATAAACGAAAGGTAAAATTATGTTAAAAAAAATTTAATAATATTTTTGCCTGAACAGGTAAAAAAATACAATTAAATGCAATCTTTTTTGTATTTTGTTCATATTTAAAGCAACCAAAAATGTTATCAAAGCATTTTATTAAAGTATTTTTTTAAAGAAATAGGGGATTTTAGAGGTTATTACTAACCTGAAACTCTGAACACCACTTAGCTCTTGAGCTAAAACATCTTGAGTTGTATAGATCATATCTAAAGCACCAACAAAATCAGATGTATTCAACAACTTTTGTATTGTAGGCTGGGTTTGGTGGACAGTGGATATGAGATTTAGCTGTGGAAACAAGTAATTTATGGTGAGAACATAAAAGCAATAAAATATTTAAGAAAGCAGTAAGTTAGGAACATTTTTAGAGAAGGTGTTACATAAATATGTTATAACATGCGCTCAACTATGATATGTTAAGGAGAGAGAGAGACAGTTTTTTGCTGACATCTAAGAAATAAACTTCTGAAGTTTTCAAGTTACTATGTTACACATATGGTGGTTGCTTGTTAGTTTATTGAACTAGTATAGTTCTGGGAACAGTAGACCCCCCCCCCACCCCCGTAAAAAATAATATTAAATAAACAATATACAAATTGTAAAATTTTGTATTTGAAAAACACATACATAGATTTTGATGACTTATAGAAACATTCCTGACAAATTTGAAGAAAATCGAACAATGTGTTTGGTTGCGACTGCTTAACAAAAAATTTATAGATAAACAGACAGACGAGTTAAAACAGGATCTAGCTAAAACTCGATCATTAATAATTAACATGATTGAAAATTATTGCTTCTCTAGATAGTGTTAAATAGAAAATGAATAAAAAATAGATAATTTTTTTTTCTCTGTCTTTCGTTTAAATATTAATTTATTTCTATTAGAACCCCCAACCCTCTTCCAATTTTGTTACGTTTGGAAGTTTTAAAGTTTGTGTAATATACAGTTACTGGCTAGAACATAAAAAAAAAAATTAGCATACACTTTGTATTGATAATCATCATTAAAGAATCATAAAGTGTTTTAGAAATTGTTTACAAAAGTGTGCGAGACAGAAAGGGAGATTAATATTCACTGCATTCAAAGAGATACTGTTTAGTATTGAAGATATAATATAAACATGATATATTTTTTTTTTACACAATCATATATAAATAAATGTAAATAAATAATGTATTTAAATAATTAATATAATTACACATTAAAAGTTTTCAGAGTTGTCACTCAACATTGAGATTAAAATTATCTGACTTTTCCAAAAGGTTTAAAAATAATTCCAGAATAAGAAATACATGAAAAACAATACGTTTTTACAAAATTTTAAAATATTGAAAATAAAAAAGGTTAATGTTGAAACCTATAAAAATGAAGAGCATGTAAATGATAACCTATTCAAAGTATTAAAAAAAAAAGAGACATTATCATTTTTACACATTTATATTTATCTAATGAAGAAAATTTTATCGATGTTGAGGAAAGGGATTTGATAAAGCATCTTCATTAATTTTTTTTCGAAAACCTCTTGAGTTCAGAAATTGTTCATTTTTCTTGACGACGATTACCCGACTTTTTAGGTAATTTTCCCTGACAATTTCAGGTTCATGGAAACCCTGTGTTATGCAAATGCTCTCAAAGAAATATAAAGGAAATCTTACTTTTTTATAAATTTCATGCATATTTTTTTGTCTTCGTTTCAGTCGCATGATTTTCATGGGTCCAGTTACCAAAACTTCTTCAATTACATGTATTCTTTCTCTGTAGAGAGCAAGAAAACAATTTATAGTATAAAAATGCTTTTTTTTATCCTCTTTTGCAGTATTTTATTTTTTACTACAGTTTAATTGGAATAAATATCAAGGATAGAAAAATCTAACATATAACATGTCTTAAGACAAGTAAAAATTTAATAAAAAGCATTCTCAAGAGGTTACAGAAACTAGATTGTTAAAATATTTACAAGATACTTATAATGGCTTAATATCATTATATTTTCAATTTATAAAAATAAAACCTGCATATATTAATCTATTTTAATATAATTGTGTAGGAAATCATGAAAATTACATATACAGTAATAAAATGCAATAGTTTTTGTAGTAGAAAATTTATTTAAGTTTCAATTGACAGGAGAGGTATTTAGTATTAAATTGGGGTTATGGTTGAATAATAACCAGATGTCTTACAAAGGTTAAGACGTTATTTTAAATTACATGCAAATGAGCTTGTTGATTTGTATTATGACTAATATATTACTTGTGTTGCTATGTGTCACAAGACCTATACACATTTTTATATGTAGTATATATACAAAATATGTATGTACATGTGCCAACAAGAAAATATATATTTTCTATGAAAGAGAAATTGTGGATAACTGTTAATAAGATTATACATATGTGAATATAAATATACAACTGAATACTTATTAAGTTGAAAAATAAAATAAAACGTACCTTAATTCACACACACATTTTATCACATCTGTCAACTGATCCATTAAAGCATCATGAGAAGTCATCGCATGAAAAAATGCCTCAGAACGCATTGATATTTGCTTTGCTATATGAACTTCCGCAATATCTAAATAATGACTCATCTATAAAAAATAAATAAAAGAAAAACTTAAATTTTTTTTTATCAAGATAACAAAGACGGTTATATCTCTATTGTAAAAAAAAAAGTAGTTGAACGGTAACCCTTTTTTCTCTTCCATATTTTGAGTTGCTTCTCAAAAAGCATCTATGGGAGAATTAGGAAATTTACTGAGTTTGTTTAGAAATGTTTGGGGAATATGATAATGGTATTTTTATTGTAATAGAACAATTATGTTGGAAGTTATATTATGTTGAAAAATACAAGAATTTGGTTTGTGTCAAGCAAAATGTATAGAATAAAACATTCGATAATTCTACTTATTTTGTAGAATAGTAGTGATATATCTGATCTAATGCAAATGGCTTTTTGTTTTTGAAAAGAGTTATTAGTTTTTAAATTATAAACTTCAGAAACTTTTAAAAATTCAAAATTTGTGTCAAGTCATATTTATATAAAGAATTATCCCATAATTCTAATTTTTTGTAGAATGGCAGCCATATATTTAATATAAACACATATAGCTTTTTGTTTTTAAAAATAGTTATTAGTTTTTAATTTATAAACTTTTAAATTCAAACACGGTTCGGTCATTTTTTCTATATTGCAATAATTACATAAAAAGTTGTAGTTTTTATAAACTAATGCCACTTCTCTTTTCATAATTTATTATTTTTATTGTTTTAAAAATCAATGGTTATATAGATTAGTTTTATTTCGTTTTACATGTTTTGATGTAAGAAATTGGAATTTTATTTGAATCAATATTTTTGACCAACCAGTCCAGAATCCAAACGAAGTACAAAGAGTTTTAACCTCTGATCTCCAACTATGCTTTATGCATGGTTATGACCTAACTTTGATTTCCTTGAAGTATTTATTCTGAAAACGTGATATATAGATATTATTTCTGTCATTATTCAATAATATTAGAGAGTGATTTTCTTATAATTTAAATTAATTATGAAATTAATCTTTTCCATGTTCAGTGACCCAACTTTGCATTATTTTGTTTAAAAATTCAATTTTTAAAAAATAATTAAGCATTATTTTGTGTATTCATTATTTTTGCTTCTACAATTATACTTTTGGAAGATCCCCGATCCCATCCAGCTAATTTATGAAAAAAGGATATTTATAAGTAAAAAACGAATTTTGCTTTAGAATGTAATGTTACGTTTAGTATGTAATGTAATTTAATGAGTATTAAAATCTGGATAACTGGAGTTCAATTGCACTTGTTTTTGAGAAATGCTCAGATACGGTAGGACCCTATAGCCTATTTGTAAAGCATTACGAGAAAGTTGAAGCATGAATGAGTATTTTCAAAAAAGGTAACGCTTCTCGTTGGAAAACGAAACGGCTTTGCACAGCAACACATCCCCGGGGGTGGGTGAGCATTAGCGAGAAGAGCCTCCTAGCATTGCAAATAGAAAGTACCCCACCTTTCTTAAAACAAATAAAAGCTGTCTTAATAAATCCGACTTAAAAAAAAGTTCAAAAACTATATTTTTTCCTTCAAATTAAAAAATATTTCAATTTTAAGACACACATTAAAAAATAGAACTAGTTAATAGTATAAAATGCACATTTACTTTTTCTACCATTTTAGCAATTCAATTTTTCACTAATTTTGCAATAAAATATTTTTAAGAATGTTTGAAACTATTAAGTGCAATTTTTTGAGGGATATTATAAAAGGAATAGGATGTGACAATGATAATTTAATACTTTTACTCAGTTTATAGTCAACTGTTTTATTGCATATCAGACATATTGCACTAAACACACATAAACTCAAGAATGATTATTTGGGGGTTAGATATATCATAAAAAACAGATAGAAGAATGAATATTTAAAGTTTTAAGAATAAACTCTGTGTTTAGTCATTTACTGCATATTGCATTATAATATATATAACAAAGTAATGTAGTAAGAAGATACATAAATTGATTTTAATATAATTTAACACGTTGAGTGCATCCCTATGCGGCAAGAAGGAGGTGATGTTAACAAGTTATCAACAACCACAGTCGTCATAGTGTTAAGTAAGTCTATAGTTAATATTTCAAACGTAAAGAATAACTTTATAAAACAATCAAAACAACAATAAAAAATAGCAGAATACTTACCTTTTCTTGTAATAATTTGACTGAATTCTTTTGATTTGAACCTTCTGTAGAAGTATTGTTCCATAATTGAGACCACGGTAGAACTGAATTAAATATAGCTGGGTTTTCTAAATTAAAGTCAGACTGTAAAAATATCTGCAAAATATAATAAAAACCGGTCAATATTTGAAAATCTAATTTATAATTGTGTTGCAGTTTATGCTGATATTTTTTCATACAAAATACATTTAAAATAAAATATATAAGGATTACACATTGAAAATAATTGAGTGCAATCAAAAGAGTTATTAAAAAAATTAAGTTAAATGTTTAGCCATAAGGGTACAATAAGTTTTATGCAATACAATTTTTATTATTTTTCTCATGTAACACTCAAAAACATACTAAGATAAATTAAGATTCATACATACTTTAGGTATTTCTTCAATATCAGTATATTTAGAACCTAAGTGAGTAACATAAAATTAATAACAAGAATTTAATATATTTATATACAGAATATTGTCTTTATTTTAATTCTAAATTGATATCCCTAAAACTTATATAGGTTGAGATTTCTAATCGTAAGCGGGTAGTCCTTGGCGACTTTTTTGGGCGATTTATTTTCTCAATGTGAGAATGGGACAATTGTTTACAAATATGAAATCATAGGAATTTGTGGGATTGGTTTGAAGAGTCACGTGTTGGTTTAAAGAGTGACGTGATTATTGTGCGGATTCAGCTGCGATCCCGAGTAGTTGAAGTTCGAAGGCCAGAGACCACAATTGCCCGGGACCATAATTCAACGTCAGGAGTCTGTGACTTTAGCCGGCGGTACGCACATGCGCTCAAGAATGTTGTCGAAATTTGACGTTCTACTTGATATCTGTAACTCTACTTCGAATTATGCCTCAAACGACTGCCCGAAGGATTGTCTGTAAGCATCATGATCGACTGCCCGGAGGGGGAACCAGCTGTTTTTTAAAGTAATGTGCCATTGCCCGATGTAATCTAACCGGGATCCAATGCCTGACGCTATTTAGGTTGCGTCGGGTGCCAGCTCAGGTGATGTCCTCGCCATCTGACCATGGTTAAAAAACATGAGGCATTGTTCCCTTATCGAATTGTGCAGACCTAATAGAAATCCTTCGGAATGAATTTCAAATCATCACCGATAGCCCATTACGCAGTGGACGTCATCTGACCATGGTTCGAAAATACGACGCAAAGCTTTAGTTGCTAACTGTAATTGTGTGATTAACCGGAAGTAACCATGAAGATCAGAAAAGAAAGACACATGCACAACGCATTGGGTCATTTGGCGACTGCTTGAAAACAAAGGCAAATCCGCTATCACACGCAACTCTTTACCCTTATATATTTAAATCTACTTTGTAAAAAGTTTAATTACAGTCAATGAACAATGAAATGTGTTATTAAAATAGATTTCATAATATTCTTACTATATATTTTATAAATATAATTTTGAAATAAAAGCAGTATAGCAGAATTAGATAATAAAAGAACACTGGTAAATTCCTGGTTTGCGGTGCCCCATGGAGCGATTCTGGAAAATTGGCGCTAAGGCTAAAATTATGTGTTTTTTGTTTGTCGCCAAGTCAAAAAGTTTTTGGAAGCATCTGCTGTGGGTCAAGCTTTTCTGCATTTTAGGCAGCAGCAAGTCTTCTTCAGCAATAAAGCATTCATACACTAATCAATGACAGCACGTTTGCCTTACATCTCCAACTTTAAAACGTATTTAATATTGAAATACTCATCCACAACGAAGTCAACACAACACATTAACAACCCAACACTTGCCTTTGTGCAAATAGCATTTTAAACCAACCATGTACAAGCGTGCAAGATATCCCTCTGTGTGGAATAGAATCAAGTTTATATACATCATAAATTAGGGTTGCAGAATATAAACTTAATCGATCACCAACTGTTGCCAAATCTTTCATTTGGCAGGGGCACTGCAGACGAGGAATAGACCAAAACACTCTTTTACATATTGTTACATGTACAACATAAAAATTTGCTATAATATTTTAAAAACTTACTTGACTTTTCTGCACATAAGGCAATCTGATTTGATTTTTCTATCTGTCCTTTGAGAGTTTTCTTAGCATTCCTGCGCACTCCCTGCAAACAGCCAATGAGAAAGTAAAACAAATATTTGGACAATGCAAAAGAAAGGGCAGTCTGATTTTTTAAAAAGCAACAACAAATATACAGCATGATTAACATCCAACCATCCCCCATAGAATAAAAGTGCAGGTTAGATTAGTATAAAATAAATTTAATTTAAATATACATAAAAAATTATAATAAAATAATTTGTATTTTTGTGGATATGAAATCACATCTTTTGTACACATTTACTTTAAAAAGTCATACCAAATTTACTGACTTTTTTTAAGTTTAAAATGCCCAATATAATTTAATAAGTATTAATCAAACTTACTTTTCTTATGTGTTTTAAATACAGTTCAAAATGCTTGTAGGTGATATCAGGTAAATATGTAGCTGGCAAACTAGCCGAATCCACAAAGCTATCACTCCAGGTTTTTGTAAACAGATCATGCTCTCGTTTTAGCCTCCGCGGATCATTGAGGACAGCAGGTAAATTCTGAGAACTATTATAAATGGTCCATTGACATTTGTCTTCGACAACATTTGGTTGAGAATTCGATTCATTAGCAGTAAAAATATGGGCATATTTTTGACGTAGGTTTTCCACAAACTTTTCTTCTTGAGAATGGTCATCGTCAACTGTAAAAAAAAAATCAATAAAAGAATATTTATTTTATAATTAAAATGTTATGAGGGGCACTGATATGTAAACATCCGACATGCTTTATAGATATGTTTATGTATCTATTCATTAAATTATCGTCACTTTTCGAATATTTAATACAATATTTAAGCTGTAACTTTAAAAACTAGATAGTTTAAATATTAAAAAAAAAACTACAAATCTTTAATAAACTTCAGATTGGCCTAAGTTCAGCCTAGTTAAGGCAATGATTTGCAAGAAAGCCCAATTCTGAAAATCTATGACCCTTATTGGCTTCAAAATAATATACTTGCTGCCTTAACAACAAGTACAGAATGAGTATGTATCAGGATGGTCGTATTTGACATACTTATTCTCAAGAACCACCTGCCAATTTATAAAAACACACCATTTATAATATACTTTTAATTCCTTTCTTCGACTCTTTAACTCACCAAATTTAAGGGATCTTTTTATTAATTAACCCTCCAGAACTCGCGCCGTGAGCGAAATACTCACACCAAGAAGAAAAAAAGTATATCTGGTATTCTACGTCCAACCGGTACATTTTATGCCCCACAAATAAAAACAATATTATTATTTTGTATAACATTTAGTGTTTAGAATAAATAAAAATGTTTTTTAGTTGAAAATATTTCATTTACTAAAATTTTTTTGAGGGAAATAGGTGGTGTGAGAAAAATTCTCATGCGCGAGTTCTCAGGTCACTCATTTTGACTCGTGTTCTGGAGGGTTAAAGCAGGGGTGGGATTGGTTAATGAATAATATTTTATTCATGATGAAAAAAAAATGTATCATTAACCCTCTGACAAAAAAGAATAATTTTGTTTGTTTTCACTACAGAAAAGTTTAATTTATATTTCCAACACATTCTTTATTTTACAAAAATATATTTTTTTAATTATACCAGTAGAGAAGGTTTTCAAAAGTCCTCCTAATGCTTGAAACTTGAAAATAATTTCAAAAAACAGATTTTTTATCAACTTATATTATGTAAATTATTGGAAATCCAGGAGATACTTAAAGGGATATACATGTTTGTTCAGGTGGTTAAATTGTACGCCAATAACAAAACTAAGCCTCTGTCAATTAGAAAGCTACCGAAATGGAAACATAACACAAATCTATTAAGTACATTTTAAATAATAATGCTTTCAACAGTTAAATTTTATTGTATTGTCAGTATGGCCACATTATAAACATGTTGGCTTGATTTTTATATATTTTTCTAATAGTAAGCAGCAGTCTTTGTTCTCGAGTTTCTATATAGCTCGTGATATTTCTGTAATTACAAAAAACTAAATTATCTTCAGATTAAGTCGTACGAGTTTAAGAAATTTACAATGGCTATAAAACAGCCTTAATGAAATGCCATTTTTTGCAGCCTCACTGTTTTCCCAGACTTACTGCAGACGTGATTTAGAAAGGTAAACAAATCACCTGTAAATGTTAATACATGGTGCTTTACAACATGGAATTCATAATCCTGATCGTTTACTCCTTCGAGGGGTAATGAGCCACAAATATTATGTTTTCCGTAACAGCATACATACGATCCCCCTTCTTTTTTGCAGTGATTTTGGCGTAAATGCAATCTGAATTCTTGTGCAGTTTTAAAGAAAATATCAGCACATAAGTTGCAACGCTTCCAAGCTGCAACTGAAGATCTTGATTCGGAAGTCATGATTATGAAAATACCCTTCCGACATATTTGTTTCTTCCATTCGTAATAAGAATATACATTATATTGGAAATAATAGCTTTGGACACATAGCAAAAACAAACAATATTAATTTAAAGAGCGTATCCTTAAATTTTATTTTCCCACAGCTTGGAATAAGGAAACAGCTGGTGCTTTAAAATGGCTTATCTGAAGTCCAAAAAATTAAAGTTTAGAAAATTCTAAATTAAATACACACGAAATGTTGCTTTGAAAATCATAAGCAATGCATTTATTTAGAATCATTTTTATATTGGTTGGTTCTTTAGTAACCTGTAAAAGAAAGAGTATTGGTTTGGTTTGGTTAATTAATGTCGCGCTAGGGTTGAACATTGGGCTAATAGCTACGGTTCGGGATCTATCTCGAAGATTAGACCTGCGGACAATGCCACCTATTTTTGATTGGTTTGTTTAATTAACGTCGCACTAGAGCTGCACAGTGGGCTATTGGCGACGGTTCGGGGCCTATATCGAAGGAAAGACTCGGGAACGATGCCTCGTATTTTGGAAACATGGTCACATGACGAGGACAACACCTGGGCTGGCACCCGACGCAACCTCAATAGTCGTCAGGACATTGGACCCCGATCAGATTTATCGTGCACCAGTCCCGTATACACGCCAGTATAAGTTGTTGGATATTCTGGACGACTTTCTAGTATTTTTGTAGCGAAGCTGGCAACCCTCCGATCGCAATCCTATTTTTGAATCATGTTCAGATGATGAGGACAATACTTGAGCTGGCACCCGACGCAACCTCAATAGGCATCAAGACATTGGACCCCAATCAGATTTATCGTGCACCAGTCCCGTATACATGCCAGTAAAATTTTATGGATATTTTTAGACGACTTCCTAGTATTTTAGTGGAAAAGCTCGAAACCCTCCGATCGCAAGATCACTACATTTTTACTTTTGTTTATAGAAGAAAGGAAGTATAGATATTAACTAAATATTAGTTAATAGAAATCTTAATTTTATATAAAATAATATATTTGTAAATAGACAGAAAAGCGGTTTATGGAGTTGTTCTTTTTTATCTACTTCAAACCGAACGAATAATTTTTTACAATTCATTGTTTAGCAAACGATATTTTTACACTCAAATTATATTCTTTTTATTCTATGTTTTGATTGTTATTAGATTAGCATAAAGGAATTAGAAACTTATATACACATAGATCCATCTGTAATAGTAATTATAAATTAATTAAAAAATATTTTATGGAATCGAACAAAAGAAATTTAATGATGTTATCCATTGACACGGCATGCATTCAAATATTATAGGTAAGTGAATATTCGACTTTTTTCCCTAGAAATAATACTTAACAAAATGAGTAATTGCATTTAGCATTTTTAAGTGACACATGAAAATACCGATACTATATGTTAGATGTTTTGTTGTCAAGTTATAAATTAATATTAAGTTTAATATTTTTATATTATAAAAATAATAATAAAAATGGGGAATGCAACTTCAATGATTTTCTCTGAGGCAACTATTGGACATACAACTGAACTACGTATTGCATGCAACTGGAAAATTTAAATTGTATCCGCTCACTGACCAACATTTTAATTGCACAATATATCTTTTTGCTCGCTAACCCGCCAACAGCTTTGACAAATAATTGACAATGTGGCGATTTTATATGGAATGTGGTATTACGAGTTTGGAGATTTTTCACCTTCACTTTGGCAATTGTGAAATCTGAGACCTGGCAGTCCTGAGTTGGATGCAATTAGATAATAAAAATAAGTTAATGTGTTATTATTTAGTTGCTCAGTTGATTAAAAGTTGCAGTGTATTTGTTGCTAGAGTCCGCGGCTAGCCTAACCCTTCTTAAAAATTCTTGTGCTATATCGGGAAGCGTTTTTCTCGATTATATGATAATAAATGCAGTAAAAACCTCAACTTGAAACCTTTGCATCGATTTTAAAATAAATTCCATTGATTCCATCCAATTGTGGACACAAGAGGAGAGTGACCCCTTATAAAATAGGGAAATAAATGAATCGTTTATGTCAGAAACCAGCTAAGCGCACTTCTTTAAATTTTCTAGAAACAAATAAAACAGTCTATGTTCGATATTAATATAGATTTTGGCTATAAAAAAATTATTGTATTAGTTAATATCTTCTTGAAGTGGATATCTATATATATAAATGCGAAAACCCCACTCATTCACTCATCACTAATTTTCCAACTTCCCGTATACTTATGAAGAAGAAATTTGGCAAAGTTGTTCCTTATGCCGTAAATAGGAAAAGTAAGCTATTTTTGTTCCGATCAAATGTATTTAAGGGGGTGTAAAACCCCTTTTTCGATGTTCGTAGCTACGTTAGTTTGGGTATTTACAGATCCAAAAGACCTAGAGTCCTGAAATTTAGAGCACAGATTCATCTTGGGTCGTAGAGGTACACTGCAAAAGGATTTTTAAAAATTCGAACTCGAACCGCCAATATAACGATTTTTTAAAAACTTTCCATAGGATTAACATAGAGAACATATAACAATGAAATATGTCAAGAATGAAACAATAGAAAATTTTAATAGTATGTAAACTATGAGCAGCATTCTGATTGGATGATAAGTAAATATCGCCAAAATGTTGTCAAATAAATAAGAAATGTCGCCAAATAAATAAAAATGTCTTCTTTCTTATAATAGTTATTATGACACAATTATAAGATTTGCCCATCTCTAAATTTCTGGGATGTTACTAAAGGTTAAAATATGGATGTTAATCAACGGGAGTAACGTATATATATCCATATTATTCAGCCAACTTCTCCATAATATCAATTTTTCCAGTTCTTGCTGGACCTTGATAATAAAATTTCGTTACAAATTGGAACTTTTTATACTTTATTTCGTTCCTCCTGATGGGTGACAAATTAAGAATATTATATATTTCGCTTATAATTATTGTATTTGTATATATATTGTGTAACTTATTTCCTTCCCGTGCGTAGAACGGGTATTTCAGCTAGTTACTTATAATTACAAATACAAATATTGACGACCAACAACAGGCTCAAGGCCCATCCAGTACCTCTTAACTATCCCCCAATGCATATCTAACTTCTTCTTAAAATCCGTTACTCCTTTACAATTAACAATATTCACTGGCAAGTTGTTCCATTTGTCCATTACCCTATTATAGAAATAGTGTTTTCTCCCTTCCCGATTAAAATGAGATTTGTTTAACTTAAACCCATGACCTCTCGTTCTATCACTCATATTAAATCTATTAATCTTAAAATCTAAATCCAAGTTATAATATAAATTTTTTTACTTAAAAAAATAATTTTGAATTAGCTGGTTACTGCAATAAAATACGTTTTGACTATAAAAATGCGCATTTTTAAAATTAATTTGACATTTGAAGGGAAGGCAGTTGACAAGAGTGTGTACTAAATTATGTGTTTTCCATAAGAGATTCCGAATCCGTAAAAAAAAAAAAAAAATACCAATTTTTTTATTTCAGAAACCAATTAACAGACGATTTAATTTTGCATTCAGTACTATCTAATGTCGCTTGTCTGATTTCTGCACTAAACGCAACACTGCCTGTAAAAATTATCCCATAAAACGGAAACAATCATAAATTAACCGTTATTTCAGAAATAAATTAATCGTTTATTTCAGAAACTATAGCTAAGTGCACTTCATATTTTCGGGAAACAAAGAAAAACATTCTATGTTAGATATTAATTTAGATTTTGGCTTAAAAAAATTATTGTATTAGTTAACATCTTCTTGAAGTGGATATTGCCTATAATTAAGTTATAATGAAAAATAATTTTGAAATTAACTGGTTGCTGCAATAAAATACGTTTTTATTATAAAAATGCACATTTTTAAAATTAACCCATAAAACGGAATGAAATGTGGACGGATTGTGGACAAAAATAAATTTTATCATATCAGATTCTTATTCTTTAAAAAAATCAAATAAAAAAAAAATATGTTAACTGGTTTCTGCAATAAACGGTACAAATATGCATACAGCTGAGTATTTACATTTTGGCAGATTGAATACCACGCAGATCCTGACATCTTCAAATACTTGAAAACCACCTTAGATAAAATTATTATACATAATTTATGTTCAGCAGCTAATAATATACTTGGTTTGGTAATTTAATTGACGATATTACTGAAATTTTCAATATGATTTTTTGATTGGTAAACCATAAATGTATAGATAGATTTTAATAACACATAAAATTTATATATAGCAATTTTAAAGAAAATAGTTATATCTGTGTTCGATCAAAACACCTAAAAACCGAAATAGAAATTGTGACATCCCTCTTTTTCAGATGCTATTTTCTTACGCTAACTTTGCTGTCATGTCCATAAACCATGTCATTTCTATTATCCTGTAACCAGTACTTAAATAATTGCTGCCGAACCAATCATAATTCTTGAGATATATTCGCAGACACATATATAACAAATGGTTTTAAAAATTACTTTTCTATTCTAAAAGAATATTAATACTTGTAGAAATAATTTAAACCAGGCAATCAACATTTTGGTCTGTAAACTGTAATTGCACTAGTACTTTATATTTTGTACGTGTTAAATAGAAAACAAAATATCCTGTTGTCTCACTCGTTTATTTATTGTAAAGTTTGTTCAAACATAAAATTTAATAATTATTATTTTTCTTAAGATATTTAAAAAATAAAATATCTTTTTAAAATTCCATTTCATATTAATATTAGTTTAATAACCTGGTATACAGCCGTACAATAATTTTTTCCATCTCTATTATCGTTGCTAAAGAACCTTGATAACCTTACAATATGCGATTCACTCGATTTTTTCATCTTAAGAAACTTGATTAATGCACTTGCATAGATTTTTTTTTAGCAAAGTAAAAAAAAAAAAAACATGTTTGAACAATACCAAATCGAATCAAATATCAAGGAAATAAATAAAAGTTAGATGAATGCAGGGTTTGAGTGATGAAGTTTTTGATGTCCTTTTTTATAGTAATTCTAGATTATTGTAACCAATATTGGCTAACAATAGACATTGTTGTAAGGACCAATGTCTATTATAGTAGCCATTTGAATATTTTAATCTTTTGAAATCGAAAAATGAATATTTTCATGTCCTTATTTATTGTAATTCTGGATTATTGCAATTTGATGTGGTGTTCTTTAGTTAGTTTTTAATTAAAGTTTAAAAAAAATATATAGGGAAACCAAACTGCAAAAATAATTTTTACATGAAAATCTTTAAAATCAGCTACATAGAATTAAAACTCCTGTTATACTTTTAGGGTGATTCATTGCGACACTGTAACATGACAAGAGCCTAAAACGTGGTTTCATTCGACAGAAAATTATTAGGAGCCGATTAGAGTAAAATCTTGAAAGCAAAGCACGTACGTGATTGGAGGCCCTCGGTGTCAGACGTAACAGTCTGCGTATCTTTCTTCTATTGACAACCAATCGAATATTGCAATCTTTTGAAATGACGTTTCACCTTTCACGTAAAACCTTTCTGGTCGTACTCTGTCACAGCCGCACTCTATTTTTTTTAACTTTTTAAAAAAGTTTTATAAAACTGAACCATTTTTAAAAACAATGTTATTTAATCTATATATGAGTGATGTCAAATAATTATATTTATAGCAATTTTAATAAACTTTGATAGTAACTACAGTCTTTGGTAATCCTTCTGAGGGGTACTTTGAAAGCCATATCTATTAAAATATTTTTTTTTGTATAAACTCGAACGACATTAAAAGTGGTGACTTAAATCGACGAGTTCTATAATTTAATTTGTATAACTTCATATGTAATTTCATGTATAGTTCTATAATTTCATTTGAATAATTCATACGTAATTTCATGTACACTGATAAAAATAGGTACTCAAGAATAAGTAAAAATTACTAATTTTTTAGTACATTCAATGATCCGAAGACATAAATTTAATTTTTGAAAAATACATATATTCAAAAATGAGTACAATGTAGAAAAAGAACAGTTGCTAGCCTACATAAGCTGCCTTCATAAATCCCTTTCAATAAATATCGACCATTACATCCAAGACTTACCGGGAATTGAATCCATATCCATAAGCATCGCAGTCCAGGTCCTTATCCGTTGTACTACTAGGGCGACGTGAAGAAGTTATAAACAGAAGAAATTTTAAAATATGCACCAAAAGAATGGGAAGCAAGATACTTGAGTTGTAATACCTCAGTTTCCATTTAAGCACTCGACAGCAAATAATGTGGAAACCATCTTTTGAACAACTATTTTAAGTTTGTCAGGTATCTTAGTTAAGATGGCTTGAACAGAAGCTGAGATTAACAATATTAAATCACACTGATCATTTTTGAGATAGTACGGTTACTTTAATTTGAGTACGTCATCGTTCATTTACGATACACTTGTACTCAAAGAAAAACGAATAATCTACTCATTTTATGTACCTTTTTTTCCACTGTGTATAGTTCTATAATTTTATATCATTCTAAATTGAATCGGTGACAGTTTAAATCATTTGTGTGAAAACTGCGTTGAGTGAAAATGGAAGATTTGTCTCAGATTTCACTATGAAGCCAAAATATCGTTCTAAAGTTCAATCACGGCATAGCAAACTTAAATAGGTTGAAAGAGAATAGTTGAAGACGAACTAAATAATAAGAGATGCTTTAGTCTAAACTTATGATCAAATGAAATGTTTTTGAAAGGAAATGTAGTTTAAACTTATGATGAGAGTTACAGCTTACCGAAGACGCAAGAAAGAACCAGTCGAGCAAGCGCACATGGGACCTGCCATTGTGTAAGCGCGCATGAGGGCACTTTCTTGTATGTTTGTAGCGAAGCCTCAGATCGCAAGATCACTAATTTTATACAAGAATTAGTATTAAGTTTAAATTTTCTGACTGCGCATTGTACTTGATATGGTAATTTTTTGTCACTTCTTGCTTGCGAAACCTTTGTAAATAAATTATTTTATTGATCTTGTGTCCAATGAAAAGCCTTGAAAGCATTCTTCTATTTCCATCCAATATTAGAAAAACGAAATAACAATAAAATACTTACAATCAATTTACACAAAATTAGTTTTTAATTTTTGTTCGACCCCTCTAGATTTTTTTTAAAGTAAAACAACAATTCGTAATCCCGAATTTTTAAGAAGCACTCTTAAATATTTCTTTAATTAATTAAATTCTATTATAGTTAAAAATGTGACTCACGCCAGTATTCAAACTATGTAAAAAGGGAAAATTAAACCGTGTAAGAATGATAATGGACCATGTATGAAACTCATTATTTTTACTCTCAGATTTAATGTTCTTGTTACATGTATAATTGAACTTCTTTTTAGTAACGTTAGAGACATTTATAGAAAATAATTGACAATAATTAAAATACAAGTTATCTAAAAGTAGGAAGACAACGCAGAGATAACGCTCACATTCTTTTCAATACACTCACGTTTATTTTTTATTAATAACCTAACTTTAATTTACGGGTATGGAATTTTTTAATTACTGTGATCAGAATTCAAGTATGTTCTTAAAAAAAATTGGTAAAGGGGTCGTAAAAATATTTAAGAATTTAACTTTCTGATTAATTATTATATTAATATAATTAATTTTTTTTTTATGATTCCACATTCAGTTTGAAATATTTTTTGCAATTTGCATTATTTACTGAACTTCAATGTTTAAAAAAAATTCATTGCATTTCCTAATACCCTGATGTTTGCATTTCCAAATAATACTAAAAGATTTTTTTTTATATTTCACATTATTTTGGGATAATAGTTTCCTGTAATATCCAGTTGGCCTAAAAACAGAACGAATCATCAATTTTTGCCTTAACTATGTAGCAATCCATTCCACATATGTGGAATATAAAAAAAATCGTTTTACGGAAGTTATTTTATCTCCTTTCATATGTTGCTTGAAAAACTAGTGTTTTTATTCCACTATCTCCTTTTTAAAATATTGTGCATGTAAACTTTACAGTAAAGTGAATTTATTGACCTTGATATTTTTTGTTCTAGAATAATCTAATAAAAGCTCGAATTCGAATAATTTAATTCAAAATAGAAGAACAAAGGTATTTATATGTTTAACGGTTTGAAGGAATTTTATAATACATTAAAAAGTATAATTCTCTGAACAAAATTTAAAATGGCGTAAATTTGAGAAACTTTTTTTATTGAGTCTTTAAAATGGCGTAAATTTGAGAAACTTTTTTTATTGAGTCTTTATGCAAATATACATACGAGAATGCCTGTGGGAGAAATAGTGGTGAGACTCTGGTGATAACTTCATATAACCAATGCAACATAATATTACTTTAGCCCGACCAGTAGAGTATCGGGGTATTATGCGAAAGGTCCTGAGTTCAAACCCGGTAGACCGCAGTTCGCTAGAACCCTAACTTCATCGTTTACATAATAGAGAAAATTAAATAACAGATTTACAAAATAATAAATAACTTCGTTTAATCGAAAGTTAATAA
Organism: Troglohyphantes excavatus; assembly: GCA_963932185.1. Lineage (NCBI taxonomy): Eukaryota > Metazoa > Arthropoda > Arachnida > Araneae > Linyphiidae > Troglohyphantes > Troglohyphantes excavatus. Next base: position 53,942,351 of record OZ010673.1, on the reverse strand, counting down.
ACAACTTCGATTCAAGATCCCAGCTCTCGGATAGTTTCTCTAACTGTCCCACAAATTCGCACATGTGGATTAGTAGATATAAGAGGCGATTAACTTGCAACAACTATCTGGTGAAAATCTCTGCCGAGTATTTAGCTCTTAAATGTCAATGTAGCAAACGATTGCTTCTACCAATTGTTTTAATATTAAAAATTAATACATTGAGTGACCAAAATATTACGACCACTTGACGTTTTTAAGTAAATGAACTATTACATCATACTTTTTCCAAAGATGTTATAAAGAAAAGAAAAGGGGTTTGCTTACAACGTTAGTGAAGCATTATGCTCGAGAAAGTTAGGATAAAAAACACTCTTTGACGGACTTTGAAGGTGGGATGATTGTGGGTGCTCGGAGACATGGAGTTTTACTGTTAGCATGAATTTGATACAATATTTGTTTTTTTTCTAATGTGAAGACCCCTTTAAATAGAAAATATTTGCACTGTTTTTTTGGAAATTTTATTTACTCAAATACTTCAATATATTTTCTGTTGACAAAAAGAATGCTAATTGTTTGGCCTTCGAGTACTGGAGAAACAAAGTCGTTTTCGGTACAGTCAAAAATACCTTCAAAAACTGAATCAAAAACATTAATTTTAAACTCTATAATTTAAGACGATAAATAGAAAAAAAATTGTGTGTAGCTGTGCCGGGGCACTGACAGAAGAGTTACGTAAAACACCATTTTAGAAGATTATAGAAATAATAATTAGTCGCTAACAAAAATATTACAACATAAGATAGATAAACAAGGTGTTCCGTCATCCGGGGACGCCATCCACGCTCCGTACGTGGTTTGCTTATTTTAAAGATTTTACATGCATCGCCCCCTAATTTCTTATCACACATTCTGGAGCAAGCGGGTTTGCTGATACTTTCTTGCTATAGATTTCTTTTCTTTAATGGTTCGAATAGTCACCGTTGCGTTGTTCAGAACCAAATGTTTGTTGTGTTAAATAATTTTAAATCCCACGAAACACAAATTAAATGCTCGAACATATATGGGTGCATCTATTACTTAATAACTTCAGTCAAGTTTTTTAAATGGTACGGTTCTTTTTCTATTGATGTTGTTATGCTGTCATCATTTAAGTCTGCCATAATAACCGTAAGATTTACTGTATTTATTTCACACTAATTAAAATAAAACTAATTTTCACAAATTAAAAGATATTCTATAGTTGACAAATAATATTCTCATGCATATTACAAATGTTATTAAAAATTTAATTTTGCAGAAAAATAAAAATGTCGGAAACAATTGAAAACGAGCATGAATTCGAAGAAATAATTTCTGACTCTGAAGAGGATAACAAAGAAAATGAAATATGTTTAGATATATGTGCCAGACATTTTGACGTAAGAAGTCCGAAAATACCTTTATTACATACCATTCCTCATTTTGAGCTCAACAATGGCCACTCATCTGATCAGAAAACACTACATTTAAGAAATGAATACAAGTGTCAAGATTTTGAAACGTCGAAGTTTGAGAACATGGACATTTCTTTAAAGTGTGAAACTACTGTCCTTGAAGATCAAAGTAAAGTAAATTCATCTATTGTGAATGGTTTTTCTGCAGATTGCTCAGCCTTAATAGATGAAAATCTCATTGACCGAATTATAAATAAATTAAACAACGCCGACCCGAGTTTAGACATTATTGAAGAAAGCGCCCTTATTAGTTATTCACATGCTTTGGAGTTACAAGAAAAGTTTGAGTATAAAGAAAATAATTCAGCTCTTTTGTCAAAAACTCAAAGTAAACTATCCTATGAAAAAGATGAGTTTGAAAATAATGCTATTCCAAAAAATGAAACCCAAAATAAAGACATGAAAAAACATAGTTATTGCTTCGAAAATAGTTCGCAGAGTGATATGAATACGTTAATAGACAATGGTATTTCGACAAATGAATCTATAACAAACAACGCAATGGATATCAACGACACTGGAATCATCAATACAATAGATGATAAATTCTTACAAGAATATTCCCAGCTATCTTTAAGCAACTCTAAACACTACCCTGAAGAAATATTTGATTGTTCTCAAGCATTATTCCCGAATTCGCAAACTTCAGAATTGGATGCTATATCGAGCTCATTACTGAAGGGGATTGAGCCGAACAACATTGAATGTCCGAATTCAGTATTTGAAACTCATGACAAAAAAGATTTCATGGGTGTTTCTTCACCCTCATTATATTCACCTGAGCAATCCCAAAATTCCATACTCGATAACAATGAAACGTGCTCGAATTTAAATAGAAACATAGAAATGATTAATGTGTCTGATAATGCGATAGAAGAAACTCAATCACATGATGAAATCGGTCGTGATGACATTCAGAACCATTATTTGGAATTTAGGAATATGGAGGTTTGTCAATCGTCAATTAAAAATTTCATTCCAATCACAAGTGAATATTTACATTTGGGTAATACTTCACCTTTGCATAATATTGTGAAAAATGTTTCGAACGAAACAGAAAAAGAAAATGTTTTAAATTTAAAAAATAATAATGGCAAACTACCCCTATCACGTTTATCATCCGATTTAAATTCAGATAAGAATAAAAATAATCCTAATATTGAGACTTTATTTCGTAGATATTCTGAAGAAAATTTGAACGAAACGGAAAGTTCGCCATCTTTATTAGACGGATCCTCCAAAACTGGGTATGTGACCAGGGAAAACGCTGAACGAAAATGTGAGTCAGAAAATGAAGAAAGTAAATTTGATTATGTTATGAACCTTAAACCAGAAGAAATTATGGCCAGAAAAACACGCTTCTGCTACGACTCAACTGTTCAACACAGTACCAATTTTAACCAAAAAATATATGGATTAGCGTCGATCTCACATAACGATGAGGACGAAGATACGTTAGATGTTAGAAGAAAAAAAGTGAAAAGAAATCTGTTTTTCAAATCGGGAATGACCCGTTGCGCGACTCGGTTTCCGACACCTTGGAAGGTTGGTGACAACGAGAAACCTAAGTGTGCAGATGCCATAAATGCTAAAGAAATTAGTAGCGATGAAAATTTGAAGGAGAAACAATCAAGTACCCAAGAAACAATAAAAGGTCCTGGATTTCTAGAGGTCACTAAAATCAACAGTAATGATGTGCTGAATTCCAAAAAGAATACAGGTTGTGATGATAATAACGCAGAACGGGAAATACGTATTGAAAAAGGTGGGGGACAAACTCAAAATGTAGATCTTGTCTGCAAAAAAACAGATGCTGATGAGCTTATAACATCAAACCCTATTGTAAATATTAAAGCCACAGAAACAAATTTTGAAATGGACATTACGAAAAATCGTGATTTGGAAAACAGTTCTAACACTGAAAAATGCTTGACAATGAATACAAATTTAATCAAAGAAACTAGTCAACAAATAGAAGTTGAGGAAACTTGCGATTTAAACATGGACATTTCTAACGACTATACTGTCAAAAACAGTGAAGAGCTTAAACTTATTTTTAAGCGAAACAAAGAAATGCCACAGGAAGATTTGGGTGAATCTGTGATATCTGATACTGAAAGTCAATACGAGATTATTTCAATTAGTTCGGAAGAGGAAATAAACAAAAGTCAGGATGTTGTACATAAACGGAAAAGACGTCGTATCTTATATGACGAAAAAGATTATCGAAGAAGTTTGAGAAACGAGAATACCATAAAACAAAAATATGAAGATAGCTTTAAGAATAACTCCAACAATAAGCCGGAACACCCCTTTATGGGTAAATGGAATAGTAAAAGTGACATGAAGTCAAAAAGATTTCTCATGAAATTCAGAGATCTCAAAAGTAGCAAGCTTCTTTCAAAAGATTGCAAACGGCACACAAACCAACGAAAAATCCGTAAAGAAATAATTCAACACAAAAGCCAATTATCTGGTATGAAATCTGATATTCCCGAAAAAGAGAAGTATTTGCTCGATAAAATTGAAAATAAGCTTTCCAAGATCGAAAAATTTATCAGAGTAAAAAACAATTCGGTAAGGAACATAGCTCGTGCGGACACTTATTTGAAACAAATGAGACTGGTTTTGCAGAAATCCGAGTTGTGGTACAACAGCATGACTGAAAACAATGAAACTTTTGGAGATTTCAGTGATGCAATGATTCCGCCAAAGTTGATGTATTTAAGAAATTTTTGCGAAAAATTAATCAGCCAAGCAGACGATTTAAAACAAAGTAAAAGGAACACCCACGAAGAAAACATCCTGGATAATTCAAAAATAGGGTGTGAAACTTTTAGAGACCTATCCGAATTCGAACTCTCCGAAAGGTTGGCCACTCCCAAACCAATCGATGCAGTATCTAGACTTTCACAGAACCAATTTGGTAATCAAAATTCAGATTTTGAAAAAAGAAAAATATATTCGAAGAATAATTGCAACAAAGGAATGGAAGAAATTGAGAATAATTTTGTGAATATTGATGTGCCGAAATATCTTAATAATAAACTCAATTCAAATTCAATGCCAAATGCTGATTTTAAAACACGATGTGTGGATGCAAAGGAGAATGTGTATCCCCTGTCAAAACACCTTAATTATTCAGATATCCAGGTAAAATCGAAGGAAATTACCGACGATGAAGTAGCAACAGAAAAAGGATGTATTATTGAAGATAAAGGGAATATACTCTCTTTATCTAGCAAAAGTTGTCTTAGTAAAGTTAACGAGTCGGAACATAACAACGGAATTTTTAATGAAGAACATAGTATGGTTGTGGACGAGTCATCCTGCCCAGCTGACGAAACTCAAGACATTGAAGGGCTAGATCCCCAATATATTAATGAAGTAGATAATCCCCATCTTATTAATAGTAAAGTAAATGATGTCGAGAGTCTTAATACAATCCCAGAAAAATCAAACAGCGAAAGAAGGATTTATAGTTCGATGGAGTTTTCAACATATACTCTTCCCATTCACACGCAAAGAAGTATGTCCATTATTACAAATCAAAATTCAACTCAACACACAAAGCTCTATATGAAACCTGATAATAATTGCTTTGAAAAGTCTAATGAAGCTGATAAATTACAATTGAACGTGGGCAACAAAAACTTTGGACAGTTTAATACTTTGCATCCGCACCGAATAAAGTTTCCACCTGAGTGCAACGAATTTGTTAAAAATAAACACCATCAAATCCCTATAGAAAATAACAACTCAAGTATAGAAATTATTCCAATAACTCCTCTGAACGACACTGAAATTACAAACAGAAAAAGAAAGTGGATGAGAAACGATGTTTTGGGGAATATATCAGATCAGCAAAATAAAATTGATATTTCAAGGGTTACTGAAACTGAATGTTCTACGTTTCCTTTGAATAAAATTACTACAATGAAAACAGGAAACGAAAAACGTTTTACAGTAGATTTAAAAACTTCTACCTTAAAACAACCCAATGTCTCATCAACTCATAATAGTACAAGGTTAAATAACTCAAGTAAAACATTCGTTCCGTATAAAAACAATGACAACTCATTTACAGTAATACGACTGAATGCAACCGAACCTTTAAAATTACATTGTCTAGGAAACAATGATACAATGTCTATCACACAGTCAAGTTTGGTTCATTCAAATCTGAAGAAATTGAATGAACCATTTTTAGTTAAAAATTTCAATGATAAAAGCGCAAGTAGTAATTTAAAAAATGCACCACAAAATACATACAATTGTACATTAGACGTTTCTAATAATGATAGTTCTCAATCTATTATTACACATGACTATAGCAATCTCTCTCAAAATGAGACTCAAACACAGTCTATGAGTTTGTTGAAAGATTATAATTCTAAAATTATATCTGAAACACCAAAAATGAATATTAGTCAATCAACCACAACATCTGTCAACTCAATGAATCCACATGTGATTAAAAACCAAGAAATTCGTAGAAATGAATTTTTGCATAACCCCAAAGTCGTCTATCTAAAACAAACTTCTCAAACAACTAAAACAAATTTAGTCAAAATTCTAACGAAAAGTATTACCAATACACCTGTGGTACTGAATAAAGTATCTACAGGTAATCAAGTTTCGAGGAACAACACTATTACAGATTTGCATCCAGTTTTTCAAGCAACTATCCATGAAAATAACATTCCAATTAGTGCTACCGGTACCTCGAAATCACCGATAACAACTGAAACCACTTCAAGTAAAAATACAAAAGAACAAAGGAAACTAGCGACTCTACATCAATTGATCCAAAGTGGCATACTGAATCCCGAAAAAGGCGTCCTGTCCGTACATACACCAGAAAGAATGATCTTTGCTTCTCTAGACCAATACGGTCGGATAACTTCAGACGGCAAAATGTACCAGAACCCTTCGCAATGGTGCAACGATATTCCGAACTTTTACAAACAGGGTGAGAAGTCGAAACGCAGATTCTGCTATAAAAGAATATATTACCAAGGTCGTACTTTGTCTCAGTACTCGAATATCCATCATCAAGGACTCACTGACCGGGCTGTGGTATCCCAAGGGGCCGAGGGGTCATCAATATTAGGGGATTCTGGATCAGAACTTGAGGTCATGCAGAGGTCAATTGTCCCCAGGAGAGACCCGTCGATAAATTCGGAATCCAACGATGGTGGATTCGGCGTTCTGAATCTGTCGAAAATGAAATTGCTTCTGATTGGGGATAACGAGGTTGGCCCGATTTCCATTGATGGTGGTGGGCCAGATTTACTGTGGGGCGATATTGACAAATGGTGAAAACATTGAGGGGGCTAAGACTTCAGTGATTCATGGATTTTTCCCCATAGAGATTCTGTTTTTTATTGCATAAAGTGGTATGAAATTCTAAAAAATAAAATTATGCACAAGTATTGTTATAGAATTCGAGTGTATACTGGGTGATACACAAATATACTTCAGAAAAAAAATTCAATAATTTTAACTGTGTTACATTTTTGTGCATTAAATGAAGCCTAAAAATTCTATATTAAATTATCTTAATATTTTTTGCATTCCATATAAGTAAACGAGAATTTAGAATAAACTTTTTTATTTCAATAGTATCAGCACTGCAACATGAACATTTCTTAACTATTTTATATTGATAACGTTTTTAATCCTACCTTTAATTAATGCACTTCGTTATTTAATTTTTCTCAGAAAAATATTTTAATATGTTCATGTTCTAAATTATAAAAAAATGTGTATGAATTTACATTCCTAAAATTTTATTAAATTTTATTAGTAGAGTAATTTATTTGAAAATACTCTTTAGAGAAACAACAACTATTGATTGCTTTATGTATTATTAATTAATAAATTTTAATGTTTAACTATAATATTTTTACTTTACTAATACTTTTGCTAAATGTTCTTTTATTAGTTTCTTAAAAGTTGTGAATTTACTTAATTTAACTAATAAAATATTAGCCCAATAAATCTTCCCTTTTAATATTTAAAATTACATTTGCTCATTTAAAATACTGTAATAAATACAAAAAATATATATATCGAAAATTTTTATATTTACTATTATACGCCACACTGCATTTTTATTTTTACTTTTTATTGATGTTAAGTGTTTTATTTTGAATTATCTACATATAAGAATTTCATTGTACTTTTATGTTGTAATAATACATTCTCATTTTTCTCAAGGGAAATTATTTTAATATTAAATATTGTATAAACCGAGCGATTTACTAATTGTTTTACAGAAATGTCAAGCTTTTTAATTTATCGTTTGTAGATGCTTTTCCTAAATGTACTAAAGAAATGCTTAAAGGTTTTTGTATTTGTGTGAATTATTGTAAAAGCATTAAAAAATTATTGTAAAAAATATGGAAATATATTATATTTATTTCACATTAATTTTTGTATATTATTTATATTTCTTTAATTTATTTTCCTTCTTGTATATATCTAAAATATTTTATTAAAGGTTATTGTTTTAAAGAGTAAGTTTTAGCTGATAAAATTTACAATTGGTACCTTAAACACTTAACACGAAAATAATTCCTATGTAATTGATAAAAAATATTTTAATAAATTTTGTTTTAATATTGCATTGAAATTAACTTTTAATCCTCTGATAGTTGTGACCGTGATAACCCTTATAGAGAATTACAGTCTTTCTAACAATGTTCATAACTGTTGTTTATTTATTAAAATACTGCATTTTCAATCTTTTTCAAGTTTAGTAGTTTGAGGTAAAAGCTATCTCTCCAAAATAATTATTTAAAAAACACATTGAGCAAGCCTATATGATAAAAATGCTTTTTAAAACCTATGGAATAAAAACAACATTTGCAATAAAAAAAACTTTACAATATCAAAACTGGGCCGAGTTTGATGGTTAACATTGAAGCATGACGTTGAAAAATCTGACTTTTTAATGTCTTTTACTTATTCTTATTTAGATTGCTTCTTTCGTGATTTAAAATTATTGCTAAGCTTTTAGTATCCATAGTAACTAATGCATAGCCTTTTAGCAATAATTAATTTTATAAAAACCATCATTAGTATCGTGTAAATACACTACTGAATGCTTTGAATGGGTTTGAGTGAGGCCACATTGGATTCTTTAAAGTGTGTCAACCCGTTTTGGGATAATTCTCGGTTTCTATCCTAATCGATGAATAAGTCGACCCAAATGTTTTTACGAACAATGAAGGGAATTTTTTGAACATTGATTTCGATGATAGATTTATTCGTCTACAAAAAGTAGTAAAATATGTGTCAACATTCGTTTGAATGATGACAGATTATTTCACACTTTTGAGATGAATTTGATTTTTTTACGTAATGTGTATTCATGAATACTATTTCGTATATTATTCAAGGACTTCTCTCTTAGTTTGTAACGTGCAAGACCTGATTTTCCATTACGCAGGTTAACTTAACTCCAAATTCTATGGCTTGTATACGGGACTGGTGCACTTTAAATCTGATCGGGGTCCAATGTCCTGAGGTTGCGTCAAGTGCCAGCTTAGGTTTTGTCTTTGCAATCTGATCATGTTTGAAAAATACGAGGCATTTTTACTGGGTCTTTCCGTCGAGAAAAGCCCCAAACCTCTAGTACGACATTAATTAACCAAACCAGCCAAACCATTAGGTACGTGAGTGCCCCAAGAATTATTAAACTGTACATTAATTGCAAGAAAATAATATATACTTAGAAAAATATATATTATTAATGCTATTTTTTAAAACATTTATGCTAACCCCTATAATTAAAAAAAATATTGCTTTTGAAATATACAAGGCATTGTTTACCGATTTCAAAATATTTTTTATTTAGAAGTATAAGACCTATATAGATGGTTGATACATGAAAAGATGCATACACTGTATAAAAAAGGTACTTAAATAGGAGTACCTGAACCTACTCGTTTTTCTTCGAGTATAATTACATCGTAAATGAGCGATGACGTATTCTAATGCTGGTTATCGTATTTTCTCAAAAAGTAGCAATTTTATTAAATATCGCTTTTCTCCGCTTCTGTTAAAGCGATCTTAACAATTCTTAAAAAAATTAAAATAGTAATTCATAAAAAGATTTTCCATTTTATTTGATATCGATTGATTACATAGAAATTGATATATTTCAAATATATTATCTGAATTCCCATTCTTTTATCATCTTTTTTGAAACATTTCTTCTGACAATAAGCCCTGATCGTGGAACGCATAAGGCACTGGACTGTGGAGCTGAGGATCTGAGTTCAATTTCCTTTAAGATATTTGTAATAGTGCATGTATTTGAAATTTCAACATAAATTATTGAAAATGATTTATGCTAATGATATTTTTATGACAAGTTCGTAAAATGAGGTACAGTGAAGTAAATGAGGTCCCTTTAGTGTGTGTATAGCAGTGAGTGTTATATATCAAGTCCTAGTTACATGTTTAGTGTTGAAGGACGCAGAGGAAATGTGACGTGGGTTCACTTTTGTACCAAACTCTTATGTACAGAGCTGTACTTTCATTGTATCAAGATATAAAACGTTAAGAATGATCATATGTTGACAGTAGATCGAAGTGCTGTATGTCTATAAGACATAAAATTTTGTTTTGAGTTTTCCGCAAAACCACTTCGGATGAACCGTTACCGTTTCCCCCCTGTACAGATAAGTTGAGATCATTAATGAAATCGGCTTTATAAAGTAAAGTTAGTTTATAAATGTATATTATTAATGAATAATAACGAATATTTTTTTAATTGTAGGAAAAAATCTATTGAATTGTCATTTTAAACTGAAGTTTTTCATGATTTTTAAATTAAATTTTTTTATTAAATTTTTTAATTTAATTTTTTTTAAATAAATTTTTATGTATATATTTTTTATAATACGGTTTAAAAAAATACATTTTAAGAAAAAATACCATTACTTAAAATTTCTTTGTCAAAATATAAATTATTTTCCTGTTTTTATATTTACAGACTGCTTTTTGGTTGAAATTTTCAAAAGCATTCGTTATCCTATTTTATCCAAAATTTTACATCGATGTCATTAAAAAAATAATGTATGAAATTAAATAATATGTTTAGGATTTAGTGTACAAATGACAATAAGAAAATTATAATTAAATTATGATGTCAAATATCGTGATACACTTAAAAAAATTAATAGTGGAAAAATATTTTGTCTGGTATAACATTACAAAAGGAGTTATAAAATTAGCTTACTTTTTAAAAATAGTTTAAAAATAAAAAAAATATTTGTGTTTATTATTTATATATATTTTCTCACTAATAAAAAATTATTTTAAAATCCTTTTTCTTTCAAGGGACACGACAGACATACTATTATAAAATTACGATAAATATGAAAACACTAAAATTTGAACATTCAATTGTAAAAATAGTAAAGTTAGAATATCAAATTTAAATTAATGAATTATATTCTTATGTGTACATTTTTATGAATTTAATCTTATAATCTGCCAGTGAAAGAAGATAATAATCCGTAAAATTGTCGTCCATAGATATTAAAGCTATTTTTTCATGCTTAAAATACGAGTAAAAGTACGTTTAGATATAGTAAGGCGAAAAAGTCATTGAATCTTCGTAAAGTTTGTTAATTTAATTAACGTAAGGAATTCTATATATTATTATTTTTTAATTATAAAGATGATAATGGTTGTAGAGAGATAGTATTAATAGCGGTATTAACTTTATAATTTTATTTACTATGAATATCGATTAATTAGATTGCCACGAAGATAAAAAAGCTTTACAGGGAACTAGAATGTGGGGTTATGAAAAACGAGTATTTGAAAGGTGCTTTAGCTGCGTGAAAACTCTACTAACAATGAAAACACTTTTACAGGGGCGAACCTCCTATTATACTTGATATCAACGAAACGCGACTAAGTTTATAAACATTTAAAGTTTAACTTTAGTTGTTTGGTACCAGAATTATTTCAAGATTTTTTTTGTACGACTGCTAAAAATTAAATTATTTATGTAAATAACCGGAATGCAGCTTTTAAGTTAAATAACATAAACATTAAAAACTTAAAGGTCTTAACAGGAATTGTTTATTATGACTTTTTTTTAACCTTCACAGATTACTCAGCTTCCCATTTTACAGATTTAATTCTATTTTAGAAACTCATTACATTTACTTCCTAGAAAACTAGTTTTTTTAAAAAATTAACTAACACAGCATTGCGTTTTATAGTTAAAAAAAACTATTTCAGGTTTCACCAACATCAATTTAACGTATAATATGGGTCACTGTAACTTTCAGGACTCACGCTTCTTTATAGAGACCGATCGTAAGAAAAACCTTAAAAAAATACATTGATAAATGCGCATGTTTTTTGACAGCGCTAAAAATAATACGAAAACAAGACCGCAATTGTATCAAGTCACACACGCTCAGCGCCATCTCTGGTAGGAAATACGCGATTCTTTTGATTTCACGTTGCTATTGGTTACTAGAAAACAATGTGGCGAAGTTTGGTGGCCTGAAGACAGATCGCACTCAATCGTTCGATTCCATTTAATCCGGGCAAATGTTCGCGTGGTTGCTGAATCCGAGCTCGTGGTTCAAACAAAGCAGCATTGGCGCGGTTTTGATGCCTTTTTGTTTTCGGGAGCCTATCAAATATCGCATAAAAGGTACGTCATTGTTTGCTTGTATAACGTGTGGGTTGTGTCAAAAAAGTGGACTAGAAACTTCATGTTTCACAAAATGTATATATACTGATGTGTTTGTTTGTATGGTGACATCTGCATCGAATTTATTCGTCTTTTATTTTGTTACTTAAAAAAACTAAAATCTTTTTGGTGGCCTAGGGAGCACTTTTAGTCCTCCAGTTTGTAATATTTTGTTAAGTAAACAATTAAAAACGTTAAAATTAAAATAAACAACTTTTGGAAACTCTGTCACTATGTCTCTTCCTTTCTCTCTCTCTCTCTCTATCTCTCTCTCTCTCTCTTTATTTCTCTGTCTTTCTTTCACTCCTATTCTTCTTTCTCTGTCTTTTGTTCACACATATATTTCTCTATCTTTTTCTTTATATATATATGTCCCTTTCTTTCTGTTTCTATAATAACGCTGAAAGAACAACTCCCAAAATAATTTTAAAAAGTCCAAATTTTGTAGAGGGCTCTTTTTTAATACTTTGTCTTTGAAATAACATTAAAAAAATTATTTTACTTAACATTTTATGTGATGTAATTAAATTTTCAAGTTAATTATTATAATCATCTTATGAACTATTTAGATGCCGATAAAACTAAATTCTATTTGAAGAATCTTAAAGATTAATAACGTTTAAAATTATTTCTTATGTTACTTTATTAAACTAATTCTTTATCTTAACGTTTAAAAAACAAAATATATTTGTGTGTAAAAAGGGTTTACATATGCCCACAAACATAGAGTAATATCAGTATCTTTTAAATGAAATAAAATCATACAAATAAATTAATTTTACAAAAAAGTAGGTATTTTATTAAATATTTATGAAAAGATAAAACCTTAAACCAATTTTACATGTTCATTATGTAGATGACACATTTTGTAATTCGTCATTGCATTAAATTCTCAATGTACAAATATGCCTACTTGATGTCAACTAATAAGGCAAAAATCAAAGCCTTTTAAGCAATTCATAAAATCTCTTAGTCGTTCCAAGCGTCGAAAAATACATGTAATTTTTAAAAGAAGATATTTAGGTGTCTATAAACGCATTCATAACTATATCGTTATACCAAATAAATTTCATTAATTTCTTAATTGCCTCTAGTTTATAAACATTCTTTGAAATTAGCATTTAAATTTATTAAAAAAAATATTTTAAAAATCAGTGAAACCTTTTCTTATACACATTTGTTTGTTATAAGTAAGTTATTATAAGTAAAATTAATTTGTTGCAAAATTGGAAGTTTTCACAAAAGCTTATTAAATGTCAAGCTCTGAATTCAGTAAACTGTTTTATGGACATCATGCATATTTTCTGATATATGTTAAATGAAATTTTCAGAGTAAAATTTAGCTTAAGGAACAATCGTTGAGAATGATTAAAATGAATATTATTAAAGTGTTGAATTGAAAAAAAATCAGTTATAAACATTACATATGAAAAAAACAAGTGTTACAAAAACCAGTTTAAAAAAATTGATTTTCTTCTACAAAAACTATGAATATATGTTCAAAATAGCTTTGAATCTGATTAAAGTTTAAATATAGAAAGCTAATCCAAAAACTATTGGGGAAGATTATATGTTTTTAAATCCTTCATCTTCAACAAAATTGAATTTAAAAATGTTGCATAACTTTTTCAGAAAATTCTCTTTTTATTTATTATGGAAATAGAAGAAATTAAAAATATTTCAAACCATAGAAATTAATTTTACAATTAAACTTGTTGGTTATGATGGCAGTTATTTTCATTTATATTCCTTTAAATTGTTTTAATAATAAGAATATGGAACATATATTAAATATTTGAAAACCATAGTATTTATAGAAATTGTTTTCACAAATTTCTAATTATAATTACAAATTAAATCTTTGAATTCATTTTTGAAGAAATTAGCTTAATTACATTTCTGAAAAATTTAATTAGATTGTCATTTACATTTTTAATAACCACATCGAAATTCACATGGTAGATTTTTTTAAAACCTGGTTTTAAAATAAAATTTATATCGTTAGTTCCTACACTTAACTAATCGTGTTCTTAAAAACCTGAATTGATATATATTAATTTTAACTTTACACCGGTTCAAACATTAGGATACTCTAAACTATTTATAAATTAATAACATCAGCGTTCCAATGACGCAATCGGGTTTATGAGTGAAGTAAAACTATAATTTTGTCACCGATATCACCGCAAATTGCCTATTTGAGTTCTGTAGACGAAACTTTATTAAGTATCCATTTAATATTTTAATAGCATTCTTTTAAATTAACTGAATGTACAACAGGTATACTATAAAAAAAGGTACTTAAAAATGAGTACCTGAACCTACCTACTCGAGTAACATAATTGAGTACAATTGCATCGTAAATGAGCGATGACGTACTAAAATTTAAGTAACCATAATTTCTCAAAAAGTAGCGATGTTATTTAATATTGCAAATCTCAGCGTCTATTCCAGCGGTCTTAATGCAACTGACAAACTTAAAATAGTAGTTATGAAGACGGTTTTCCACATTATTTGATGTCGATTGCTTAAATAGAAACTGAGTTATTACAACTCAATTATCTTCTCATTCTTTTGGAACACCTTTTTTAAACCTTTCTTTTGTTTATACCTTCGACATTATCGCCCTGGTAGTTAGTTTAACGGATAAGGCCACTGAATTGAGGATCTGGGTTCGATTCCCGGTAAGACGTCGTAATTGTTGATATTCATTAAAAGTGATTTATGAAGGCAGCCTATGTCGGCATGCATCTAGTCATCGTACTCATTTTTGAGTACATGTCTTTTTAAAAATTGAAACTCGTGTATTCGTAGCCATGATAAGCATCGAATGTAATCAAAAATGATTACTACTTATTTTTAAGTACCTATTTACAATGTTTCCGGACCGATCTTAAAAGCATATTCACTTCAAAAAAATAGAGTGAAACACTTCCTGTTTCTATAAATATGGGTTAGTATTATCTCCCATCAGATGCTTTCGAATAGTTTGATGACGTCATAAAAATAGTTCTGTGGATAGTTAGTTACCTTGTTACAGAGAATGGGTTTCAATTTTCTATATGATAACCGAAATTCAATCTAAATGGACAAGCGAACGGGACAAGGCGCTGGGCCTGGAGACTGCCGTTGTGCATGCGAAAAGTACTCATTGTTCATTGCGTGACCACTTTGTCCTCTTTTTCCGCCAATTCTTGAGCACTGGAATAGCTTTTCTAAGATGACTTAAGGTTTCGAACGTGACCCACTTCTGGCAGTTCCAAGGCTGATTATGACTAATATTGTTTTGTTTCCTGAAGTAATAACTCACACGTGTCTTGATGTTTGACGGGTAAAATCGGAGCACGCATATTAATTTTTTTTTCTTTCGAATCTTTGATTTTTTAGGCTTTTTGAATTTGCGAGAGACCATTGGGAAAAAAATTCTATTCCTGGAACTTAATTCTATGTGTTTAAAAAAAATGGAAAAGCGTATTTCACTTTGCATAAAAATCAAAGTCTTAGAATTTTTTTTTATTTAGAACATAAAATCACTGTCTTCAATATTTTCAATTGAATTATTTAAAAAGTGGAAATATGTCATTAACCTTTTCCTTTTCACGTGGGCTCCGTAAGAGAAAAGTTGCCTTGGTTGTGAGCTAATTCCAATAATTGTTAAGGTGGGGGAAAAATTTCGCTTTGGGAGACAGGAAAATGAATTTTCAAAGCTTTGTGGAAGTTTGACTTGCCTTACAATAAGAGGCGAGTAACTGTCTGTCGGTGGAATCGTTAACAGCATTTCTGCAAAGCACGCAGATTCAAGGTAGGGTCATTTATGTGTCAAAATACTGAGAAGTGCAACCCAAGGCGATCTGTTGAAACCATTAGCAAAACGTTACCTGTCCGAACAAGTGTAATTACTTATTAGGCTGCAAACAGCACACTTTAGACCACACGCGTTTTTTAAAATGTTTCCCCCAAACTATGGATCAAAAGTATCACAAGCCCAAAACTATTTTTATAGACCTATATGGGACACATGTTTTCCCAGCCCACACGTAAAGGTTAAATTAGGGAAAAACAAAACAAAATTAGAATCTCAATAAAATTGGCTATATAGAATATTTTATGTTAAATATTAAACTTACCTTTCAAACATTACTCAAAAATAAACTTCAAAGTAAAATTTTGTAATATTAAATATCAAAACTTATTGATAAGTGCCCATTAAATGTAAAGAATAATTTTTATTAAAAGTTCATATTTTTTTTTGGACATCTGTATAATTTTGGAATTGGATTCTTCTTATTTTTTATTCAAATTTAAGAACTTTAAAATCTTGCTATCATTATCACTGTTTAAAAAAATTGTAAATCAGGGTTTATGCCTTTTAAATTGGACTTAAATTAAAGTTAAATATTCATTTTAATAGTCTGTTTTGCAGACTTTTTGTAAGAAAATGCAAAAGTGACAAGAACTTCAAAACTTTAAGAATCTTCCTCAACAGCTTTATTTGCAGCGGATTCCAAAGTGATGAAACACTTCGGAAAGTAATAACCGACTAAATTAAAACCAAATATTAAAATATAGAGTTGTTTTTATACACTCTTAAATCGAATATTTGTTTGATATTTTGAGCAAAAGATAAAAAAAAAATATTCATACGACTCTGAAGTTATAGTAAAAAAATAAGCATTTTTAATTACATGTAAAACAACTCTATTATTTATATATTTAAAATATTTTTTATGCAAACTGGATTATCACTTAAAAAATAATATGATTTTTTAACAATTATTATTGCTTATAATCAAAATATTAAATTTGTAAATCGCACTGCAATAGCAGTAATTGTTAAAAAATAAGAAATGCAAACCCCTACAATAATTTTAATATATTAGAATTTTACATTTTCAATAAGTTGTATTTGACTTGCTTCTGAAAATTTTATTTATGATTTTTTAAACTTTTTTTAATATGAACAGCTTATAATTGAGATCAAAGTACTCGTCCGACAAGTATTCTAAATTAAGGAAATGTTATGGTTATTTCTTACAAAAAAAAATCTAAAATATTTCATTGGTAAATACTGTTTAGAAAAAATACTTTAAACAGTACACTTTTATAGTCAATTCACATTCTTAAAATACGGAATTTATATATAACATACGATTTGCAAGATGAAAGTTTTACTTTTAATATGTATTAAGGTTATTCATTTTAATATTAAAATTTTAGTATGGCAAAATAGTTATTTAGTGTTGTCAATTTTGTTCAATGGCATTTAGTATGTATCTGATTCTAATAAGTAAGTTATTACTAAAAAAATCATTCAATTGTTTTTAATGCAACTTAATTGAATTGAAAATATATTTTTGTAAACACTTTTAATACCAAAACTATAATAACATGTACCATTATATTACAATAATGAAACATTTAGAACCCACAATGCGTTTTAGTTGCATTAAAATTGTTTTAAAACAATCTAAACACATTTATCTGATTATCACTAATATATTTACCGCAAATTAAGAGAAATAAATAAATGGTGTGAAAGTGTTAATTGAATACGGAAATATTTTTTTTCTGAAAAGTAAAATAAATATTTACTTAGGTTATAATTACATAAAATGTGTTTGAACAAAAAAATAAAGGTAGTTATTTTGATAAGGGTTCTATTTTGCGAACTTTTGATCATGAGTTTGTTGCCATACCAACTAGATTATTTCCACCTGTTCTTTCAAACAGCACATAATGCCTGCTATAATCATCTTGTCTTTCCATACTTTTCTCCCTTCGGATAGATGGTCATGCTGTATATATATCCTATATATAATATTCAAATATGCAGTAATATTGCATTCACGAAGTTTACAGCCATTTCAAATTCCATTGAAATGGTAATTGAATGGCTTTTCTTTTCTGTTGGGGCGTGTTTTAATTTTCCACAGAAATATTTCTAGTTATTCAGGCTTTTTTCATAAAAAAATTACAAATATTGCAAGTGAAAAGTTTATCTATTGGGTATTGCTTGAAGTGTCCACCTTGTTGCATGAAAATATCACTTTCAGTTTCCTCAAACTATTTTTCCTATACAATAAAGTAATTATGGAAACATATTAAGCCTTAGAACTTTTCTTCCCGACCTTCACATTTAAAAATTCATGTTCTCGTTTACTTATGAAAAGTAATGTAAATTGGAGTTGAAACTTCCTTTAATATAATTGAGTTCCCGAACATGATTCTGATTGTCACACACATCCCAGATATCATCAGCACCGAGATGACATTTCTAAAGCATTACACGCAATATGAACCAGGAAATTGGATAAATTTGCTAATGTGTGCGAAATCACGTAAGAATGGGACGAATATGGAGAAAAAGTGAGCAAAAATCAATCTACCTAGTTTTAACTTTCGCAAGCTCTAAGCAACGGCGAAACACAACAAAAACAACGAGTTCAAAGAAAAGCGGTCGATAGGTGTTTCTTTGTTCATGCTAGTGTTTTTTTGGCTGTTCTCAAAAACATCGAGAGTTCTTTTTCCTTAGAAAAAATCGTGACGCCAGGGTACTGGCTCTTATCTTTTAAATGTTTTTGTTGGAATATTTCTCTGGATCTTTGAAATCGAAAGATGATGCGTTTCTGTTTAACTAGTAATGTATAGTTAACTATTAATGATGAAAACCATTTTGTCGTTAATCGATCTTCTCCTTAGAAACGAATGCATAAATAGTTATTTTAGTTAAATATAGAAAAGATTTGGTTTTATTGAATTGAAAGCGAATTACAGCAATTTATATATGCTGTTTTAAGTTTTCATACATTACTGTTGACGTTCTTGTCAAATATCCGCTGTAGGAAAAATTGATTAAAGAAAAAAGGATCGCATGAAATTACTCAAGTGTGTTTTATTTTACGACTGACTTCGAACAACAACTGACACACAACGATTAAGGATAAATTAAATAATCGAAATTTACATAAAGCGCCCTCTGGGTCGCAATAAAATAAGTTATGTTCATCGTCAGCCAATGAGCGAACATTAACTCCCACCCTAACAGCATAACTTTGCTGTTAAGCAGGAATAGGAAACCTATATTCAAAGTTGTAAAATAGTTGAGGTATGATACTGAAAGTATTCCTATCCTTCATTCTATATAAAATATCGAACAATAAATATTTCTTTCGTTTAAAAATGTCTATGTTTTCTTAAACTTATTACACGTTTATGAGGTTCCTTAATATTATTACTTTTATCTAAACAAGACAATAATAAGACTACCAAATTTGAAATAAAAATGTATCTATATAGGATGCGAATATAAATTCAGTATTAATATTCAAAATTTCAGACGACATTGTTTAATTAAATTTTGGAGTTGCTTTAATGTAGATTTAATAATTTCGTTCAAAATTGATCTGGTTACTCGTTTTCAAGTGTTAGTATAACCAACTTTTTAATAATAAAAAAACGTCATATCATGGACTTGGTGGTGATAAAACACATTAAAAAAAACATTGTTAATCTGCAAGTTTAGTGGCTATCAGAGTATGTTGTCTGTTAGGAAAATTTCCCTAAGTTTAATAAATGTGGTATAAAAACAAAATACTGTTGGATATTTAAATTAACGCAGTTTTTAATGACGCTGTCTATATTAAAACATTATAATGTAAAAGCAACTGCTAGAGACTGAGTGAGTTTTTTTACTAAGCCCACAATATACGAACAACAGATATTTTATTTATAAGTTTGCTGGTTAGGCGTTTGTAATTTACAAATCCATTAGATAATTGGAACTTGTATGTGTCACGTGTCACGAAAAACTATCATTAAGATAAATGAGTTCTTCTACATATATGTTTTTTAATTTTCAATCGCAAACGTTGTAAGTGCTACGAAGGAAATTTTATTTGAATTACACGCAGCAGATAAAGTGTTTTTTTTAAATGTTTCCGACGCTTTTTATTGAATTTATGTATTGTAACACAATATTTCAATAAATTTTGTTTGAAATTCTTTATTTACAAATTACCTTTTAATATCTTCAGTGATTGTTACCCAACAGTGTATTACCATTCCATGGGTTCGGGTCCCAATGCTGGCAAACACATGGATGTAATTTCATGTAAATGGATTTTTAATGTGTTTGGAATTGTGTGAATAAATTTAAAGGGGAAAATAGTTATCAATGGCTGAGGAGGAAGAGAATGCAAAATTATGAAACATATTTTCTCAACATATTTTCTCTGATATTTGTTATTAACCCTACGAAAAGTAGACACATTCTCCACTTTGATAGGTTCCACTGTCGTTTAAAAGTTTTATGCTTGCTATTTTACTGGGTAGAGTACGGAGTTCGATGATGACTTTGGGATATGAACAACTTAAAATTTGTGTGCATGCCAGAGGAGAAGATGCTATAATTCGGCTCCCGATAAATGGCTGCAGTGACGTCACGTTGTTTACATGGTTTTGATAAGCCAATTGGTCAACTGATCCAAACTCATTTGTTTATTCGCTGGAAGTCAATTGGTTTTAGTAAAAGCTTTGTAAAACTAAAAAAAATATATAAAATTAATTCGATATTTTTTTTTCTTTCCTTAGTTTTTATGTTCAAAAAACAAAATTGATAGGTATACATGTCCAGGAAGCGGAGGGACTTCCATGGGCATGTATGAAAAAAGAGGTCACGGTCCTATTTTAGTTTTAACCAGAGGTGCGGGGCTTAATGCTATTTGATAACCACTGATCTACAGGGCTATATTTTATTGTACTAAGTTGTTAAATTGAAAGAACAATGATATACTCCGTGAAAAAAATATTAAAAGATAGAAATACTTTCTGTATGTCGAAGGCCGGTATTACACTATCAAGGTTCTTTGACAAAGATCTTTTATAAATTAAGTTTCACAAAGATCTTTTATAAATTAAGTTTGACAAAGATCTTTTATAAATTAAGTTTGACAAAGATCTTTTATAAATTAAGTTTGACAAAGATTTTTTATAAATTAAGTTTGACAAAGATCTTTTATAAATTAAGTTTGACAAAGAACTTTTATAAATTAAGTTTCACAAAGATCTTTTATAAATTAAGTTTGGCAATGAAATATGACAGTGTGATGACCAACTTTGATAAAAGATGCGATTTGTCAAAGAATCTTTTATAAAAGTTAGCTTCATCGTCTAATGTTTTATAAAAGATCGGTGTTGACGTATTCTGCGCCGTGGCCTTGATCGTTGGAAACCGTTATTTTCTGCGTGTTAGCTTTGATCTTCCAGTTCGTGGTTTTTGTGGCAAATAAACTTCGTTCTCGAAATTGGAAGCAAGTCGTTTGCTTTGAACAAATAATTAAAAAAAAGAGTGGTAGGGGATCAGTCTCAAGGAGTATAATTACTTAATCTCATGTTGTTGAGAAGTTGAATTGAATATGTTATGTCAAAAATTTAATATGTGTTTAATTTTGTACTATAACTATTTTGAATTACGACATGCACTGTTCTGTAATCTCTTATGCGCAGCCCTGTTTAAAAGTAATAAAAAGGTTCTAGCTTTTGGAAGGGCAAACATAGTCAATCAATAAGGAAACTAAATAAAATGTAAACTTTATTTGCCTTTTCGGTAATAGATAAGATAACACTGTAGCGATGAGTAAGTCTACTGGGATTTGAATTCGGGACTTTTACATTTGCTACGTCATACTCCACCAGCCGAGCTAAAATAATACACAAGCACTATCATGTTGTATCGTGTCACTTCATATACATGTGAAGTGACCAACACAACACAAATATTAAAAATGTAGATGAATTTGAAGGTATTTTTATAAAATCATTTTTACTATTTAAAACTTTTCTGTATCAAAGAAGGTAATTTATCGATAATGCATTTTTCCTAATTAATGCGTATTCATGTTAATATGCCAATGTCTTCCATTGGTTCTTTAATCACCAAAGAATATATTGTCTAGACACCGTCACCTAGACAACGACCTTGAATCTTTGCAAATGCCTTCGCTAGCCTTTCAATAACGCTCACTTACCCCCTTCGCTTCATTTCAATTACATAGAAAGGGTTCCTATTCAAAAAACGATAATTACACCCAGCGCAGAATACCGGCGGGCATAAAAATGTTATTAGACACCTGCTGAATCAATATTTTGAGCGCCACCCTAAAATCTAGGACATTAAAGCAGCCATAAGGCGCGGTAAAAGAACTATGGCCTCGATGCATAAGCAATTTGGCTAATAGCGACCAAGTATAGATTCAATAGCATCTGCGGATAACCTATCCCCATGGGTTGAAGACGCAAATTTGTTTTTCGATTAACCGCAGTGGATGGAAATGGCGGCCTATTTGTCTCTTGGGAATCTTTTCAAGTGCTGCTCGGGAGGGCTTGTGGCCAGGGTTTAGGGTTAGTTTAATAAAGGGAAGTACATTTTGACGGCTTCTTTTATTTATTAACAGGTGAGCTTTCTTTGTTAATTAAATTTTATAAGTGCTTGTTTCGGGTTTGGAAAGGTCATTCGGTACTTGTTTATGGCATTGGGCAATTTTTTTTGGTTAATTAGTAAAGTTATGTATTATATAAAAGAAAATCGAATATTTGATGATTCATTCGCTGTTCTATATTTCAGCCAATAAAATAGAAATGAATGAACATCAATTTAATGACTAAAGGTATAAAAATGTATTGAACAAATGCTGCATTTTGTATTGACCAAACGTTGCAGGATTTTTTTAATGTCTAATAAAAATATGCTTCAAATCGGCTTTATTTATTTTGTTTCAAATTTGCAATTTATTTTTAAGTTACTCAAAACTTATATCAATAAAATTGACGCTAAAATTTGGCAAAAAAAGAAAAAAAAGAAAAAAAGAATTTTTTTATTCCAATATTTTTAAATTCGTCGAAAAAGCCCATTAATGATTATGCTAAAATACACCTAAATATCGAGTTTTAGGTAAATTGTGCTAGAAGTTGCAGATAAAACCGCGTACAGATTGAATTGAAAGTTCTTACTATGTCATTAAAAAAATGTTAATTTCATACTATGGCGTAGTTTTTATTTGAAGTGCAATTTAAATGTATGTACCACTAACTGAAGTTACAGTTAGATTTCAATGTATGCTATACATAAGATGTTTTTTATGAAAATTACATAACCCTTAAATTAGTTTCTTAGAAACTAAAGCAGCCACAAAATAGTCCACAAATATAATCTCTTGTACCTTTTATCTCACAGGTTTGTCTCTTAGGGGGCAATGTACCATCTAAATTTTTTGTTTTATTTCTGATTTTTTAATCAATATTTTAATGTATATTATTTAAATTTATATAAAAGAACAATATTTCCCACGAAAATTTCGTATTTTTTTCCTAATTAAATTTTTTTTCGGATCGTTTGAACTATATTACATAAGAATTTATATTAAATTTTTTTATATTACATATATTTCTTTTTTATATAATATTTATTCATTATAACACAAAATGTTTTCCTTAAAACGCTAATTTAAATTTTTTTTATATTTATAGACCTAATTTGCATGGCAATTTATAATATATCTAGATAATATGATTAAAAAATACATTTCTCGATTAATAGTAATAAAAAGCCGTAATATTTTTTAAAACTTAATGTTAATAAAAACCAAACACTAAGAAACACCGATTTTTAAGTTTTCGTTAATTAAAAAACATAATACACCATTCAGCATAAAATCTAAAAAAAAACCTCTTTAAAAAGCATTGATACAATTCTAGAATGAATTTTGCAAGCATATTTGGAAGATTCAAATTATAATTTTAGCAAATAAAAAAAAGTCGAGAACTTTACAATTTTTTGGATACTCTGTCCCGTTAAGTGACCTTCATAGTAGCGACTAAAGGGGATGCATTTCTTAAGTTTACTACTTCCTGGAGTTAAAAATAAATTTGTAAAAAAAAAAACCATTACAAATCCTGATTATCAACCATTTCTCCCACATTTGAAAATCCCATAATAAATTTTCGTTCTAAAAACTCAAGAAAAATTTAATGTGTATTTTATTTTCATTTAACTAGGTGAATTTCAGCCAAGCAATATTTAAATCTAAAAAAGACATAAATGCTTCAGTAACACAAAGTGGGAATCAGTGACAGTTCTTCTTTATCGTTATAACTAAGGGAAACTTAATGTGTTTGTACATACTTCAGTGCGTCCTATTTCGTGATTGTGTGATTCAATGCCCCTTAAATGTGTTTGCTGAGTTGATAAGCTTAATAAATCGACTGATAATAGACACAAAATAGGTCGTATCCATTGAGGCAGTTCAGTTTACTTGTGGACACACTGAAAATGATATTGATTTGCATGAACAACGGAAAAGGTTTTTTCGATCTACGTATCGATTAGATTAAATTTATTCTATTAGTTACTTTGGCAAATGTTTCTGATAAAGTACTATGTTGTATCGATTAATGGTTCAAGTATTCAGAATATATAAATATGAAGACGTCTATTTTTTTAATTAAACCTCTTAAATATTTACCCTCTAGACTGTTGGTATATGAAACGTCAAAAAAGTTTTCTCGAATAAATTTAAATTTTTAATTTGAATCTAATTTTTTAGTGAAATAATAAATTTTATTCTAAAGAAATCGAAAAATAACTATTTGTGTTTTTAATTTTTTAGCGGGATAATAAAATAGTGGTTAGTACAATGCATTGGAATTTAAAAGAAAAGAAAAAGAAATACACATAATTTTTTTTTTTAATTTTTGAATAAAAATAATTTAAACTAATTTAAATATACATGTTAATCCTAAGTAATCAATCACCACACAGATAACCACACCCATTCCAGAAATTCAGGACAAAATAAATTAAATATTATTTGTCGTTTGTGTTTATGCAAAGCTTGACAGTATTAAATATACATACAGTGTTTGATTATCATGAATTCATTGTGCCATTTATTCTCTTTTAGTATCCTTTAACATATTAACTGTTAGATTACCTTATAGTTAACAGATTTTATCCGTTATGTTACTCCTGGCTGAAGTTAAGAATATTATAGACATAGGCGAAATGTAATGTTAATAATATTTATAAAGATTTACGGTTATAAAATAAAAAACCGGTTATGCATAGTCCTCATTGTTACATAAGGTTTGGTTCGTAAACAGTTTGTATGCACGGCCTGCACCTTCTTGCGCCTTTGGTACCGACCTGTTGCTAGGTAGGGGACAGGTGATCATTGCCCATCCTAGAAAATTTCTTGCCCCCCCTCCCCCCAATAGTTTGAAAAACGAACTCAACTTCCATAAAGTTTATGCCTTTTATTGAAATTAGTCATGAGCCCTCCTACCACCCCTTTTAAAAACTTTACTTCTATGACACCATATCAAATAGCACGACTGGTATAAATTTAGACTTATTGACTGAGTGTTAGCGAGTCCTGCTTTAACTAGACCGTTCTGCACTTAGTCTGTCTGTATATAAATTCGTTTGTTACGCAGTCACGACCAAACGCGTTGTTCGATTTGCTTTAAATTTGACATGAATGTTCCTTGAATTCATTAAAAATGTTTCTATGTCTATGTTTTTTAATAATTTTTTTTTAAAGATTTTTTTATTCCGTTTCACGATGATGGCCGTTTTATTATTTGATTCCATTTCATGATGGTGGTCGTTCTACTGTTTTCATAACTACTAGTTTATGTGTTATTCCAACTTATTCATAAGTTTGTGTGGAGGATTAAATGGGGTCCGCTACTAAATTCACACCGGGCCTCACAACTTCTCTGAAAGGCCCTGTTCAGTTGGAGAGGAATAGATCCGTAAACTAACTTTTCTGAATTATTATTTTTATTCATTTTATTAGCGTTAAATAAATAGAGGATTACACTACAAAAACTTGTTTAGTATATGTAAAATATTTTCTAGATTAATAAGATTGTCATTATTTTGTATAGAACAAGTTTTCGAATTGCCCTCCACATTTCCAAAATTACAATAATTTTTGGAGGTTAACAAGTTTGAAAACACCCAATGATATAAATAATTATTTTTGTTTGAACAATTTATTAGAAGAAAAGGCAAGTTTTCATATAAGCAATGCATGTGGATAAGGCCAGATTTGCAATGACCACTAATATTTTCAATTCAATATCAATAGTATAGAGTCAGTTATTTAACAAATACTACTTTATTTTGCTGAATTTATATTTGTATTGGAATAATAGAAATAGGTTTTGCTCAAAATATCATTATTTTGGATAAGACAAGTTTTGGAAACTGCATTCCTATTCTTCAATATTCAATATACATAATCAAAATCTAGATTATTTTTAATACATTACCTTTAACAAAGTTATTAATTGTAATCTTATACAGTTTCAAACGATCATAAATCCTCATCTGGTCTGGTGTACCAATTTTTCTTTTCTAGTTCGCAGAATATGAGACTGCATTGCCTATGGGCCGGGCTGAGACACAAAACTGCCCAATTTCTAAGAGGATGGCAGTGATCGATTGGAATAGGGAATAAATAGAAAACCTTAAGGCCAATGGGTCGTAAAAATTGCATTGCATATCAAAGAGGGATCAGGTACCGCAAATGACGTCGGAGTGGGAAGGCGTGAAATTAAAGGGAAAAAGAGAAAATGACCTTCCACGAAATTCTAATTGACTGCAGTGCATTTCCTACACCCTACACATCTGTATATACGTTATCTTCACTCTAAATCGGCACGGTGTCGCCAGTAACAGCCTTATAAGAGGACACATGCTGACTACACATTTCCTGTCAACCCCCTTTCTTTAAAAAAAGCCACATCCCTTTGTGCTTAGCCGAGCAGTGGGTGATTGCGAAAAAAAACCTGATCTTTTTTAGGAGGAGTGAGGGGGGGGGGGGGGCGCGAATATTTGATTACGTTTACTTAGTTTCAGAAAGCTTTTTCAAGTTTCAGACTTCAGACCGAAAACATTATATATCTGAAACTCCTAAGGATTTACGTAAATGCGTGTGTTTTTTCCATCTAATTATTTAACTTTTTCAAAGTAAGTTATGCTTTTTTTTTCCTTTTCGTGTTCAAATGACAATTAAAACCATTTCCTACTTTATGAAGATAAATATATTTGAGTTGTTTGTTGTGGTATATATACTAGAAATTGCTTATTATCCTACTATTTTACAATGTTGTCTATAGAGTACATTCATTAATTAAAGGTAACAGCTATAAGTTGCTTAGAGCCAAAACCATTGTTAACATATCACATTTTTTATGATGTTGTCGTTTTTTGGTTCCTGAGGCGAGACCCCTTTTGTCGTTTTTGTAAAGGAAAAAATCCCTTACAATTTTATAAGTTAATTGTAAAATAATGTCTAAAATCCGTACATGGTACGGACACACCGTAAAAGTTGGTAGATGTATGTGTATAATACAAGATGCAAATGTTTTGCCCCCCCCCCCTCTTCTTTTTCCCATGCCCTACCTGTAGCATCTGCCCCCCCCTCCCCCTGGATATATTGTCCGGCTACAGGCCTGCTTTGGTAAGCTCTATATCTCTTAGCACTTGCTATAAGTTTAGTTATCTTGGTATCATTATTTCGTTCCCTTTAGCCTTTATAAGTTTCCTATGCCGCAATGGAACTTTAGTGGTATATTTTGGCAGTATAGTGAATCTTCTACTAATCGTCATTTTCCAACACAATTTACACACAAATGGTTAAACTGTCAACTAGTCAAATGAAATCATTTTAACCGCGCACTCGGCACGACCCGACGGTTAGAACTGAAGTTACAGTAGTTGAACAGGCCAGCGAATAAACGATAATTAACTCCCCTTCCAAACGGTTCAAAGATCAGTTAAGGAAGTGGATTAATGTCTGACCTAGACGGCGCGTTCTAACTTTCCCTACCAGTCAGGACCGATTTAAAAGACATATTCACTTCAAAAGTATTGTAAATTAAAGTATTCCCACCAAATTAGCTCTAAATTTGTTAAAAATCGCTTAAACATCATCCATGCTTTTTATAATTTCTGGACATGTTATAAAGGAGATTTTTTAAGGGTGGCACGATAGATTGAAAGATACTAAAACAGTTAACTTTTTAGCAGGCAAAACACGTTTGATTTCAACAGAGACCACTCCGTGAATATATGGGCTTTCCAGAAACTTCTGGGTAACTGTGTGTTGCAGTGTAATTTGTCAATAGACAAACTAATTCGTTTAATTTCAATTTTAAAATTTGAAGGCTGTATCATTACTCACACAGTACCAACGTACTACAACTACCTCTACAGAATTCCGAGGATTGATTTGGAAATGGGTCTGAATAATATGAAACAATTTTTTTAAATAATCTTGAAATAAAAAACTAGGATAAAGTTTAAAAATAAATAATTAAACCGTTACTAATAGCTAAAAACGGCTAATTGAAACCTTAACCAGAATATATATTTTTATATTCTGGTGAATTTTATTATTTGCAATAAAACGCTGTGATATTTTAACTATTTTGCAATAAAACGCTGTGATAAGTAAACGTTTCATAAGTAAACTTTTCAATCCATTAAATACCATTTGTGAGGGGTTCAGACCCCACTGGCCCCCTTAGGTACGTACTTGTCGAATTCGATTTAAAGAGCTGTAGCTATAGTTTCAAAGATAACTGGTTGTATTTAAAGTAAAAGGTTCTTTCTCTATTACTGAAATCAAGCAAAATGCTTCCTGTCAACACTGTTAAAAATAGGTACTTGAAAATAAGTAAAATGTACTAATTTTTTTATTACATTCGATGCTTATCATGGGTCCGAATAGAAGAGTCAATTTTGAAATATACTAAAACTGAGTAGATGCTTGCCTACATAGACTGCCTTCATAAATCAGTTTCATTAAATATCGACAATTACAACCAAGTTTTACCGAAAATTGAACAAATATCCTCAGGCACCGCATTCCAGTGCCTTATCCGTTATATTATCAGGGAGACATTGAGTAGTTATAAACGAAAGAAATGTTAAAAAAAAAGTGTGCCAAAAGAATGGTAAGTAAGGTAATTGAGTTAATAGCTCGATGTCTGTTTAAGCAATCAACATCAAATAATGTGGAAAACCATCTTATGAACTACTATTTTAAGTTTGCTATATTTCATAAAGATCGCTTAAACCACAGCTGAGATTAGATATATTAAATCACACTGCTACTTTTTGAGAAAGTACGGTTGCATGCATTCATGCTGAAATATGTCATACTCCCGTTAGCTATATAATTATACTTAAAGAAAACGAGTAGATATAGATACTGGTATATATTTTTTTTACAGTGAAGTGAAAAACGTTATGTGGTATGCACTCACTCGTATTTGTTATTTATTATTTTCGATCATTTAAAATGCTATAAAAAAATTATTCTGATATTATTAACACATCTGTTCCAGGTATCTCCGGGGCGATGGGGGGACGGAGCTGAGCCCCTCCTGTCCATGGAACTGAGGCGCCCCAGCCAGAAGAATCTCCAGCGCTCCCTCTCGCCCAGCCACACCTCGTTGATGCTCGCATGCCAGCAGGAGGACAAGGAAGACGTACGCACCATCCTCGACAGACAGGTCCGGAAGAGAAACGTAACACCCCCCATTCACTCTTTACTGTAACTATTATAACCCGCAGAGCTCGTACAGGGTGCCTAAGAAGTGCTTACGTGTTATCGCAACCATGTTGTGGAAGTCGCCAAGGCTAAAGAGTGCGCCAAACTCTGTTAGTCTTGTATGCGAACAGTTGCTTCACGGCTACCACCACTGAAATCTAACTGTAACTCCTGGATTGGGAAAGGCAGTTTGTTAACTTGAAGCCAATTGAAGGTTAAAAAACTGTAAAGGACTTCCATTTATACATCTATATTTCATATACTGTTCATGCTAAAATATGCCTAATTGTAGTGGTTTTGGCTATTATTTTTACATTTTTATTAGAACCCATTTAATGCCTACTCTTTGAAATTTGAAATTTATTTAACCAATAATTAGTGATTAAGTAGCAAAAAAGAAAAGCCATATTTTTGGCGATATACAAGTTGATTCCATTTGTAGAAAATATAACATTTAAACACATTTAACATTTCATTAACGTTTTGAGAAGTTAAAAAAATACACAAAATTGCTTTAAAAAATTAGTTGAGGTAAAGTAGGGCTGCTTACAATATGGCTTCAACCGCATCCATATATTGAACTGATTATGAGTGTTCCTGAAGTTACAGTTAGAGTTCAGTGGCAACCATGAGCTTGAATTCCAGTTTCGTTTCGGCAAACTGTGTCACCATTTTCGTCAGCGAATGAAAATGCAATGCGATAAAATTAAAATTTTTGGCCTAGGATTGTTCTTCTTCTGTAAAAAATTCGCCAGCATGGTTGCCATAATACGTAAGTGCGTACGAGATGTTGTTGCACATTATAAAATTATATAAATTAAAACCTAAAAACATTGATTATTTTTCTAAGCCACGTATTACTAACATTGTTTCTGAGTTTTGTTTAACATACTTATTGTACCCATAATCTAATAGATGGCGCTAAATAGGACTCGGTGAGGACTGTATGAAAATATCCCAATGTATACTAACACATCAGAAGGCAATGTGTGTAAATGCTAATGGACACTATCATTTTCTTTAAACTGTTTCATCTATCACTTACAAGAATTTCTTGATGCATGAATATAACCGTATTATAAACGGTACATTATTTTTAACTTTAGTGATTGACTTCAATTCCGCAATCAATGACACACACACATTACCCTCTGTTGTTCGAATGTCAATGATATTTACCTACGTATTGTGTATTTCTCATTCAGTCTTCACCGCACCCTATTTAGCGCCACCTATTGGATTCTGTGTATAACAACTGAGAAACAAAGAATTTAGGAACCACGTTACGTGATATTGAAAAACAACCACTGCTTTAGTTTTTTATATATAACAAAGAGGCTCCGCTTCCTACTCACTAATACCCGTCAACCCCTGGACGATTGTTACGCAAACCAATTCTCGTTTTCCTCACATTAATTCCATACCTTTCCTACGTTTAGTTTCTTACGTTTGCATGCCACTAGTTTGACAATGTCATGTTACTGTTATTCAAATTTTGAGATGTGAATGGCGCCACGATGATAACTTTCCATTTTTTTTAAAGCGTAATTAACTAATTAATTTCTTAATATTTTATAGTTTTGGCACATCTATAATTCACTCCCTTTCAAATGACCCCTTGACCATAAAAATTGTTCATATAATTTAAGAGAAGTTACTGAGACGGTCTTGCCTATTAAATATATAGATTTTGTAATTTCGGACATCCGAATATTATAAATACACGCTATAGCTCTAAGATTGTAAATAGATTAAGATGCGGACATTGCTATAATATATTTATAGATAGTTGCAGAACAGGCAAGAGCACAGGCATATATATGAGAATTAATGCTTTTGACCATTTTCTCTTTAAATCTT
The DNA here is from genome assembly GCA_963932185.1 of Troglohyphantes excavatus. NCBI lineage: Eukaryota > Metazoa > Arthropoda > Arachnida > Araneae > Linyphiidae > Troglohyphantes > Troglohyphantes excavatus. Next base: position 53,910,663 of record OZ010673.1, on the reverse strand, counting down.
CGAAAACACAATCTTGCCACTATAATATACAGTAGTAGACCCTCTGTACAGCAAAACCACTATACAGCGATATAGTGGCCACTATATATAAAGCTGTTACGCCACTAAAAGTCTCAGTCGGTTTAATAGTTTATATGCAATGAGGATTTTAAATCGTTACAACGATCTTTCACGACTGAATGGGGGCGTGGGGTCGTTATATGGAGGGTTAACTGCAATGCGAGCTTTGTGATTTTTAATTCATTATAAAGCGTCGTCCTCTAATTTCTGTATTTCTTTTCATTTGCGTTTATTTTACACTAAGATGGAATTGCTATATATTTTATCTTAGTGACTTTAAACAGAAAGCTTAGCATTAACCTAATTTTATCATATACACGCTTGTATAATTCTGATCTTAAATATTATTATACATGATTTGACAAAATTACATATCTAATTTATAAAAACTCAAAATACTACAAAGGATAATTATTGTTAAATGCTATTAAATTTTAAAGGAACTATTCCAAATTTATTTAAATTTTAAACAACTATTAAAAAATTATTTAAATTTTAAAGAACTTGTGAATTTTGAATTAAAAAATATAGATTTGAATGTATTTTAATTACGTATTTTTGCGTTGCATTTGTATTTCTTATTTAGCTGATATATGTCTATAAAATCTAATAACTAATATGTAATTTACATAAAGTACAAGAATGTAAGTAAAATTGAGACATATTCGCAAAGTATTCTTTATTAAAACCAAAATTATTGATCCAATTATATTTTCAATCATTTCGTGTGGCTTTCACGATTATTATAAATTTTTCCACTTCTTGTTTTTAATGGCACAAATCTGACAGGCTTTATATTACTGGGTGATGCCACCTAAAAAGAATATTGATTTGAGTGAGTGTTAATCATTACAAATGAAGTTTTTTTTGTTACCAAACGAAGGGCCCAGGGGGAAAAATTGACATTGCATAAAATTCGATTTCGAGAAAAACGCAATTTAAAGTTTATAAGTGAATAGAGCAGCATGACAAAGCAAATGTTCAAACTTACTTTGGAGTGTAATGATGTTTGTTTTCACCGATAAGAACGGCATATTCAGAATTTATGCTTTAAAACCTAACAGATGAAGTCCTCAACTCGTTTTCGACCAAAAATGTAATGACGTGGTTTTCCCCCTATACACTTCAAATGTCTTTCAAGAAAAAGATCAACGGAGCCAGAGCTACAACATTATCAATATGCTACAAAACTGAATTAGCATTTGATGCTTATAAATGATTGCATAATCACTGAGAATGCGAAAAGGTTGAAGAAGTTATACATTTCGCTCGAAATGCGAAAAACAATAATAAGTATTCTCCGTTCCCTATCAGTGCCGTTACACACAAAATATTTTGGGCAGGTTGAAACAAGAAATTTCCTAACTTAACGATTCGAAATTCTCAACTCAACTATTCGAAATTCCCAACTCAACAGTGCTGAAAATTCCCAGTTCCAACTAATCGACATTTTTTATATTTTTAAATACATATTTTAGGTAATATTAAACAGTTGTCTCACAAGCATTGATTTGTGGCATCCATATTCCAATGCAGTGTCCGTTTTAAGATCTAATTTAAATGTAATCTTACAAGTTGGACGATTTCTAATCTCCCCTAGCTTTTATTTGTTAATAATATTAATTTTCTTCAGGCATACATTTTCCCAACTCGGGATTTTTAGAAGTTGAAATTCCCAACTTTCAGGGTTTCCAGATTATTGGGGGGGGGGGGGGGTCGAACTCCCCCCAAACCTCCCCGGTGCGACGTGCCTATTTTCTATGTTATACCAACCGTAAGTAACTTCAATCATAATCGGTAGAAATTTTTCATTCTCAATTTCTATAATCGTGTTCTTATATAAAAAAATATAAACTAGTAGTGAACTTACATTCATTTGAGGTGGAGAACCGTTTTCCAGATCCCCCATATCGAAACGTACCTTTCTACGAATGGTTGCGAAACTTCTATTTAATAAATGCATCTCACACCCAACTTGATTAGAAGTTTGCGAATTCGTGTTAAGTAAAGTCGTTTCAGGTGGAATGTTAGAACTAGGTTCCAGATCAGCCATACTAAAATTTTCTTCACTCAAACGGGTTGCTGAACTTCTATTCCTTAAATACATCACAGGTCCATCTTGATTAGAAGAATTCACGTTATTATTTTGAACGTCAAATCTTTCATGATACGCTGTTCCGTAGTCGTCGTGTGTCGAATTTAACATTGGCTCATTCGGAAAGGAATCTCGTCCAGGATCGTTTTGAGTGGGAGTTCCATTCTGCAGTAAGTTATTTTCCTCAGTAGTTTCTCTTTGCTGTGGATTTTTTTTCTCTTGAGTTGTTCTAAAAATAAAAACAGAAATATAAATTAAATCTGGGAAAATCTACAGAAAACAAAATCGAAAACGGAATGAAAATTTTCGATTAAAAAATCAACCTTAAGAATATTTTTTACAATAATCGGAAAAAATTGGATGTAGTTTTGTTGGAGAATCAATAGGGCAAATTGTAGAAACAGGGATTGACCTTCGAGCATGTATGGACTGTAGTAGGGCGAATATGACGTCATAATCGTGAAACCAACATCTCAGACCGAATGGCCTCAGACACGTGACTTCGTTTCAAAATTATTAATTAAAAAGTACTCGCGATTGGCTGAGGAATTGGGAAATGTGTAATAATGAAAATTTATCAATGGAATGACGTAATTAACCACGTGTATGAGGCCGCACATGTTGACCTCCCTTTGATGTTAGCGAGATTATGTTTTCTATACAATGAAGGATTCATGCTAGAAGGGATTGATCTCCAACAAAAACCTTACCAATAGAAGTAAAGTAAACAAGCTTTTCCGTCTGACGGACCCTAATTCTCCCCGTACATGGATTGCATTTTTCAAGATTTTACAAGCAACGGCTCTTATTCCCAGTTGAAGGAAACCAAATTTATGCCAATCAGGTTATTTGTCTCGAACTTAGTGTAAACTGGATTAAAATACGTTTTTTGATAACTCGTATAATTAATTTTAAATGTTAAAATAAATTTAATCTATATATATAAATGCGAAAAACCCACTCATCACTCATCACTAATTCTCCAACTTCCCGTATACCTATGAAGATGAAATTTGGCAAATTTGTTCCTTATACCTTAAATAGGAAAAGTAAGCTATTTTTGTTCCGATCGAACGGATTTAAGGGGTTGTAAAACCCCTTTTTCGAAACTTCTCCATAGGATTAACATGGAGAACATGTAACAATGCAAAATATAAAATTTAAACAATGGAAATTTTTAATATTATGTAACGTACGAGGAGCATTCTGATTGGCTGATGACTAAATATCGCCAAAATGTCGCCAAATAACTAAAAACTGTCGCCAAATAACTAAAAACTGTCGCCAAATTAATAAACTTCGCCAAATAAATTAAAATTTCACCGAATGAATAAAACATTTCGCCAAATTAATAAAATATCGCCAAATGAACTAAAATATGATCATATATGTAAAGGAGCATTCTGATTGGCTGATGACTAAATATCGCCAAATAAATAAAACCTACGGCAAGTTATTAAAAACATCCCCAAATAAATTAAAATTTTACCGAATGAATAAAAATTTTCGCCAAATGAATCAAATATTGCCAAATGAACTAAAATATGATCATATTTGTAAAAATAACATATAAATGGCGAAATTAGTGTCAAAAAATTATAAAATATATGTCAAAATGGTGAAAATATGAATGGATAACGGGATATTCCGTACTACAACAACTATGAAAATTAAATTTGGCATGGAGCATGGCATTTTAAGCCAAAATTGCTCACTAAGAAAGGATGTTCATTTTCAAAAATTCAAACTCTAACTGCCAAAAGTAAATCTTGCCACTTATCCACTGACTCATCACTAATTTTCTAACTTTCTGTATAACCAGGAAGATGAATTTTGACAGAGTTGTTACTTATATCTTACATAGAAAAATAATCTATCTGGTAGGTAGAAGCCACTCGGTACCGTAATAATTGGTTAATGAATACTTTGGACCCCACGTGGTAGGAAGGTCAGAGGGAGAGTGTATAAATGGTCAATCTGATTGACGCGGCCTACCTTCCTCTACTCCATGTTATGTCATTTATCCACGAAGTCTGATTTTCCATAGAATTATTGGAGTGAAAGTGTATACTGCCTGTCATCAAGGGTGACATTTTCCTTCATGCGGTATAAAGATCAGAGGGTAAAATGGGTTAACAAACGACCTGATCGACGCGACTCTCTTTCCTATACCATGGTAGGTCATTTATAGCCCATAACACGGTTCCCCTGGGAGTAATATAGTGAACGAAATAGCCTGCAGTTAAGGGCGACATTCCCTTCACGGTCAGCGGCGGAATGGGTTAATAATCGGCTTGATCTATGCGGCCTACCTTTCTTTATATGAAGGTATGCCTATACGAGTAGTTATGTGGCGGAATCGAAAACTGTTGTTATAGACTCTCCCCCCACGTGGTACAAGTGTCAGAGGGGGATTGGGTTTGCGTAAATCTTCTGTAGTAGTGGGTAGGGGGATTGATTCGATTTTTTTTAAAAAATTGATTTAAAGTTCAATGAAGTAAAAAATAAGATTTATTTTTTATTTAAAAAAGTTAAATATTTAAAAAGTTCGGGGACAAAATCTAAAAAAAGTGCTGGGGAACCATCCCTTCTCGCTTATTGATAAGGTTTACCGTACAAAAGAAAAAATATGAAAATCTTGAATTTGGCAAATAAACCTTTTAAAATTCTTTTTCGTTTTTTTTTTCTGCTTATATTTTCACCAATTTGTGAAACTTAACGACAAATGTTGACATAGGTGTCTAATAAAACTTTTTCAGATAATTTTTATTAACATTTATAAGAGTTCTTCCCGTTTAAATCTTTGGAATGTTACTAAAAGTTAAAATATGGATGGTGATCAACGGGAGTAATGCATACATATTCACGTTATTGTGTAGACAACTTCATATTAGCAATCTTTCCAGTTCTTGCAGGACCTTGCCAATAAAATTTCGTTTCAAATTAGTACTTTTAATACTGTGGTTCCCCCTCATGGGTGACAAATGAAGAATATTGTTTATTTCGCTATAAATATTGTATTTGTATCAATTTTGTAATTTATTTCCTTCCCGTGCGTAGAACGGGTATTTCAGCTAGTCTATATATATAAATGCGAAAAACCCACTCATCACTCATCACTAATTCTCCAACTTCCCGTATACCTATGAAGGTGAAATTTGGCAAATTTGTTCCTTATACCTTAAATAGGAAAAGTAAGCTATTTTTGTTCCGATCGAACGGATTTAAGGGGTTGTAAAACCCCTTTTTCGAAACTTCTCCATAGGATTAACATGGAGAACATGTAACAATGCAAAATATAAAATTTAAACAATGGAAATTTTTAATATTATGTAACGTACGAGGAGCATTCTGATTGGCTGATGACTAAATATCGCCAAAATGTCGCCAAATAACTAAAAACTGTCGCCAAATTAATAAACTTCGCCAAATAAATTAAAATTTCACCGAATGAATAAAACATTTCGCCAAATTAATAAAATATCGCCAAATGAACTAAAATATGATCATATATGTAAAAATAATATAAAAACCGACCCGTCGCACCGGGGGGGATTTAACTGTGAAAAAGAAAACAAAACGAAAAATGCTACGACCAAAAGTGCAAGCCATACGAAAAATATTTTATCAAACTGAAGAGAAGTATACAGTATGAATAATATAAAGGTTCAAGACAGGAAGCCCATCGCTAAATAAAAGTTTGTAATTTAGCCTCCGTGCACTCAGTTAGTTTTGTGTTATCCATTATTTATTAGTTTACCTGCCGAGAGGCCAGTTATGTTACCACTCTACCAGTGAGTGAATTTCTGTAATCTATATATATAAAAACATCGCCAAATGAACTAAAATATGAACACATATGTAAAAATACCATAAAAATGGCGAAATTAGTGTCAAAAAATGATAAAATGTATGTCAAAATGGTGAAAATATGATTGGGTAACAGGATATTCCGTACTACATCAGCTATGAAAATTAAATTTGGCGTGGAGGTACACTTTAAGCCAAAATTGCTCACTAAGAAATGATTTTCAAAAATTCGAACTGTAAATGCCAAAAGTAAAAATCCTCGCCACTTATCCACTGACTCATTACTATTTCTTTTATTTTCTGTATACCTATGAAGATGAAATTTGGCAAATTTGTTACTTATATTTGTACGGACCGTTAGTTTTGGACAATTTGGATAGTTTTAGAATTGTTAAACTCCACATACTGATAGGGTTTACCGAACAAAGTAAAACTTCTCGAATGTTAATCAACGGGAATATCATTTATTTGTCAGCATTGTTTTATCGCCAACTTCTCCGTGTTATAAAGTTTTCAGTTCCAGCTAGAACTTGCTAATAAAATTTATTTAATTTGTTTGGGTTCGTTATTTTATTTATCTTCTGATGGGTGAGGAATTAAGATTATTTTTCATCCGCTTAAATATGTTTTACTTGTACCTCTTTTGCGAGTTATTTTCTTCCCGTGCATAGAACTTAAAATTCAAAACTGAACCAGTGTTCACGTTCCCAGTGAGTAAGCGTCTTCTTCTATCTACTGGCGGGCCTCGGGCGTGGCCTGGTTGGAAAAGCGGGAATTACTTCTCAATGAATTACTTTCTTGACAATCGAATTTATTTATATCATGTTAATTATCGCGTTAACTGTGAAGTGAAAAAGGAGAAACAAAAAGTAAATATAAAGCGAATATTATCGATTCATTAACTTGGCTGAACTGTCGAATTATTGAACTTGTCGTTTAGTTTTTAAACTTGATAACTGAGTTAAGTAGAACGCAAATATTCTTGATTAATATTAACTATGATAACCGAGTTGATTACAAAATACCTTATAACTTCTCTTCACCAAGTTGTACAGGTCCCAGCAGATGATTCCTGTCTTTTTCATACCTTGTGTTACCTCGTCCATGGACATTTGAACTTAAGCAATGAGATTCGAAAGTCCATCGTATCTCATGTGTATAACAACTGGGACCGATTCAATTTCTTTACGGATGACGGAAAAGGAAACAACTTCGCATCAAAGGAAATTTACAGATGTGAAATGTTGAAGTATACAACGTATGGCTCTGCATGCGAGTTGGCTGCCGCTGCAGAACTTTTTCCATATTGCTTCGAAGTTTATTATAATTGTTACCTTTACTTTTCATTTGGAAGTAATGAAAACCCTGTGAAAAAGCTTCGTTTTATCGGAGAAAATGTCTGTAACGGCCATTTTGATGTATATATTCCTGTAACTTTGCCAAACGAGGATTGTCAAAAAAGGAAAGAAAGAACAGAAGAAACAGTTTGTTCTAATAAACGTATCAAACGTCGTGGAAAGTTTTCTGACAAAGCAAGAAAACAGCAAATCCGTAATTCATCAAAAAAATATGCTAAAAATAATCCTGAAACAAATCGAAAAGCTGTACACAAATACAGAAAAGAAAATCCGGATGCCAACAGAGTTGCTGTGGCAAAGTATACACAAATCCATCCTGAAGTAAATAAGAAAGCTGTTGTAAAATACAGTTACAAACATCCGGATAGAAATAAACCTACGGCGATTTGCCATGACCCCACTAAAAAAAAAGGACTTCAACGAAGAACAGTGATATGGCAAAAGAAAGCAGGATCGGGTTTCACTTACGACCCACAGATAAGTTATGAATCTGATCAGATGATAAACATAGGGGCAATGAATGTAAAATGCACATTCTGTAATGCTCTTAAATGGAAAGACGAATCTTCCGGAATGTGTTGTAAAAGTGGAAGAGTCCAACTTCCAAGTTTTCAACAGCCTCCTGAACCACTGCAAAGTCTTTTGGATGGTAAACATCATGAAAGTGAACACTTTTTAAATAACAGCCGTAAATACAACAGTGCGTTTCAAATGACATCATTCGGAGCTAAGAAGGTTGTCGAAGGAAACTTCATGCCTACGTTCAAAGTACAAGGTCAAGTTTATCATTTGATTGGGAGTATGTTTCCGGAAATTGAAGAAAGCCATAAATTTCTGCAGATTTATTTTATTGGCGACAAAGATAAGGAATTAAAAATGAGGTGTAATAATATTTCGGGTGTCAAACCTACATTGATAATTGAGTTGCAAATAATGATGCATGCCTGCAACAGCTATATTAAAGAGTTGGAATGTGCCATGGAAAATGTGTCTGATGAAAAGGAACTTGAAGTAGTAATTCATTCCGAAAGAAGACCTCCTCCTGAAGCTCATAAAGGTTGCTTCAATGCACCCTCTACAAAAGAAATTGCTATTGTAATGGTTGGACAGAACTTTGAGAAAAGGGATATTGTTTTGAAGGGCAAGAACAACAAGTTGCATCGCATAAATGAAATCCATAGATCTTACGATGCACTACAATACCCCCTAATGTTCTGTTATGGAGAAGATGGGTACTCAATTTCTGTATCTCTCACAGACCCTATTACTAAGAAGCCTCTCTCAAAAACTGTATCGGCCGCAACCTTTTACACATATCGTATTATGGTAAGATTTTCAGAACAGAATTATTTACTACTTTTCAGAAATTTATTTAATCAATATTTGGTCGATATGTACGCTAAAATTGAAACAGAAAGATTAAACTTCATACGTAATAGTCAAAAGAAATTGAGAGCAGAAAATTACATTCATCTCAAAGATGCTGTAAATAGAAACGATGCTAACGAAGAATTGGGTCAAGCAGTAATATTGCCATCATCTTTCACAGGAGGTCCTAGGTACATGCACGAACGAACTCAAGATGCCATGACCTATGTTCGACACTACGGTCGTCCTGATCTATTTATAACATTTACTTGCAATCCTAAGTGGAATGAAATCAGTCAAGAGCTTCTGCCTCATCAAAAACCACAAGACCGTCACGATTTAATTGCCCGCGTGTTCCACCTTAAAGTAAAAAATCTAATGAGTTTGTTAACAAAAGGAGAGATTTTTGGATCTACTCGGTGTCATATGTATTCGGTCGAATGGCAGAAACGTGGTTTGCCACATATTCATATTCTACTTTGGTTAGAAAATACGATCACACCAAATAAAATAGATGATGTAATCTGCGCAGAAATACCTGATCCAAACAATGACCCTTTACTTTTTGATATTGTAAAAAACAACATGATTCATGGTCCTTGTGGACACTTAAACAAGAAGTCACCATGCATGTCTGAAGGTAAATGTACTAAAAAGTATCCAAAAACGCTTCTGATCGGCACCCAGACTGGCGACGACGGATATCCTAAGTACAGACGAAGATCTCAAGATGATGGCGGAAATATAATTATTTTTGAGAAACGTTTTGGGGACATAACAGTTGACAACAGCTGGGTCGTTCCTTTTAATCCTGTGTTATTACGCAGCTTAAATGCGCATATTAACGTGGAGTATTGTAATTCCGTTAAATCGATCAAGTATATTTGTAAATACATTAACAAAGGTAGCGATCAAGCTACCTTCGCTTTGGAAAATAAACATGATGAGGTAAATGTATACCAAACTGGAAGATACATTAGCAGTTCAGAAGCAGTTTGGAGAATTCTAAGTTTTCCAATCCACGAAAGATACCCTTCGGTAATGCATCTTGCCGTACACTTAGAAAATGGTCAAAGAGTTTATTTCACATCTGACAACCTGAAAGACAAAATAAAAAATCCTCCCATTACCACATTATTAGGCTTCTTTGAATTATGTAAGACGGATGCCTTTGCAAAAACCTTGCTCTATTACGAGGTTCCTTCTTACTTTGTATGGAGCAAAAACAAATTTGTTCGGAGGAAGCAAGGAACACGAGTTGAAGGTCATGAAGGCGTAAAAAAAGACAAAGTTCTCGGAAGAGTGTACACTATACATCCAAACAACGTAGAATGCTACTACCTTCGTTTGTTGTTGCATGAGGTTCGAGGTCCAACCTCCTATAATGACCTAAAGACTGTTAATGGCACAGTTCATCAAACATTTCATCTTGCTGCCAAAGCTCTTGGACTAATTGAAGACGATAGTCACTGGGATAAAACGTTAGAAGAAGCTAATTTTTACAAAAATTCTTCCAAACTTAGAGAACTATTTGCTGTATTGATAGTCTTTTGCCAAGTTTCTGATATAAAGGGTCTGTGGGAAAAGCATAGAAATAGCTTTTCAGAAGATATAGTACAGAAATTAAAAAAAAATGCTACAGACGCGACTATTCATATCACAGAAGAGATTTACAATCGAACATTAATCATGATAGAAGATGTGGTATTTTCATTGGGAGGTCAATGTCTTACACACTATGCCTTACCAGAAACATCGAGGTCAAAAGATTTTATAAACAACGTCGATTACGTTAGAGAGATCAGTTACAATGTTGATGCATTGTTACAAACAGTTAGTAGCAAAGAAAATGTTCTAACAAAAGACCAACAAAGCGTATACTTAACAGTCGTTCAAAGTGTACAATCTGGATGTGGCAAATTATTCTTTTTAGACGCACCTGGAGGCACAGGTAAAACGCACTTAATCAATTTATTATTAGCAAAAGTGAGAAGTTTGAGGAAAATTGCGTTAGGTGTGGCTTCGTCAGGTATTGCGGCTACTCTCTTAGAAGGCGGAAGAACAGCACATTCTGCATTTAAACTTCCACTTAATCTAAACAAAGCAGAGTCTCCTATGTGCCACATATCTAAGCAAAGTAATACAGCACAAGTACTTCGAGACTGTCAGCTTATCGTTTGGGACGAGTGTACCATGTCACACAAGGCTGGAATAGAGGCCCTCAATCGAACACTGCAAGATTTGAGAAATAACAACCGCCTAATGGGAGGATTGACTGTGCTATTTGCTGGTGACTTCAGACAAACACTGCCCGTGATACCGAGAGGTACTCGTGCAGATGAAGTTAATTCGTGTTTAAAGTTCTCTTCACTTTGGCCAAAAATTGAAAAACTCTCGCTGTCCACAAACATGAGAGTGTTTCTTACAGGAGACAATAAAGCAAGCGATTTCGCTGACCTACTATTAAAAATTGGTGACGGTCAACTGAACGATGCAAAAGACCTAATGCACATTCCAGAAAATCTTTGCAAAAAAGTGGAAACAGTGGATGACCTCATAAACGAAATATATCCTGATGTTAATAATATAAAAGGATCACCCATAACCTGGTACTGTGAAAGAGCTCTTTTAACGCCAAAAAACGCATCTGTCGCTGGATTAAATGAAAAGTTGTTGAAATGTCTAAAAGGGGCAGAAATTATATACAAGTCGGTGGATTCAGTTATGAACAGAGATGAGGCAGTGAACTATCCGGTTGAGTTCCTAAACTCCCTGAATCCTCCAGGAATGCCAGCACATCTCCTTGCATTGAAAGTTGGAGCGCCAGTGATGCTCCTTCGAAATATGAACCCGCCCAAGCTATGCAACGGGACAAGACTTCTAATAAAGAACTTGCAACCCAACGTTATCGAAGCTACAATTTTTACTGGCTGTGCCGTTGGTGAGACAGTGTTCATACCGAGGTTACCCCTTGCTCCTTCCGACTACCCCTTCGAGTTCAAGCGACTTCAATTTCCACTGAAGTTGTGCTTTGCCATGACGATCAATAAATCACAGGGCCAAACGTTATGTAAAGCCGGCATAGATGTCAGAGAAAATTGTTTTTCTCATGGACAGTTTTATGTTTCCTGTTCACGAGTCAGTAAGTGTTGTAATCTGGTTATACTAGCACCTACCGGCAACACTTCTAACGTAGTGTATAAAGAGGTTTTGTACAAGCAATAAAATAGTAAAGTAATTATTTGTTTGTTTCATAAATAAAAATTCACGGTTTTTTACACATATAAATTAATACATACTTTTAAAATTGTATTCGTTTATAACCTGATAATATATAACCAAATTATACGTGCTTAAATATAATTGGACAACGGGATGTTTCGTACTACAACAACTATGAAAACAAAATTTGGCATGTAGGTACATTTCAATCCAAAATTGCCCACTAAGAAAGGATTTTCAAAAATTCGAACTGTAACTGCCAAAAGTAAAAATCCTCGACATTTATCCACTGACTAATAACTAATTCTCCAACCTACCGCATTCACAGGAACCAGGAAAATGAAATTTGACGAAGTTGTTACTATAACTTACATAGTAAAAGTAAGCTATTTTTCTATTATTCGAATTTTTTCATTTTCTTCGGAAAAACCTTTATTTTACATTAGTTTAGTATACTTCAGATTTTCTTAGAATTGTGAAATTTTGCATTCTGATACGTATTAGCATACCAACAAGGGAAATGTCTAAATCAAGAATTTTGTGCAATTGGAATATTTAGAAATCGGTTGAAATTTTTTTTCACGAAACGATATTTTTGGAAAATTGTGACTGTCGTAGAATCGTGAAATTTCGCATGCATGTAGGGTTTACATACCAACAAAGGAAATAATATGAAAATCTAGATTTTAGTACGTGGAATCTTTACAAATTGGCTGAGAATGTTTTTAACGGAACATTAGTTTTTAAAACTTCGAAATTCTTTAGAATCTTAAAATTTTGCGTACTGATATGGTTTACTATAAAAACAAGGGAAAAAATCTGAAAATCTAGATTTTGGTAAAGGAACCTTTTAAAATCATTTTCGTTTTTTTCTTCTTAATATTCCTGCCAATTTCAATAACGAAAATACAAATTTTGACGTAGGTGTCTAATAAATTTGTTTGGAGATAGTTATTATTATCAATTACAAGAGTTGTTTATCTTTAAACTTCTGAGCTGTTACTGTAGGTAAAAATATGGATGTTAATCAACTGGAGTGCAGTATGTATATCCACAGTATTTTACAGCCAACTTCTCCATATTATCAATTTTTCAAGTTCTTGCGGGACCTTGCTAATAAAATTTCGTTACATATTGGAACTTTTAATTCTTTGGTTCCATCTGATATGGGACAAATTAAGAATATTATTTATTTAGCTAATAATTATTGTATTTGTATCTATTTTGTAACTTATTTCTTTCCCGTGCGTAGAACGGGTATTTCAGCTAGTGCTTTTATATTATAAAGGTTAGTGTAATTTAATTTTGTAAAACTTTGTAATATATTTTTATACAAAAATTAAAAATAATTATATTTAAAAAAATCAGAATAATGAATTTCCAAATCATTGGGAGAATAAGACTATCCAACAGGAAGTACCAAAGTGCACATATATTATTTCACTTTTATTAGGACAAAATAAAAAAATTTACTATTTTTTTTACTTGTACCCATTTTTTTAATTGGACAAAATATTCTTTCTCTCGCTACGGCGCTAATAGCTTTGGCATGTAATCGACAATTTTTAGCTTTTTTAATAAAAGTAATCAATAATAAAATGTAAGAGAAAACTATTAGGCAAAAGTGTGCCTACAATTCTGCAGCTAGCATTTATTCACGTCAAAGTATATTTCACAAGTACGATCAATTTAGCCTTAGTGTTATTCATAGTAATATTAAATGGTAGTAGTAACCAAGGATAGTGAAGACCATATATATATATATATATAAGGTGTGCTCGTGTTTCGCTCTTTGAAAGGGGCAAGGAAATAATTCTTTTGACATCATTTTAGCTCCGCCTTACTATGAGTTTTTGATCATTCTCATTGGCTGTATGTTTCAAGCATTGCTACTTAGGTTTTTGAAGCAAATTTTAACTGTTTTCTTTTAAATAAATTTATGATTAGTTAAAAACAAGAATTCTTGTTAAATTAAGTACTCCTTGACAATAACGACAATTACTCTTAAAACGACTGTCGAGAGCATTAGACACGCCCACAGACGGTTGAAGGCGGAGGAAGGCGTCACTATGACGTCAAAAGAATCCTTTTCCCCGCCCTCCATCAGCAAGAGCGAGTACCAGCACACCTTTTATATATAGTCTCCACTATCCTTGAGTAGTAACCTTATTTTATGTTAATACAATTTTGCTACAACAAACCACCCAATAAAAACTTTAATAAATATTGCATAGATTAAAACAATACTCACTTTTTTCTATTGTAAATCCGCTGTACTCTAACTCCAGCATAAACAGCTAGTCTTTTGATTAGAATGCAGACGGTTAACAATCCTATGAGTGCCAGAATTTCCCCTGTGTCTTTAAATAAACTTGTTACATTGTCCCGGATAAACTGTAAGATATTTTAATTTTAAAAAAGTACATTTTTAAAGTTTTTATTTAATTTGTAAAAGCTTTTGTCAAATATATTGAGTAAAATTCTGGGTGAAAGTAAAAGTTAAAAGGGCCACACCGCCAAATCAATTTTCGTGAACAAAATTGGCGTGGAAGATCCATGTTTACCATTGTCACTTTCGAGATATCGATGTTACGTAAATAAGTAGAAAGAGCAACTTGTTCTAAATTAAACCAATGAGTAGGACGCAATGCGAATCTTACCTGACGTCATGATGAACTAATGCAATTAAGATTTCGTTTCGAATTAGTGCTTGCGTGTTAATATTAATATGCAAATATTTGCGCATTTGTGTAAATATTTTTGAGTGTTGTATGATGTCACAAGTAGGTGGAGCTAATTGTTGTATATGAAACCAATGAGAGACATTATTTCCGCATGCGTTGTAATAAACAGCACGCAAAATTGGTTATGGTTGCCAATTTGAACTGAAATCATATTTTTGAAGCCTTGGCGTAGGGTCTCCATTATTCTTTACTTTATAACCAAATTCTGAAATATCTTTAGAAAACTGAAATTGTCATGTAATACAAAAATATGGCACACTCAAAATATATATGTAAATTTAAATAGAAGTTACACTTTACATAATATGAGACTAAAGGAAGACGCGGTTTTTAATTTCTCGAAAGAAATAGTTTTATTTATATGAATTTTTAAAACGTTTATTTGTACTATTTGAAAAAGTATCGCCAATGTTCAAATTTAAAAAATACGTATAGCAATTGAAAATAAATTTAATATTAGAAAAATATAGGGTAAGATTAAACACAACTGTATAGTTTCTTTTCTTTCACTAAAATGTAATTAAAATATATGATTAATATTATAAAAATTAAAAAAATTACATTTAAAGTACTGTATTTTTAAAATTTCAACGCTTAATAGAATTTTCAATTAAATTAACAGAATCGTTTGCTTAGAATATTTCTGTCAATAGAAATATATTATACTGTTCGGTAATATTATATATTGAAAAATATATTATACTGTTCGGTAATATTATATATTGAAAAATATATTATACTGTTCGGTAATATTATATATTGAAAAATATATTATACTGTTCGGTAATATTATATATTGAAAAATATATTATACTGTTCGGTAATATTATATATTGAAAAATATATTATACTGTTCGGTAATATTATATATTGAAAAATATATTATACTGTTCGGTAATATTATATATTGAAAAATATATTACACTGTTCGGTAATATTATATATTGAAAAATATTTAAATATTTCTTGAAAAGTTCGTTTGATTATATAGTACTTTCAACTTGAGAAAAAAATGTACAGAATTACATTACCTTTTCTAAACAGTTGATACAAACGCATGTTCTTTTTATATCAAACATGTCTAGGAAATCAGATTTTTTTTATCTTGAATGAAGGCAGCAGGAGTTTTGACTATTTAATGCCAAATATTACATATAAAGATTGTCTGATATTACATAAAAGCATACTATATTTGAAAGAAAAATTCCAATTTTCTGTATGATTCAAATCGCGAATTGTTGTTTTGATTATTTCTAGTCTTGCTGGTTTGTATTTACTGAAATGATCATTTTATTATATCGTAAAAAAATAGAATGTACTTTATTCTTAAGTCGTCATCGGGAAAATAAACAAAAGTACGTGTCGTATGATATATCATCACGATACCAGTCCGTGCATACTGTTTATTTGCTATATCCCAAAACGTATATTTAAATTTTTTAAACATTTTAAATACGAAAATATTAATTAAAAAAGCGAAAACCTTAAAATGTTATGCGTGTTGAAAAAGCATAATTGTTTACTGACATCAAATACGTTTAGACGTTAAATCGGTCAAATAGGCTGATTTAACGCAATATTAAGTATGTAAAAATTAAACCGATTCTTACAATCTTAAATTTATCTGAGATAATTTAAATTCATCCTATTTAATTTCTTTTTAGAGAGAGAAAGTGTTTCCGATTTATTGGTCCCCACATACAAATCGGTTATTCATTTATTTGCAAAAATGTCTTGAGCAGAATTTTCTATTAACACAAAAGGTTTAAAAATGGCATCGCGATAAAAATAACTGTTTATGAATTTAGTACACTGATCTTTAATTATAATTTCTGGATTGTGAAAGACATTTTGTTGACTTGAAGTCGATTGAAGCAGTAACAATTGTAGAACACTTTCATCGCTATCGCAATATTTCGTATATTTTTCATGTTAAAAATAAGCCGACATGTATTTATTTTGTCTGAGTTCGATTCCCGGTAATTCTCGGTTGTAATTGTCGATAGTAATTGAAAGGTATTTACGAAGCAGCTCTTGTAGGCAGCCAACTGCTCATTTTTATTCATTTTACTCATTGCACTCATTTTTGAGTAGATGTCTTTTTCAAAATTGAAACTTATGTATTCGAAGCTATGATAAGCATTGAATGTACTCAAAAATGAGCAGATATTGCTTATTTTCGATTACCTATTTTTAACAGTGTAGGTTCTACATAAATTGAAGAAAGGTACAATGAATATGATTAAATGTTAATTATGAAATGTTTAAATGTGTCCTTTTGTTGTGCAGCCAGGAGCAGCCGTACAGCGTGATCGCACTGGTAAAAATGCCCTACACTATTGCGCGGAGAACGTCAACGTGGAATGCGCCGGTCGAGTCCTTTCAGCCGCCCCTGCTCTTCTCGACGCCCCTGACGAAGAAGGATATACGCCACTGCATTTGGCTGTCATCAGTGGCAACAAGCCTATGGTCAAGTACCTGCTGACCAAAGGGGCCGACTCGAAAGCAGTAGACAGCGAAAAGCATTCCAGCATCCACTGGGCAACAGGTAATTGTTGCGCGGAAAATATTCTTAATTAATTCAAGATTTTATATTTACATGACATGTTTTTCATGTTTACATGATATATTTAGTAATAAAAATAAATATATATAATGTATCCATGTTTCTTTTAACTCTTATTTCTTGGTCCATTCTAAAATCACTTCAATTTTTCCAATAAGGATCTCCTAAATTAATTCAGTTTCCACTGCACATCGATCCCAAACAAGTGTTTTATTTCCAGATCCTAGATCCTACTTAGCCCATCCATTATCTATTCAAATTGTTTATTTCACGCGAAATGTAACTTCGATTCAAGTAAGCCAAACCTGAAGGTTACTTAAACCCAAATATTATTAACTTTTTATACATATATGATATTAAATTTTGGTTTGATAAAACCTAGAATCTTAGAAAAATATGACAAAAGCTGTTAATACTAGGTTATTAGCATAATTAATGTTTTTAAGGCTGTGTCCTTTGGAAATAAATGTAAATTGTTCCCTTTTTGGGTTCAAGTAACCCCAAGTTACTGCATGCCAAAACAAAAATGGCATTAACGTATTCGCCAAACATTTCGAATTCTAAGAATTTCATAATGATATGATAGTTACTTTTTTGGAACTGAATCAAAAGAATTAAGAGGGTTTCATTTGGACGACAGCTGCAACTACTTTTTTATTACCATAAAGAGATATGCAATCACGAAACCACAACCTTCCCTCTCAACAGTGAGCGGAGACCCCGAGTGCTTGGACCTACTGATCACTGCCGGGGCTGACCCCTCCACCCCGGACATCCACGGGGCGTTCCCCGTGCACTACGCCGCCCAGATGTGCGGCCCCAACAGCGAGATGGGCAACGACGTGCGAGTGGGGCTTGCTGTGCTGCAGAAGCTGCTGTCCAGGGGCGTGGAAGTGGCGTGCGTCGACCGGGACGGAAGGCCGCCCCTGCTGTGGGCTGCGAGCGGAGGTGAGGGACTGACCTTTGATTGATTAATCGTCGAATTGCGTTGTTGAATTGAGAACGGAATTGGCTGTTGTTTTTATTGTTTTTGGAAATGGATTGGGCTTTTATCTGTTAGAGCAGTTTATGAGCGGGTTGGTTGAAAAGTGGTGTAATTACAAAAATCAGAGTTCTGAGGTAAGAGAGTATAAAGTTTGCAACTGGCCTTGACTGTAACGTTAAATGGAATGATATTAAACTTATTATTGAGAAACCTATCGTAATAATAATAAAGTAATGTAAAATAGGATTAGTTCATATTCGGATTTTTATGACTTACCTTACTAACACCAGATATCGATGGTTAGCGCACACATGTGGTAAGTAGGCTTAGGCTATAATTCGATATATATCGAAATTCCAGAAATAAATAATCATCACGATTTCTATTTTGTTATTTTGGTTTTGACGATAAATTGATATGATAATTAGTCGAAAGTATACTCAGAAGAACTGAAGTACTCGGAATGCCAAAAATCTACTTCGGAAGAATTGCATTTGTTTGTCAACAAACGTAAGGGTAGTAATGCTTTAACAAAAGTACCAAAGTATATATATATATTTAATAATAAAGGGGAAAACAAAAGTGAACTATTTCTTGATTTGAAAACGATCCAGTTTCGAAACACTAAGGTTTCCATCCTTGTGTTTACTTAATGCTGCTGTACTTATTCTAATAATAAAATATCAATTAACCAGAAAATATCGATTCTAGCGATGAATTGCGATGGCAAAATATCATCATCGTCCAAGCCTAGTAGTAAGTGCATTGTTCGTGGTTACGATCTCAGTTTAGTTCTCAAGTTGAAGAGTTAAGTGAAAAAACTGCAGAGTCGTATATTGCTTTATTTCAAGATTTTACATTGACGCCTAATCTCCTATCGAATGAGCCCGGATTTATGCCAACCGTGCTATTTGCCACTGAGGTATAGTGTCGGAATGGATCGTCTGAAAAGGTTAACGTTTCTATACTAATACCCTCACGTCAAAATCCAAGTGATAAATCGATATCTCACAATCCATAGTTCTCGAAGGAAACCCCTGCAGGGTTTAAAAACGAGCTATTGGATGACAAAAAGTAACCCATCGTGCGATTTTCTGTGCCGAGTATTGTACCTTGCAGGAAAGAGCGTTCTACAGAACACAATAGATCATCGTTAGAACGATCCATGACCGGGTCGATACAAGAGAGGTCGATATAGCGAAAAGATCGTTGTAACGAGTAGAAATACATTCGGAACAAAAAATGTTTTTACTGATATCTTCTCCGCATGCCTTAAATACCCTTAATATGAAATGTGGAGTCATTCCATTCATTAGTTTTAGCTACATTTGGTTCTAAACAGACAAACCTATTTTATGGCAGAAGTTGAGACTTTTTTTACGTCAATTTTAATCTCATTCTCATAAGATGGTGTTATTGAAGCGTTTTCCAAAGGCGCAAACACATTTAATTTCTATTTTAATTCTCAAAGCAGAAACTTGTATTCTCTAAGCAGAACTTGTAAGAAAATATTGTAACCTGCAAACTTTTGTTGTGAATAAATAAAAAAAAATTGCGGTTTTAAAACTGTTTAAAAGATATTTTTAAAATTAGGAGCCGTACATATTTTTAAACATTGTAACCTCAAGTTTTTCTGGAATAAGTTTTTTTTATTTTAAAATTATATAGATATTTAATTTTTTTTATTTGTAAATAATTTAAGTTAATTCGAGACTACTCATAAGTACTGCTATAATATTTATGCTTTGTCACATTCGTAGGTTTTGTACTTTTTTTTTCAATAATACTTTAAATTCCCGAACCATTTTATGTTTTTGTCGTACAGAAAATCTGTAGTATTAAAAGTTTTAGATGTTATGTATGTATGTATGCATGCATGTACGCATGTACGTACGTATGTATGTATGTATGTGTACGTATGTAATGTTTATATATAAAACATCATCAATTTTACATTAGAACTTCTTTAATAAGATTTCATATCCATGCCTGCCAATGCACTAATCAGGAATCACAATATTTTTTCTTTATTATCCTTATGGTTTATTATATTTGAATTATATACAAAAAAATCTTTTATATTACATAAATATCCTACAAAAACAATATAAATAAATTGTTATTTAGTTTTATATAAAGTTCATGTACAATATACGTTACGTATCTCGAGTAAATTTTGATTATATAATTCTATAATTTGTAGAAATAACTTTATTCTTTATTATAATAGAAGTCTCAAATTTAAAAATTCTAAGTAATAACTCCATATATATAAATTTGTCTTGAGAAACATTTAGCAAAAGTATCGTAGGTCTTCCATATAAAAGTTCACATTGAAATTTAATAACGATACTACTAAAATTTATTAAAAACTGAAATTTGATTAAAACAATTGATAATTATATAAAAATAGCATCCTTTAATATTCAAACACAATGTCATCAGTTACAGTATTATTGATGAAAATAAAACATTTTCATGCAATTTCATTTTTAAGTTTTAATTTTTTTTCACATTTAATAAAATGTGCCTCGACACATTTTCAAAATAATGCTTTCCAGTGCAGAATTCAAACTTGCGGTGACCTATGAGTAGTCTCTAGTAGATATTTGTGTTTGTGTTAGTAATTTCAAATTTATGTCATTGTATGATGGAAGAAACAAGAGCTAGTAAAACGTACTGTCCTTCAGGGAGCAGCGACGCCATTTTGGCCCTTGTCAAGGCAGGAGCCGATGTCAATGCAGCGGATCAAGACGGACTGACAGGTAAATGCAAACACAAAACTACATTTAAACATTTCGTTTTTAAACAACAATAGAAATGCCGTTAATTCATGAGATACATTTTTTAGAATATTTTAAGAGAAATTGGTTTGGTATTTTAATTCTCCCTGGTAATATCATATTTGCAATTGGGTCAGCGTCCACAAGAAAATGTCATCCGTTTCAGAGTTTCCTGTAAAATAGTTTTCACTCGAGTACAGTTGACATTTTTATACAGACAAAATGTCTCTACTGAGCTAAATTTTACTATTCACTTAGCTTCATATTGTGTTTACGCAAACTGCAGATATTTATATTGAAACAACATTTTGATGTTTTTTTAATAAATCATAAGTGCTAATCGTAAAAAGAATACACAGTAAAAGCTGAAAGAAATATCAATTTCCATTTTTTCTACATCGTACACAAAAATACGACCAATGTTTAAAATAAATTTGTAGAAATAATAAGGTACGTCTCTTGTTTTAAAAACAATTTAAATTAACAGCAAATACTAATCCTCTTCTAGAGTGTTTCAAGTAAAACAATTAAAAAGTTTTTCCAAAATATAAGAAGAACTTT
Organism: Troglohyphantes excavatus; assembly: GCA_963932185.1. Classification (NCBI taxonomy): domain Eukaryota; kingdom Metazoa; phylum Arthropoda; class Arachnida; order Araneae; family Linyphiidae; genus Troglohyphantes; species Troglohyphantes excavatus. The sequence continues at coordinate 53,889,111 of OZ010673.1, read as the reverse complement.
AACAATTAAATTCATATGAGCCGATACTATGAGTTGTACATGTACAGATAAAAATATTGATAACCAAATGCCGGCTTCAATTCCAGAAAAGGTTGGTTCTGTTTTACACATCCTAGCAATTTTCCAATGCTAGTCCAATTGCCTTTGAAAACAACTCACTATCTATTGTCACTCTATACATTCTCTGTTACCTATTATAAAAATAATTCTTTCTACCTACCCGATTAAGCTGTCGTTTGTATAACTTGAACTAATAATATTTAGTCAAATTGGTTGTATTAAACTATAAGCTTTTAACACAACCGCTTTTTTAAATTTGAATAACTGCAGAAGAGTTGCCTCTAATCCTTCTTCTCCTCGGGTGTACACATGTTTAAGTTTTTAAACCCGTTTACATACGTAGAGGGTCCGAGCTAAAGATATCCAAAGTTAATGGCTTAAATTAAAAGAACCACACATAGTTATTTATGAATTTCAGTTAAAATATTTTTTTTTTGCAAGTTAATGAAACTCAATGTGAACAGTATTAGTGGCTTTGCAGATATCAAAATGTATTTCACCAAATGCCTGGATTCTTAGATCTCTGGATATAAAACTGTTAAAAACATTTTCTCTGCGATTTATTAAAAGGATTGTGTACCAGCAGAAAGTTCTCAATTTGAATAATTTAAATTAACTGCTGCTTGAAAACAGCGCATCGCTGCAGAAGTTGCTTTAATAATACCTCCTATTATAAAAAACACCTGGCAAGGGGTGGAATACTGTTTTGGCATCTACAGAACCATTAATGGTGCTCTAACTCATTCATTTACCTACACAGAAACTTGAGGAGTTGCCTTTTTAAATTAAAATGAATGTTATAACTCTCATCATGTGGGGCTCTCCAGAGCATATTTTAAGGAATTTTAACTGGTGGGGCAAATTAAATTCTGCAGAAATCCGAACCCCAGAAGTTAATGAAAACTTTGTACTTAAAATAACAAATTTTTATTTAATTTAGTTTAAAATTATATGTTCTGTAAAAATTTTATTTAAAAGAAATTATCGAATTCATGAAATTTTCTAACGATTCATAAAAGTATGTTTTATTTGTTTTCATAATGAAAAATTTAATTTAATTTTTTTTAAGCTATTGTTTTGTATTTTAAAATATACATTTCCGTCATTTTACTTCACACAAATGTAAAGTTTTAAATCTATAGTATATATACATCTAAATCCTATACTTAGGTAAATTTTAGACTAGTACCCGAGCATATTACAAACTAAATGTGTATTAATAACATTACATTAAGATGAATAATAATATTCTATCTATTTTGTATTCGAAAAATATTTTATTTTATAGCACAAAAATAAGTAGTTTTAAATTTTTAAAAATACATAATACTTTCTTAAAATTTGTTATAATTTCTGAAAATGTTTTTATATAATCTCTGCTTTTGTAAATTGCTGCTCCGACTACTTTCGTCACCGTTTCTTCAGCTGCAGAAATTTTAGCACTGAAGGGCGATGATTGAAAAACGCTGTTCCTTTTAAGGCTATGATGAGTCTCTTATTAATTGTTTCGAGATTATCTGACTGCCTATGATCTGACATTAACATGTTGTACCAGGAAATTACCCTTTCCACTTGCATGGAATGTGGTGCGACCACGAGTTAAAATTACATGAATGGAACTCCTCTTTTAAACTCCACTTCCCTTAAAGCCCACATTTTTTGAAAATATTAAATAATTATTTTTCAAGGTTAAATCAAATAAATTATTCTGGTGGGGAAATAGAAGTTTATTGTGAATCAGAGTTATTTGAGATTTATAATAAGTATTATTAAAAAGAAAAGTATTGGAAGCATTGCCGTTTTCATCGAAGCACCCACAGTAATACTTTTTAATGTATAACGGAGTTTTTACAATTTTTTTTTAATTACATAAGTTTTGAAGATATTTTTTTATAATTTTTGTATCAACATTTAAAAAAAAAATTCTTATAATCATCGCAAAATCATACGAAGCCAAAACATTGCGAATTATTTAATATAAAATAAAATCAAACATATAAAAAAATAACAAACATATAAAAAAATAGCAAATATATAAAAAAATATTCAGTAATTTTTCAATATTAAATGCACCTACACCACCCACCAAACACATTAACTGAATTTTGCTTCAGTAATTACCCCAATGAAAAATAACCAAAAGATCCAACCCAGCAATTGTCAAATAGCCATACTTACAAACTTATAACACTCGTGACAACTGGTTTTTCACTGAGACATGGTGACAGCAGCAATTCCGTAACAAAGTATAAGCACGTCTGATGATTTTTTTCTCTTGGAACTTTCACCCCTAAAACACGCTAATGGAATAATCCAAATGTTTTTGGATTGCTTTGGACGGAGTGTGACAAACACAGCGTCGCCTGTCCCCGGGCATTTCTTGGGGCTGGGGAGTATGTGAAATAACTATTAGACCTACGGGAAACGTGACCTTGGAAAGGGAGCAAATGCCACCATCCAAAGACAGGGTTTGTTAGGGGGGCTTGAGTAACGACACTAAACCCCCTTCGCTAAACAACAGTCAGCCATAAAAGGGATTGATGTGTTTCAAAGGGAAGAGTGGACGCAGTGGTCGTAAAAAAGATCCTGTGAAGAGATAAGGAATACAGCCTCTCTCTCCTGTTGGGAAATCTGAAAATTCCCGTCCCCATGGTTTAGAATTTCTAAACTTCTTTTACTTTTCCACAAATATGTATGGCTCAAACCAATCGATTCCCAAACACATGTAATGTAAACGAAGTGCTAGACAAAATAACGTAATGCAGCTCACCTTTGAATGCCAATTTTTGTAAGAAATAGTTACACAGTTAGTTTTTAACATATTTTGTATAGCCTTTGCTGGGCTTAGAGCTTGCAGTCGGTCGTCAGTATTTGTATTTACATAACTTGACGTTGACTTTGCTCTAATAATAATTAAAAAAAAATTAGAGACGTTTAAAGTTTGCGTAGCCAGCCAAATGTTCCTCTTTACTCATTGTAAAGAAATAAACTTTTCAAAACGGTATAAATTTGTTAAATTAATTTGAGTATTTTTTAGATACCTAAACCGATTTTTTTAAAATTTTATATATATACAAGACTTTCTATGCGTTTCTATTGATAGTAATTCATATTTCTATAGACTAAGATTAAAAAAGTTTTTTGTGAAACCTGTGGTTTATCTAAAATCTGTGAACACAATATATCAAGATTCAAGTTAGGATTATAAAACAATAATTGAATTTGATATACAAATTACTGAATGATAAAACAGCATAGTTTGCGTCAAAAACGATTGTTTGTATAGTGTTTATGAATGCTTGATAATTGAAAAAGAGGAAGGACTAGATAGTTACTTTGTTGGTGTTCCACATCATACTCATATTTAAATATTTTGAAGAAAAAATTTAAAGGTAGTATGGAAATATTCAGAGACCATCATGGTGCTTAAGTTTGCATAAACTAGTAAAAAACATTGATTAAATAAAATTTAAAAACGTTTGTTGTATAGGATATTAAAGTATAGATTTTTTTCTTTTTACGTTAATTTCAAAACAAATGTCGTTTTAAGAAAAATCCCAAATGAATTACAAGTTAAATTTCATATGAGTCTAAATGTTTCTGAGTATGAATATTCTCGTTGACTTCACCAGACAATATTTTAGTGATCATCTCTAAAATGAAACAAGAAATCTAACGAAACTAACTGCCCACAATTTTCTTGGAGTCCAATCATCTGTTTATTTTCAAATAGACATTTTCAAAAGGTATATTTTGAAAGAGTGCTAACATTCTTGGTGGAAATTTGCGATTGAAAAACTTTTATTCAGCCAGAATATGGACTGGAAGAAATTGGGAGTAAATTGACGCGAAGGTAGATGAAATATGATAGTAACGACGAGGAACTTTTTGTTTTCTAAATAGGGGGTGTCGCCCCATTTACGTTGAAAAATAATTACAAAATAAGTTTTTTTTAAATACGTTAGACACTGACTATTCAGATGCATTCTTAACATAATTGATTTTACAATAAATATATTTTATTCAATTATGTGTTAATAAGAATTGATTACAGAAAATATAATAATTAAAAAAAAATTGAAGAAAAAATCACGAAAAAAAAATTGGCACCCCCTTGATAGGGCGGCGCCCTGGGCAACTGCACAGTTTGCCCAGCTCTTAAGCCGCCCCTGAACCTACGCATAAACGTAAGCTTGTATTGGGCCCACGGGTTCGAGGCTCAAATCCGTAGGCAATCCGAAATATATTGTCAACTGCTCGACCACTCAGTTATGAACAAAAGGATTTTTGTGGATGGGAAATCTGTCTCTGTCTAACGTCATTCTTTCCTATGCCACAGATTCGAGTTTATGTTTTTACTATGGAAAATTGATTAAACAAAAAAAAATTCCGATGGGGCAAATCTGCATGACTGGTGGGGCATTTCTACGCACTGGTAGAGAAAAATCCCCACCAACTCTATGTTAAAATATGCCCTGGGGCTCTCTCAGTATAAGTCATTACTTGGATACCTTTAGCCTGGTTGGCTTGCTGGTTGAAAACACGTTGCACTACAGTTTGTAATGGTCTATTGGCGACGTTTCGGGGTCTATCCCAAAGTAAAGACCCAGAAACACTGCCTTGTATTTTCATGGTCAGATGACGAGGGCAACATCTGAAATGGCACCCGATGTAACCTTAATAGGCATCAGCACATTGGACTACGATCAGATTTAACATGTACCAATCTCTTATACACAATATATGACTGTTTGTTTATGAAAGGAACGAATCTGACAACCCTCTCCGACAGACATGCTGAGGATTGAACCCCTGCCCATCGGATGCTTGTTCGAGCCCCTAACCTTTCGACCTCCATGCCACATCTGTAGTCAGGAAGCCTGTTAATTAATGAGTGCATTTATTTTATTTCGAGTGGATTTGTTAATTATATTCTTCTTCATCTTCTGTTGACGATAGCTCTCCACTGTGCAGCCAGCCGTGGCCACGTGGATTGCCTGGAAACCCTCATCACTCTTTCCGGGGCTGAAGTGGACAAAGTGGATGACAGCGGTTGCTCGGCTCTGTTTTACGCTGTCACGCTCGGTCACGCGGACTGCACGAATCTCCTTCTCAACTTCGGTTCGCATGGGAACAGGCAGGACAATAAAGGAAGGACGTAAGTTCGAAATAAAACGCTATCCATCATTGGTATTGAATTTCTAAAAACTTTTGTCATATAATTGAGAAAGTAGACATCACTATGTAGAATTAGTAATTTTTATAGATAATATCATTGGCTATAGTTGTATTTTTTTATAAAGAAATTGTTGCACTCTATCTGTTATTTCAGCCCAGCTCATTGCGGAGCGGCGAAAGGACAGTTGGAGACTTTGAAGATTCTCGCACACCACAAAGCCAACTTGTGGTTGAGGAATGCGAAGGGAGACATGCCACTGCATGAAGCCGTTCAATCAGGAAGAAAAGGTACACATGAACAGCTGTTTACTTTATAAACTACTGACTTCTACTAATGCATGGGGAATGAAACTGGATTATATTTTTACATATATAACCATATTTTAGTTCAGTTGGCGATATTTTATTGATTCGACAACATTTTTCATTCATTTGGCGACATTTCGCTTTGGCTATTTTAGAGTCACACAGCTCTACCTTGCTCTTATTACCATCATTCACTCACCATATACTATATTTAAATTGAATTTTCAGTTTATATCTAAACAAATCCGGAATTTTAACACGTTTCACCCTTCATTGACTTCTCTTTTAATATCACTAACTTATGACCACGTTTTTAAATTTTTAGAAGAAATTGTTTTTTGCTAACAATTTAACTATTTAAGACATCCTTTTTAGCAAAAATGTTTTTGGTTTAAAAATGAGTTAAATGTTTAATAAGGCATAAATGTTGCTTTATTTGGCTCAAGAAAAGTTTGCTTTACTTGATGCAGTATGGCCATATAATTCCTCTTGCACCATTAAGTACTACAGCCAGCAAAACCAACCCAGTCTATTTCACAACTTCTTATAAAACGAGATCATACGACAACAGTCGAAAAATCTTTTACCTTATTGGAAGAACAGAAACTCCTATGAGTATTTTTTTATACTAATTCCCAATATTCCCTTCGCTACTGTGTACGGCAGAGATTCGTAGTTCGACTTGTTTTACGTATTTAGGAGGGCACGTAAGACATAATTTACTAAACCTTTATTGATCAGGACTCTTTTGCAATTTGCGTAATAAAAATTTGATTTTTAATATATTTGATTTTTTCATTTTTTTTTCTTCTAGACTTGGTAGAGTGGTTGCTCCAACAGCACCAGGGTTCGGTGAACGTGTCGAATTCGAACGGTCGGACCCCACTGCACATTGCCGCCATCACAAACAATGTCGACATGTGTAAAGTCCTCATGGATTACGGTGCCTTCATTAATCCCATCATGAAAAACTCTAAAGTAAGCATGCAATCTGTTTAGAATATTTTTATCCTTATTAATAAATGTAATATTGTTTCCTTGAAAGTAGCATCATTTAAAAAACATCTTTTTTGGTGTTTTACCATAAAAAAATACAACACAAAAAGGAATTGTCATAAAAAAAAATTATGATAATTTTTTTTAGTAAAGCAGTAATGAATTATGAAGATAATTTAAAAGTTTAATAAAACACAGATTTTTTCCTTTTTAAAATGTTAATGCATAATATGAAATTCCGGATCTTGATTATAGCTGTGAGACTAATAGTGTTCTTGAAATTTATTTTAGATAATCTCTTATAATTTTCTTGAAATTTATTTTAGATAAATCTCTTATAGTTTCCTTGAAATTTATTTTGCATAAATCTTTTATAGTTTTCTTGAAATTTATGTTTGAAAATATTTTATATTATTCTTGAAATTTATGTTTGAAAACCTCTTATAGTTTTCTTGAAATATATGTTTGAAAATCTCTTAGAGTTTTCTTGAAATTTGTATTTAAAAATATCTTATAATTATTATTTCAAGAAATAAATTTCTCGAATTTTATTTTAGACAAATCTCTTATAGTTTTCTTAAAATTTATGTTTGCTATTCTTTTATAGTTTCCTTGATAATTATGTTTCAAAATCTCTTATAGTTTTCTTGTAATTTGTGTTTAAAAGTATCTTACTTCTGCTTAAAGAAACATGCATTTTTTTAAAGTAGATGTTTTGGGAAATAACTTCTTTTAAAAACCCGAAACTCAAATATTTAATATTAAATTTTGAAAAAAAAAATCGTATGTATTTTAAAAATAAAAATTAAACATATGAGAAAAAAACTATTACATTTCTATTCTTTATGAAAAAGCCTCAATAATAAACTGATACTAATTTATTGCACTTATCGAATGGATTAACAGGCAATTCAGTTGAAAAATTTTAATATATAAAATTAAGTAAATATAATTTTTTTAATATCCATTATATATAGCAGTTAAATTTATAAGAAAATATTGATATTATTTGAAAAATACTTATCACACTTCGAACGGAAGTTATTTAGGAAATATTAGCGATACAAAATTAACTTGCCAACAATGCTACTTGAATTACACTTCACCCATTATTTAGAATACTAAAAGTAGAAAAATAATATTTTTAAAACAAAATTCTATTTCAGAACCAACACTTGACGCCTCTCGACGCTGCGCTTCACAGGGGCAACAGAGGATGTGCCAAATACTTAAATCTTCACGGAGCGTTGCCTTCCAGCAAACTTCTTGAAAAACGGGAATACAATAGGTGAATATATTTCTTGAACAAAATTGCTTCAATGCACATGTTAAATGGCAACGTTTTGTTTCAAACCCCTTCAATAAATAAAGTTTTAAATACAGATATTATTATATAATGAATTTTAATGCGATTAAAACTGGGAAGTGTAGCATTTTGTAGTGTTATACACTGCTAAAAATTATTACGAATATACTTATATGTGTACAAAAGTCAAGTGTAGTTAGTATAAAGTGCCAATAGTTGAACATAACCATTCTTACTTTACATAACATCTTCCTAATTGGATTTAGTAAAGTATTCGATGACTTCATACTGAATTTCTAAAATCTTTTGTAGGCCTTCAAACTATTTTTTTTATTTCGAATCGAATGTCTTGTTTCGTTAGGTTCACCGAGAATCACCTGTCCCAGACCATAGAGATGAGCCCTAGCACAAAATGGCGTCTCCTCCGCGACTCCTCTGCACAAACGGAGCCGCACTTGAAAGACGCCGACATCCAGGCTCGGGTGGTCCAGAAGTCCGTGAGCGCCACTGCAGACTTCAGCAGGAACAATTCACCTGCCGAGATCAAGAACCCTTGCACGGGAAAGAACATTCGGTGCAATGCAGTAGAGGGCTCCGGAAAGCCCATCATTGCGAAGGTGTACGTGCATACGAAGCGGTCGAAGGTTAGACGAATGACCAGAAAACCTACTGCTTACAGAAGAGACTGCCATGGTGAAAAGGTTGATACTTCTTTTTAAAAAAATTATATCAGCAGTTTAAATTTATTTCAGAATTGTTATAAGCATCAATTACTTGTAATGGAAGAAAGTTTGTTTCTGACAAAAATATCAGTTAATTAGTGTCACTGGAACAGTGATTACTCAATTAAATTTTTTTTAACAAAATAAAAATGAAACTTAATTTATCAATGCTTCTGTCCTACAAAAATTGCATATGATGTTCAACTTTGTAATAGTGATACATTTGTTTTAAGGAGGATGTGTTAAGTTGACAGGACTAACCTTTTTGGACCTAGCGGCACTATTTTCTTTTCTCTAGGCAGTGTTTATATAGTTTCTAAAATGCACCTTAAAATGTAAAAGTTATAACAGGTACATTTTTATTGGGACCACCAGCTTTGTTTTCTTTATAATGTTGTTCAAATTTTAGATTATTAATTTAATGGAGTTGGTTAAATAAAATGGTAAATATATGGTAATATCATCATAATGGTAATACCATCAATCCTAAAATGTTTAACTTAAACCAAATTCATCTTTGCGTGTATAGACTTACATTTTTAAAATTTAGTTCTCAAAAGCAGTTAAAAGTGTGTGTGACATTTTATATATTTCTTTATTGTTTAACTTTACAAATCACGAAGCATTTTAAGAGATATTTTAAATTTCGAGGAAAGAAAATATATAGGTATTGTGATGGTGAACAATTAGTTATATAAAAATGCATAGTTAATATTTTTAAGGTATATGTTTCTTTTACTGAATCCATATTTTTTTTATCGAATTCTCATAAATAAACTCATATATTTGTTTATAGTTAGCAACAAGTGATCAGAAAAGACAAAGCGTCAATTTCCAGTGTTCAGACAACGGGGCTTCCAATAAGCAAGCTGACATTGAAACACCGCAACAGACCGATTTCGAAAAAGACATCCCGAGCCGAAAAGCCTCCCAACCCGTGCTTTACGAAGAGCCATTCCAACCTCTACCAGAAGAACACAGCCTAGCAGATTCCCAAGTGTTCTTGGCAGCACCAGCTCTGGAAGAACCCAACTTCGAGTACACCCACCCGTGCGAATGCTATTCCAACCACGAAGCCGACATCGGCTCGTGCGACTGCACCTGTCACCACGACAGAACTCACCTGCTGTCCCCCAGCGAAAGACGCCGGTCGTCTGTGAGAACTAAAGAATCAGATATCGAGAACCATTCGCCGCTTTCCAGCATAAGGAGTCTGGAGTCGACGATAAAGGATTCCGGGTTCAGCGACGACGTGAGCAGATGCCAACAGATGTCTTCTTCGGAGGACGACGGTGGAGGACATTCGGACACCGAAGAGACGAAGTACGGCAGGAGGAGGAGGCGGAGTCGCCACATCGCCAGGTATGTGGTCAGCAGCGGGGCTGCGGAGACTTTTCGTCTTGAGGAAGACGACGAGGAGGACGAAGTTGTTGTGAAGCCGCGATCGTCCAGTTTGCCGCATTTGAGGAAGAGAGACGAACATTATGAGGTTTGCCCGAGGCTTTTGAATAGGCCCACTTTGACGAAAGAAGTGCAGAGAAGTTTGAAGAAGTAAGTTGGGGATATTTAGCTAGTTTAATTTGACAAAAAGTTAGAGATTTTGTACATATAATAATTTCAGTAGTGAATTTTTTTAATTTTTAATTTTTTTAAACAGCCAGAAAGTATAGTTAATAAGGAACATCTATATCCTTTTAACGTCAGATCCAATGGAGGTACTCATTTTTAATACATTCGATACTTACAATGGCTCCGAATACATAAGTTTTAATTTTGAAAAAGACTTGTACTCAAAAATGAGTAGAATGAATAGATGCTTGTTTACATAGGCTGCCTTCATAAATAACTTTCAATAAATATCGACAATAGCAACCAAGTCTTACCGGTAATTGAACACAGATCCTCAGCATCGCAGTCTAGTGTCTTATTAAACTACCAGGGCGAAATAAAGAAGTTTTAAGCAGGAGAAATCTTAAAGAAAGGTGTACCAAAAGAATGGGAAGTAATATAAATGAGTTGTAATAACTCAATTTAATAATTTTTATTTAAGCAATCGACATCAAATAATGTGGAAAACCATCTTCTGTCTGAACTAATCTTTTAATTTTGTAAGTTTTAATTAAGATTGCTTGAACAGAAGCTGAGATTATCAATATTGAATAACATTGCTACTTTTTGAAAAAGTACGGTTACTTGCATTTGAGTATGCCATACGCCCGATAACGGTGCAATTATACTGAAAGAAAACAAGTAAGTTTAGATACTCATTTTTAAGTTCCTTTTTTTATAATGTTGACAAAAGTTAAGTTAGAGTTTTTGTACAATTTAATAATTTCAGTTTGATTTTTTTTAATTTATAATTTTTTTAAACATCCAGAAATTATAGTTAATAGGGAACATCTAGTTCTCCGTTAACGTCAGATCAGATGGGTAATCCAATGTTAACTGCCATATAAGTTATATTTGTATATGATCAAGGTTTTAGTGTCCTGTCAATGAAATAAATCCCTTACTCACAGAGTCAAATAAATCACCAAAAATCATAGTTGATTTTACAGGTTAGAGAATAAAATAACGATCCACCAAGCTCCGAAATTAACAAAATACCAAAAACTTTAAAACCTATTTATTATTTTCATTTAAGAATGTCCTATATGTTTCCGACTGCTTCTTAACTGACTAGATGTACTTAAAATGCACTATGTAAACATTTAAAGATGAATGAATCTCTGTCTTTACGTCTCGTCCATGTGCTTCATTTTTTTAGAAGTTATAGTGGTCAAAGACAGAGGTTCATGTTCTAAAGACTGCATTTAAATTATGTTGTGTAACATTCAAATCCACCAGTTTACCATGCCCCGAATATAGTTAGTGGAAAAGTACCTCAGGTCATTTTCCAGTTATTATTAATTTTATTTTAACACAACGAAGTTAAATATCTATCAAATATAAGATCATATATCGTCGTCTCAGAGCAACAGTTAGACATCTAAAAAAAATGAAAATGAGTTTTTGGTCTTGCTAAATATTACCAAATGTGCCTTTATTTAGTGGAACACTTGGACATTTTTATGTCTTCTTTGAAATCCCTGAACTACAGCCTTAAATATTCAGCATTGAAAAAACACAAATTTTAAAACCAATTTTATAGGTAACTCTGTTTTTGCCCATATCCTACTGTTGCTCTGAGGCGACGATATAGAGAATGCTTAATGGCAGTATCGGCACATTTTAGGCCAACTTATTTACCAATTTATTTCATAAGCAAACGAAATAAAATGCTAAACATTGCAATTTTAAATTTCTATTTGCCAATTCCCCAATTTTTTAATACACGATTGTGTATGAATATTTTCGCAGGTCTCAATGATTTGCATAAAAATAAAATACAGAATGCTAAAAAACGTTGCAAGATCTCATTTACGATTACACATTTTTTTTAAGAATGAGCCATGAAACATTATTTTATAGGTACCAGATGGAGAGACGCTTATTCTATGAACTTCAAGAACTAAAAAGGAAACAAATCACGAGCAGTCCCTATGAAGAGAAGGAAGTCGTACAGAAAATGCTGGAACGTTTCAGGAACCACGTTCTGTCGCCTTACATGACGGACTTCGAAGGTCCTCTAACTTTTAGAGCTTTCGAGAAATATCTGTATGGTAAGCATTCCATTTTGTTTTGTTTTCGAAGTGAATGTACTGCTTTTTGAAACCATTTGATAATATTATTTTAATAATATATATTCACAACAATTGATAATTTTATTTTTATTAGATATAATTTGCATTAAAAATGTGGAATTAACACACTTTGTATCACTGAACTAGAATAATATAACTATAAGCACAGGAGTGAGGACTAAGCGTCGCCGACCATAGAGTAATGATACAAATAGAGGAATAAAAATGCTGATTTCCGTGAGTCCATCATTGAAACCACGTGATATGTGGAAATGCCAATTCATTCATGCGCCAATATTACTTGGCAGGCCTCGGCGACTTTAAGAACTAAACGAGATCGAAGTATTGTAATATGGTTTTGTGTTTAATTTTGTATTTAAACATCGTTTTTTTGAACGAGTGGCACAATTTAAAGGGAGTTTAACAGATATATTAAGGAGATTTTTCTTACTTTATAGTTTTGAAATAATTGCATTACGTTTTTATGTAAAAAATTTACCATAAGCGAAGTTCTTTCAATTGTTATTTTGTATACTTCAATAAGAAAATATGAACAATAAAACCTGAGAAATATAAAGAGTTTCGCTTCTTCGAGTATTGAACACAAATAAAATATTTTCGTTTCGTTAATGAAGCGGAAATATTTAGCGCATATTGTTTGAAAATAAGTAAATACGTACATATATGTTAAGAAGTTGAATACGGACAGAACTCCTTATCACCAAAAAAGAAGAAAGTGCGCCAAACTCCTGCAGATGTCTGTACGCCAAATGTGGCAGCGCTATAACCACGTGATGTTAGTTTTTCTTTTCAATGTTGACACCACGGCCTTACGAGAGTCTGGTATTGAAGGCGCTCTCTATTTAATATTACAACTCTCTGTCGCCGACCTCTTTACTCGTTTTTGAGCGAAGGTAGAAAAAATAGTCCTTTTGCATAGGTTTGCGTTGAATTTAAAAACGCATTAAGGCTTTTAAAAATACACTAAATTTTACACATTTAATGTTTTTCCATTCTTACTTACAAGAAAAAGAAGACAAAAGGCAATGAAAAAATCAGTTTTACCTGTATACATTTCTGCGACGTCACATGAGACCCCCGCATAGCAAAGGATAAATGTTTTCTCAACCTTTCTTCCCAATTGTATGGCACGGTAAAGTACGTTGTCGTTCAATGTAATTCCTCGATACGGTGCTAATAGTTATATTATATCCTAGCTTAGTGATTTGTGTAGAATAAGATATAGTTAAATTCAAGGAAATTAAATTGCGCACTGTGCTATACAAAGCTTTTGATTCAATATAAAATCAGAGTTTTGTATGCGATTAATTTTATTCCTTGAATTAAGCAATCATGCTCATACTTCATTCGAACGTTTAATGGTACGATTCCACTGTAGAAAATATTGAAATATTTATTCATTAGTATAACAAATGTACGTTACTTTATTATTTGCCTGATATTAAAATACCTTTGTTATTTTAATTCAGAACAACTAAGGAAATTATCAATGGGTGGAAGAATACCAAAGCCAAAAGTAAGTTAAATATTCTTAATATTTTATTGACTTAATAACTATTTAGTTTATTGTAAAAATATACACACTACGACCGAACAAAACGAACTATAACATATTAGGAAATTGAAATAAATATAATTAAATTCCTGTTAAAAGTCTACATTCAAAATTTGGAAAATTTATAGTATTATTTTAAAATTACTTAAATTATAAGATAAAACAATATATATTTGCTCTAATGTCTCTTTGATTCAAAAATATTTAATTTAAATAATATTTTTTTAAGTGTTGTATGACGTAAATCTACATATATCATAAGCTTGTTGTATAAACTCAATATTTCCATTTGAGGGGTATAGAGGAAAAATTCCGTCATTGCATGAAAATCCATGACAAAGCAAATATTCAGCTTTACTTTGGAGTGCAACGACGGGTGTTTTCACCGATAAGGAACGCCATATGCAGAATTTGCACTTTAAATTACAACGAATGGCACCTTCAGCTCATTTTCTAGTAAAAATATGATGGCGGGGATTTTCTATCTATACTCTTCATTTTGTTTTTAATATGCCTGCACGGCACAGTGATAAAGCAAACAGTGTTTAGGGGGAAAAAATCCCTAACTCAAAATCGCGAGTGTGGTTCAATTGTTCAATCAACCATTGTTATATATAAAGACTAACACAGTCTTCTTTGTCTCGGTCGCAACTAAAATCCTGATATCTCAAAACAGCCTTTTGCGAATTAGTGAGGTTTACACCAAGCAGACGGTATAAGAAAACGACAGTAAATATCCAATACAATTTATGATCATTTTTATTTCCTTCTGATATTATTTAAACTTAATACGTACGATTCTGAGAAGAAACGTTATCACAAGCTATTTTTGTTGTTCACTAAAATGACGCTCTAAAAGTCTGTTTGCTGTGATGCCATAGGGTTGTCCGAATGTCATTTGTAAACCTACAAAGATAAAATAAAACACATTTATTACAAATATTTAAAATTATTAGTTCATATTCAACAATTATAAAATGTCTAATAAACTAAATTTCTTAAAAATAAAAAGTAACTATGCATGCATATAAGTTTAAAGTTTAGTAATTCATACAGAAGGTAGCTCAGCAATGGGTTTTCAAATGAGGGGCTGACATGGGGAAGACAGTAAGTCACAAAAAGTAAATTTTACAGGGGAAGCATTTGTTCTCCAGGCCAAGTATCGTGGACTACATGCAAGTGCCATCTTCCGACGCTCGTAGAAACTAAACCATTTTGCCGATTGACTTACTGTTTATTCCATGCCGTTGGCTTGAGCGTTTACTGTTTTCTCCGTGAAAAAAACGAAAAACTCGAAATTTGTGACTTACTGTCTTCCCTATGTCAGCCCCTCAATTATATATCAGTAAAACATGTAAAAGTCTTTAAGAAGCAGAACTGTATACAAATTAGTTATTAAGCAAATGTACACCAGACTTTCAATTATAATTATAAAAAACGTGAATTCTCAGAGTTCATTTTGAGATACTAACACAATTTATGAAGTTTTACTTCTATTTTACCATACGTTAGCTAAAATAAAATACTTTTGTCTACAGAATTTATCAACCATGTAGGGTTGAAAAATACTTTCATATCTTAATTTTTATTTCTATTACTATATCTGACTATTGTACTAATAAGAGCCATATATTTAAACTAGCTGAAATACCCGTTCTACGCACGGGAAGGAAATAAATTACAAAATTGATATAAATACAATATTTATAACGAAATAAACAATATTCTTAATTTGTCACCCATGAGGGGGAACCACAGTATTAAAAGTACTAATTTGAAACGAAATTTTATTGGCAAGGTCCTGCAAGAACTGGAAAGATTGCTAATATGAAGTTGTCTACACAATAACGTGGATATATATGCATTACTCCCGTTGATCACCATCCGTATTTTAACCTTTAGTAACATCCCAAAGATTTAAACGGGAAGAACTCTTATAAATGTTAATAAAAATTATATGAAAAAGTTTTATTAGACACCTATGTCAACATTTGTCGTTAAGTTTCACAAATTGGTAAAAATATAAGAAGAAGAAAAAAAAATTTAAAAGGTTCATTTGCCACATTCAAGATTTTCATATTTTTTCTTTTGTACGGTAAACCTTATCAATATGCGAGGAGGGATGGTTCCCCAGCACTTTTTTTAGATTTTGTCCCCGCACTTTTTAAATATTTAACTTTTTTAAATAACAAATAAATCATATTTTTTACTTCATTGAACTTCAAATCAATTTTAAAAAAAAAATCGTATCAATCCCCTACCCACTACTACAAAAGATTTACGCAAACCCAATCCCCCTCTGACACTTGTACCACGTGGGGGCAGAGTCTATAACAACAGTTTTCGATTCCGCCACATAACTACTCGTATAGGCATACCTTCATATAAAGAAAGGTAGGCCGCATCGATCAAGCTGATTATTAACCCATTCCGCCGCTGACCGTAAAGGGAATGTCGCCCTTAACTGCAGGCTATTTCGTTCACATTACTCCCAGGGCAATCGTGTTATGGGCTATAAATGACCTACCATGGTATAGGAAAGTGCGTCGCGTCGATCAGGTCGTTTGTTAACCCATTTTACCCTCTGATCTTTATACCGCATGAAGGAAAATGTCACCCTTGGTGACAGGCAGTATACACCTCCACTGCAATAATTCTATGGAAAATCAGCCTTCGTGGATATATGACATAACATGGAGTAGAGGAAGGTAGGCCGCGTCAATCAGATTGACCATTTATACACTCTCCCTCTGACCTTCCTACTACGTTGCGTCCAAAGTATTCCTGAACCAATTATTACGGTACAGAGTGGCTTCTACCTACCAGATAGATTATTTTTCTATGTAATATATAAGTAACAACTCTGTCAAAATTAATCTTCCTGGGTATACAGAAAGTTAGAAAATTAGTGATGAGTCAGTGGATAAGTGGCAAGGATTTTTACTTTTGGCAGTTAGAGTTTGAATTTTTGAAAATGAACATCCTTTCTTAGTGAGCAATTTTGGCTTAAAATGCCATGCTCCATGCCAAATTTAATTTTCATAGTTGTTGTAGTACAGAATATCCCATTATCCAATCATATTTTCACCATTTTGACATATATATTATAATTTTTTGACACTAATTTCGCCATTTTTATGTTATTTTTACAAATATGATCATATTTTAGTTCATTTGGCAATATTTGATTCATTTGGCGAAAATTTTTATTCATTCGGTGAAATTTTAATTTATTTGGCGACGTTTTTATTAACTTGGCGTAGGTTTTATTTATTTGGCGATATTTAGTCATCAGCCAATCAGAATGCTCCTGAAAACATAATATTAAAATTTTCCATTGTTTCAATTTTATATTTTACATTGTTACATGTTCTCCATGTTAATCCTATGGGAAGGTTTCTAAAAAATCGTTATTTTGGCATTTCGAGTTCGAATTTTTAAAACTCCTTTCACAGTGCATCTCTACGGCCCAAGATGAATCTGTCCTCCAAATTTCAGCACTCTAGGTCTTTTAGATCTGTAGATACCCAAACTAACGTCGCTACAAACATCGAAAAAGGGGTTTTACAACCCCTTAAATACGTTCGATTTGAACAAAAATAGCTTACTTTTCCTATTAAGGTATAAGTAACAAATTTGCCAAATTTCATCTTCATAGGTATACGGTAAGTTGGAGAATTAGTGATGAGTGAATGAGTGGGGATTTCGCATTTATATATATAGATTAAAAAATAATTTAGCACAAAATAAGTTGGCAGTTAATACTTCTTATTGGCTTTATAACATAGGGTAATTTTACACTTTGATGAACGTACACCGTTAAAAATAGGTACTCAAAAATAAGTTAAATGTACTCATTTTTTTATTACATTCGATTCTTATCACAGCTACGAATACATAAGTTTCATTTTTGAAAAACACATGTACTCAAAAATGAGTACAATGAGTAATTATAAACAACCCCTTTCAATTAATGTCAACAATTACAACCAAGACTTACCGGAACTCAAACCCATATCGTACAGCACCGCAGTCCAATGCGTTATACTACCAGGGCGACGTGAAGAAATTATGCACAGAAGTAATGTTAAAAAGATGTGCCAAAAGAATGGGAAGTAAGAGAATTGAGTTGTTATAACTGAGTTTCCATTTAAGCAATCGACATCAAATAATGTAGCAAACCATCTGAAATTCTGAATAAGTTGAGATTAGCAATATTAAATCACACTATTCATTTTTGAAAAAGTACGATTAGTTAAATTTGAGTACGTTATCGCTCATATAAGATTCAATTGTAACAAAAGAAAATCGAGCATGTCCAGGCACTCATTTTTAAAAAACATTTCTTTTTCCAGTGTAGGATAAAAGTAAGATAACTATAAATTACTGAACTCTGTATAAGAAAAAGGTTAATGAAACATTCAATGTTTTCATTAAACTTAAACGAAATCAGTAAACGTTTCTGCATCACCTGGAATGAATCCCATGTAGTTCGCTATCACTCCACACTGCCTGAAGGGCATGGCACCAATGGCACGGTACTTGACTCTGCGATTCGCCGATCCTGAACTCCCGTCCTCCTTTTGGCATTTGCAATCGTCCCCACAAGAGCAACCACTGCAACAGGAATCGCAACATGATTTCTTGGTGCGTTGCTGTGAAGCCTTGCCCTCTCTGGAACCACCATTACGGTATGGACCCCGGCGTGCTTCTTCAGTACGTTGCTGCTTGGTGTCCTTGTGGTTGTCTTTGCAAGGACCGCCATTGCAATACGATCCGCAGCCGGATTCTTTGGTGCGCTGCTGCGTTTTCCTCTCGTGACCCCCATCGCAGGTACAGTCACTGCAACACGAGTCGCAGCATTTTGCCGAAGATGTTCGTTGCTTTGTTTCCCTTCCACGATTGTTGTCGCATGGACCACCTTCAGAACAGGAATCGCAACACGGAGCTGTTTTGGATGAACTTAGTCCAGCACCGTTGTTCATGTTTGGCACCGAATGAGGTGCACAATGTACAACAGCCTGTCAGAACAAATGTGCAACATCTATATAACCTTACATATTAAAATTGAGCTTAAAGCACTTTTTTTATATAATACTTAATATTTAAGTCTGCAGAAGTTAGAGTTGAAAATACTTAAACATATTTAAACTAAAAATATATTTTTTAAACAATCGGCAGCATTGTGATATGGACTTAGAAACCAGAATCAGGCGTCAATTAAAATTTTAAAAGTTGATAGAGTTTTCGAAGGGATTTTTAATCTACGATGAAGACAATGTAGATAATTTAACTCATCCATTCCTATAACCGCGCTTTCTAGTATTTATACTTGAAGAAAAAGCCAACTTCACAGAGGGAATGGCTTTATTGAATTGTTCTACAAACTTACTTTTTTTTAGTTACAACAACTTTGGCTGCTTAAGTTACAGGTACAAAATATATCATAAATTGCAATAAAAGGTTTATTTAACACTGCAGAGCTCGCGCTGTACCAGAGAGGCACAATCCAAGGCGAATCGAATTAGAGGTGGGACAAAATTGGAAAAATAAGGACTGGGATAGAGTATTTTTGTTATTGGCCATCATTTATTAAGCCACAAATAGTGATTTGATCCGTTTTTATTTTTTCATTAAACCTTACCAAGGACCAGCACACAATCGACTAGAGTATAATAAAAAACATTCATCTTAACACATAAATATATTAACATATTGCCCAGCGAAAAGCTATTGTGTAATTTTCATAAATCTTATCATCCGAGATAAAAAAAAAAATCTTCTTACTTTCTCTAGCGGTACAATAATATTAAAAAAAAATAAACCACGCGAACCTTTTCCCTATAATAGAGATCATATCGTGATCTTATAGATAATTTGTTTGTTCTTACCACCCTTTCAGAGGCCTAATAAATAACGATCTCTAAAAGTAAGTGATGTCCTTCCAATAAGAATATTTCCAATTCGTCTCGCCTCCAATTCGATTCACCTTGCATTGACGAGCGCGAGTTCTGCAGGGTTAAAAAACAGTTAGGGGTTAACATGAAATACTTACACGGATGACTTGTCTGTTTCTCCCACAACTCCTGTTTCCATCGTCACATTGGTTATCCAAGCAAGGCGAACCATATTCACTGCAGTTCAGGGAATATGCTTTCAGGGGACATCTACCATCCATGTACTTTTGACTGTGACTTTGATGCGATGAATGGGCTGATTCCTAACCAAGAAAGAGAAGTGGAAAAACAACTAAACTTATTGTATAATTTTATTTAAATTACTTATACTATACCCATGTTGATTTTTAATATATATCCAGGAGTTGCTGCGAGGATGAGGAACTTTGCCTCCTTCATAGGAGAATGCATTTAATTAGATAGGCGGGTTGGCAGCCAAGTGGTATCAGTCCAAAAACCGAGGCGATCAGAACGTTTAAAATTCACAATTGGATATAACGTTAGAATGATATTCAACCCATTATAGGGCAACCTATTAAACTTGGAGCCACACCACTTGGCCAAACTGCCTAGTAATAGAAAATGGCGTTAGGTCACACTGTTAAAAATAGGTATTCAAAAATAAGTAAAATGTACTCATTTTTTAATACATTCCATGCTCATAATACATAAGTTTCAATTTGCAAAAGACATGTACTTAAAAATGAGTAAAGTGAGTAAAAATGAATAAAAAACAGCAGTTGCTTGCCTACATAGGCTGCTTTCCTAAATCATTTCCAATAAATACCAACAATTACTTACCGGGAATCGAACCCATATATTCAGGCACCGCAGTCGAGAGCCTTATCCCTTGTACTTCCCGAGGGGCGTGAATAAGTTATAAACATAAGAAATGTTAAAAAAGTGTGCCAAGAATGGGAAGAAAGATAACTGAGTTGTAAAAACTCAGTTTCCATTTAAGCATTCGACATTAAATAATGTAGAAAACCATCTTCTGATCACCTATTTTAAGTTTGCCAGTTCGCTTTGTTAAGATCGTTTGAACAGATTAGCAATATGTATTAAATTACACTACTCAGTTATGGGAAAGTACGGTTACTTAAATTTGAGTACGTCATGGCTCATTTACGATACTATTGTACTCAAAGAAACACGAGTATGTTCAGGTACTCATTTTTAAGTACCTTTTTTGCAGTGCGTAGTTAGATGTTAATACTATATTAAAAATCATAGTTTTGATTCCAGATCAGAACTTTTGGAAATTAATTTTCAAACGAAAACTATGTGTGTTTTTATTCGAAATACTATTTTAGCAGGTCAATTTGTACAAGTATACTAATTTTTAAAAGGAATTGATACATAAAATTGATACATAAATTATCACATATTTAAAAAGAAACATAACAATTTGAACTTTTTTTTAGAGATTAAATATTATGTTCGTCAGTATCCGTTTATTATAACAAACTTTTTACTATTTGTAATATAGAAGTAATTGTTCTAAAATAGCTTTGAATTGGAGCTTTTACTAACTTGTCCTTGATCGTTACCTGACTTCATATCGTGATTACAACGAGATGCCATGTTCCATTTATTATTTTTTGCCAATTATTTTCTTTCTGTCCTTTTGATTAAAAAAAATTATTTTATCTTGAGTAGAATAAGCGAAATTTTGTTCTTTTTCTGGTGTATGTCCGAACACAAATCAGTTAACCTAAATAGACAGTAACTACCTGATAAACACATATAAAAATATTCATGACAAAAATGGGTGAAATAATTACACATGCACAAATCACCCACCTCACATTGTAAAATATTTTTGCTCGCAACACTAGTAATAGCAAAAAAAAAATATTACGTTCTGTCCTAAAAAAAAATATTATAGGCCTACTCGGCCTGCACCTTGTTGTAAGCTCTAGATATCTCCTAACTTGTCATAAATGTAGACTTCTTGGTATCATTTTGTTTGTCCTGAACTGCTCTTTCATTGTATTTAAGTTTCCTACGTTGCAATTAAACGTTAGTGGGATATTTTAGTTTCATAGTGAAATCTGCAACAACTCCACACATTTTTCACACAAATGGTTTAAACAGCCAACTCGTCGAATTAAATTGTAGAACACGACGTTCTCTTCAATTTAAACACGCACTTGTCACGATTCGTCGACCCGTCTAATAGAACTGAAGTTAGAGGATGTTAAACACAAACAGGCCAGTATACACCCGAAATTTGACTCGCCTCCTCCTGCGATACAAAGGTCAGAGGGGGAGTGAATGGATTAATGGCCAATTTAGTCAACGCGGCCTACTTCTCTCGTGTTTCTGCCGATGATCGCAATACCCGGACAGACTTTAAAGACGTAATCACGTCAAAATGTATGTTCATAATAGTTTACCAACCCTATACTTGTCATACGGCGTCAATACGCATTGCCAATCAGTATTATTAAAATCATGTTTGTTAAGTCTTTTGAACATTGTAGACTTTGAAATAAAAGGTACTTAAAAATTAGTATCCAAACCTACTCGTTTTCCTTTAAGTATAATTGCATCGTAAACGGGTGTATGGCATACTCGTATGCAAGTAACTGTATATTCTCAAAAAGTAGCAATGTTATTTAATATAGCTACCTTTCAGCGTCTGTTCAAACGATCTTAATAAAACTTGACAAACATAGAAATTCAGAGAAAGTTTTTCCTTTTATTTGTTACTGATTGGTTAAATAGAGACTGAGTTATTATAACTCAATTACTTCCCATTCTTTTAGCATACTTTTTTTTAAAAACGTTTCTTCTGAATATAAGCCCTGATAATAGAACGGATAGGGCACTGGACAGCGGTGCTGAGGATCTGGGTTCAATTCCTGATAAGACTTGTTTGTAATCGCGCATGTATTTGATAGTTCTGTATGCCTAATGAATGAAAATTATTTGTTATGCATTGTAAATCAATGACAAGTTCGTAAATTGAGGTAAAGCAGTCTATGTAGGCAGGCATTTACTCATTTTTGAGTACGTCTTTTTCAAAATTGAAATATACGTATTCAAAGTTATGATAAGCATTGAATGTAATAACTTATACTTATTTTCAAGTGCCTATTTTTAACAGTGTGTCCGTTTTAGTAACTAGCCTGATCATATTAAACTATACCTTTTTGTACTGACATTTCAATATTCAATTATAATATGCAAAAGAGCTAAGCTTATAAAAATTTCCACTTCTTAAACAGTACTTTGAGTACTTCTTTAAAAGAAACAATAACAAATTCAAAACTTCAAACATTTTAGCATAGTTCATATAACATTCCATTCATATAGAAAAATATTTAAAGGCTGAAAAATCAAGATATTCGTAATCTGTTAACTAAATGGATGTTAGTAACTAAAATGATAACAGGCAATTAAAGTAAGCAAGTACGTTACCTGCTAAAAAAAACGTAGCTTTGGTTGAAGAATTTTGTATTAAATCTTTATTAATTACTAGCTTAAATAATTTGGATTAATTTCGCAATGTTTGCCAAAAATGATCTTTTCTATGAATGGCTTGAATATGCAATAACTATTATTTATAAAAATTTTTCACGTGAGAATATTTTAAAATTTGTATAACATAATTTTAAAATTTGGTTTGATTTATTTCGCACTAAAAGTGTACAATGGGCTTTTGAAAAAAAAAGATATCAATAAAAATGTTTTATGGAGATATTAGAAAGAATAAAAAACTGTTTTCAAGGAAAAAAATATACTAGGATTTTTTATTTCAATTTACTTAACAAGCAGTAACAATTTAAATAGTTAATATTAATTTCTTCATACTTTTTCAATTTCTTGAAGTTGGCGGCAAAATTTAGGCAAGATTTTGTAAATTGGAACCAAATAAAAAAAAACTGTAACGTATAAAAAAATACTAATTATTGAAATGTCTATTGTGCAGTTGTACAGAAAATTAGAAAAAAAAACAGTGCATATCTTCTTAAAGCTTGTTTTTGACGTAAAACGTCTTTAAAATCAAAATGGGGTATCAGGATAAAAATACCATACGACGCTTTTAGGCAAAACAATTCCGACATTATAACATCGTGGTAAATGACACGATGGACGTAACTTTGCTCTCGCTCAATAGGAAATTATGCGCCAATTCGTAAAAAAGTTTGAAAAAAGGCAAAGCACGTATGGGCCGTGGATGAAGGACCGTCCACGGTTTCTGACGAAAAGTTGGCTGGGATTTAGAATCATAGGCGGGTAGCTTTTGGCGACTTTTTCGGGCGATTCACTTCTCAATATGGGAATAAAGGGACGATTGTTTACAAATATGAAAGGATAAGAATTTGCGGGATTGGTTCGGAAGGTCACGTGACTTCCGGGCTTAGGAATATCCGTGATTGGTTTAAAGAGTGGCGTGATTTTTGTGCGGGAAGAATTAAAAATAAGAATATTCTATTCGATTAGAAGTTTTTAAAGTATGCACTTGTATTTTTCGTAAGATTTTTGTTATTTTTAAAGCGTATAACAGATATTGTTATATGATAAATTGACAATCAGAGTAATTCTTTTCGAATAGAATTACTGTAAAATACGCAATTCTATACGTGGTTTGGTTAAAAGATTAAATTCTTTTTTCTTATCATACGTATGCTGATAGTTTGGTTTGGTTAATAACGTCGCACTAGAGCTGCACAGTGGTCTATTGGCGACGGTTCGGGGTCAATCTCGAAGAAAAGACCCGGGAAGGATGCCTCGTATTATTGAACCATGGTCAGATGACGAGGACAACACCTGAGCTGGCACCCAACGCCTTCAATTGACGTCGGAACTTTGGACCCCGATCAGATTTATCGTGCACCAGTCCCGTATACACGCCGTTATTTTTGTGGATGTTCTGGACGACATTCTAGTATTTTGGTAGCGAAGTTGGCAACCCTCCGATCGCAATATCACTGCTTTTTACTATTCTTTAGTCTAGTCCATCGCAAGGTTTTGAACCGGGGACCCTTGGATTCCCAGGTGACGCCTACCACTCGGCCACGCTGATAGTTTGAAAGATGGCGTTGAAAATGAATTTTAAATTGTAATTGTTTTTAGCTCTTGATAACATGAGCAAATTTGCTTAAAAACCATGGTGACAATAATTGATTGCTTTGACAGAACAACACTGCGTTATTGCGCATTGCTAAAAACGACTGCTCGGAGGTGATGAGTAGCCCCAAACGACGGCCCGGAGGATTGCCTGTAAGCACCATGATCGACTGCCCGGAGGGGGTCATGGATGTGATCCTGAGCTGTCGGAGGCCGAAGGCCGGAGACCACAAAATCGACGGCAGGAGTCTGTGACTTTAAGCGTGCGGTACGCGTGTGCGCTTAAGAGTGCCGTCGAAATGCCCCAAACGACTGCCCGAAGGATAGCCTGTAAGCACCATGATCGACTGCCCGGAGGAGGTCATGGATGTGATCCTGAGTAGTCGGAGGCCGAAGGCCGGAGACCACAAAATCGACGACAGGAGTCTGTGACTTTAAGCGTGCGGTACGCGTGTGCGCTTAAGAGTGCCGTCGAAATGCCCCAAATGACTGCCCGAAGGATTGCTTGTAAAAACCATAATCGACTGCCTGGAGGGGCATTGTATCTTCCAGATAGGCGCCGAAGTGCCGCAACAGCCCAATATCAAGCTCTAGTACGATGTTAATTAACCAAAACAAAGCTTTGAAATCAATTCGAAAACGTCGCCATTAGCCCATTATGAAGCTCAAGTGCGACAATATTTCATTCAGAAAATAGATAATCCTTCGAGAAAAAAAAATAATAATAATAAAAAATAAATAAAATAAACGAATAGAAATCCTTCGAAATGAATTTTGAACCGTCACTGACAGCCCATTACACAGTAGAAGTCATCTGATCAATCAATCAATCAATAATCCAACTTTGGTTCAAAAATAAGACACAACGGATGAGTTGTTAACTGTAATCGTCTATTTAACCGGAAGTAACCCTTGAGATCAGAAAAGAAAGAGGCGTGCGCTCCATTTGGCGTCTACTTGAAAAGACAGCCAAAGCCGGCTATGATTGTAAGTCTTTACCGAAAAGTTTATTATCCATCTGTTGGCGAAATTGCATAGGCGATTAATTCCTACTTCTCTAATATGCTGAAATGACGTTTTGCTTAAAACTATCTGGCCTTGCTAGAAAAGCTGTTAAGGATATAATCTGGCCATTGTATAGAGGTTTGGTAAAAATTCGTGCAACGATATACGATCTACAGTATGCTGTACAATTTTGGTCACCGTATCTTAAAAAATATATTGATTTGTTAGAGAAAGCACAGGGCTACTAAAATGGTCCAAGGCCATAAGCCATGTCTGTAAAAAGGAATGGCTTATGGAAATCGATTAAGAAATTTGAATATGTATACTTTGGCATGGAGAAGGATTAGGGAAGATTTGATTCAACTGTTCAAATTTATTAAACAGGGGGATGTCGAGGGTTTGGGTTTTAATATGAGTGATAGAACAAGGGGTCATGAGATTAAATTAAAAAAATCCTTTTATAATTGGTTCGCCCTTCGCATCTGCAACACTTGAAATGCCTATCAAGAAAATATTCTTATGTGTATATTGTAACCTAGTTAAAATGGTATATTTAAATATGTTTCTTTATTAATACTTAAATGTTTATTCACAGTCAATCACCAAGGAGAGGACATACGTAGGCCCTTCATTTAGGAAAAACTCTCAGTTGAACCAAGCACTGTGCGTGTGTGGATCACGCAAATGTCATCACAAAGGTCACATTCACGACTCAGGTAATAAGAAACATAGGCAACTAAGTAAAAAATTATACATAGTCTCCTTTGAACATATTAGCGTTAAATTATTATAAATCTAACATTATATTTATTCGAACGATAAAAAAAAATTAATGTACTTATAAGAATAGATAGCAGCTAGCAATTCGCATCCCAGAATAACTTACCGTATTTAACAAGGTGCAAAAATACTATTTTTAAATAGTGTATGTTAATGTGGAATATAAATTATCTATAATTGTAAACACATTAAAATTTTTGCCAGACGGAAAAATACGATATGATTTTCTATACGATAAACAGTGCTATCCAGATTTTTCAGTATACACTATTTTAAAAGTAACACATATTTACGTAAATGGTGCAAAAAATTATGTGCCCATTTCGGTCATTAAAACAAGTTTTTCTCTCCTATGCGTATAATAAAAAAAACTATTTCTTATAATTTATAGTAAGACCTTTTTTCATTGAACTATCTATTGGTGTTGATGTAATTATTAGAGGTACCCATCTATTTCTTATGGCTTAGAAGCAGTGGCGGATTTACATAGGGGCTAAAGGGGGCTATAGCCCCCCCCCCCCCCCCCCCCCCCCCTTGGGCTATGGCCCAATTTTTTTTTTTTTTGTTTTTTAAATTAAGATTTTTTTTTTCTTAAGGGGCTACAGCCCCTTATATAGTTAAAGTTTTCAGGGAGTGAGGAGAGGACCAAGTTTTATTATGGTTCTCATTGGGGATGGGAAGAGGGGGGGGGGGGGGGTGGTTACGCGTCTTGTCGCACTAAG
This sequence comes from Troglohyphantes excavatus, assembly GCA_963932185.1. Classification (NCBI taxonomy): domain Eukaryota; kingdom Metazoa; phylum Arthropoda; class Arachnida; order Araneae; family Linyphiidae; genus Troglohyphantes; species Troglohyphantes excavatus. The sequence continues at coordinate 53,861,741 of OZ010673.1, read as the reverse complement.
ATGACCTTGGACAATGCAACGACCCAGAAAGAAACACATTGCCTGGAAGGTAGTCTTAGGGGTAGATCGAGTTTTATGACTCTCTCTCTCTTTGGGGGTGGGGGGGGGGGGGGGGCTACGCGTCTTTTCCTTAGAGTAGGGTCTTTTCGTCTTATCAGATGACCTTGACCCTTGCCTTGACACTGCAAATGACCAGAAACAGCAAAACTGAAATTTTTTGTTGTATCACCCGAGTACGGTCATTCGTTAAACGTTTTAAGGGAGGCGGGAGATTTTCTGTAGAGGTCAGTGGATCCGAGTGTAAGGAGGGAAATAAAAATTCGCGTCGCTATGGTTAGGTTTGATGAGCGAAAACATCGGAAAAGGCGAATTCTATGCTATTGCTTCATTAATAGCTGGGTTAGTCAGGTAATTTTTCTTTCTCTTGTGTTTTATTCGTGTAATTTTATGTATTTTAAGCAATGCAAAAAGCGAGACTGCAGTTGTAAATACTATTGGGTTTTATTCAAGTATTTGAATGAAGTAGTGATACCGGAATCACATTATCCTTGACAATCAATTCTTAACCTTTCATATGAAAGTTGTTCTGTTTAAATTAGGAAAACCGAACCAAATATCTTTGAATCTTATTTTTTTTAAAACATCAATTTTACGTAAATTGAAAATATAATTCAAAGAACTGAAAATGCTTAATGATGATATTTTTAAACTTTAGTTTGGCATTTACATAAGAAATATTGTACCATATATGAAAAGCAAACAATCAAAACTTATTTTGCTAAAAAAAAAAATTACATCACCTGATTTCGCCACCGAATTTTCTATCTAACAAAGGTATTTTATTTGTCCAAAATACGTGTTGTAACATTTGAAATTAACTTGCAAAATTGAAATCTGTCTACGCGAATTAGAAAAATTAATTTTAATTTACCCAATATTCGTTTCAAGTGACAAAACACGTTTTGAATTTTTTCTATTCGTATATCAATCATTTGTCTGAGTTTGTGTGGATTGAAGCAAGTACTAGTAACTGCTAGTTGGTATTCTTATTAAAAGCGTAAAGTCTTCCCTTGCATAGTTTAACGTAATTTATTATTTTGACCAATCTACCTAACTATTTCAGTTCTTATCAAAATTTATGTACAATGAGGATATTTCACATATCACCATTGTACTTAAATTTTCGTAATCTACGAAATTTAATATTCTTCGAGAGATTTTGTGAGATATTGTTTGTCTTTTGCTCTGTCAATTAACCCATGAATATTTATATTTACATGATTTCCACAACCATACTTTGATTGATAGAAGTATTACTCATCAGTGGCGAAGATAGCTACATATAATTTTAAATGGAACCGAAGCCAATTATAATTAAAGTAAAAATCATATGGGCTGGACAAAAAAAAACTGGAACAAATCAATTAATATATATTTCCGAAATTAAAATCTCTATTATATAAAAATTCAAATAAAAATAATTAATTGCACTGTTAGGGAGCATTATTTTATGTCATAATATTTTTCACCTTTTTGTACACCCCCTCCTCCCTATGTTACTTCATTTTAAATTTATGCAGTTAAAAAATAGTAATTAAAACTTTCATTCTGTGTATTTTACAAAACATTTCAACTAATTAGAAAGATATAGTGATTTCTATAAAAAGTTTCTTATCTCAAAATTTGTGAAAGGAATGTTTCAGGAACTTTTGCTACGTCACACAATCACCGAGACCTTTTTCCCTCATGTCACACCACAGTCACGTATGATGGACCCCCTTCTTCAAGGGTGTGAGTCGTAATAAATAAACGGCCTTTTAAGATTCAAATAAGATCAAATTAGACTTAAACAATAATTTTTGTAACATTTAATTTTATATTTTAAAACACAAAATTCAATTTATATTTAAACGTTAGTCAACATTTTTCAATATTTGTTATTTTCTTCGTGTACATGAAACTATTTTTGGTGTGCTTTTTTTTTATGTTGTATATTGTATCTTACGTTTGCTTACGAAATAAAAAATATTCTCAATTAATCCATATAAGGAATTTTCGGCCCACATTTTTACGTTTTTCTAAATCGATAGGTAAATTCAACTGCAAGCATTATCTGTTCTTTCACGCAATATATATTGTAGGCAAAAGATTACTAAGTCAACTTTGGCAACCCTGTAAGCTGTTGTGATGCAAATACTAAGAAAAATACATTGTTTAACCGTGTATATAAAGTTATAAAATATGGATTTTTTTTTTTATTATTTGCGAAATCAGAGCAAGTTTTTTTTTTTTTAATTTAGGTTACATTCATTTGAAAATTTTGTTATGATACGAGAATCCCAAAACGACTACGCAAAAGGGAGTTGAGAGGACAAAATTGACTGCTCGATTCAGGGCCGGATTTAAGCATAGGCTACAGTCCAACTAACCAATAATAATATAGATTACTGAAAAAATGGGTGTCTCAATACTTCGAAATTATGACAACGACATGTTTGAAAATAAATCTCTTAGACAAAAAAAATTATAAGTATACCAAACAAGTTTCTAAATAACTAATAAATCAAACTAAATCTTAATGAAAATAATATTCTACAAAATTTTTATGATGCGAAAAGTTCTATTTTTCTTAATGGATTTGTACAATGCAAATATAACAACACTTTTATATTCTTTTAAAATATGTGTTTAATTTGTGATTATTTAAAATGGCATTGTGTTACTATTTTTGGAAATAGTTGTTTTTATTCTACACCGTAATTCTGTTCATGATGATACGGAGACGAGTGCAATATTTTATTGTAATTTTCAAAAATTCCAAAATTACATCGCACATTGAAATTCTTTGAAATTGTTGAAATATTTAACTTAGTATTGGAAATTTACAAAAAAACAATGCATCCCAAAATTATTAAAACTGAAAAATTAATTAGTTTGCAAATTTTCAATTCTTGTATTTCAAAAAATTTCCGATCTCCCCTCCCTATTTCGATTTACGAAGGAGTATTCCATACCACCGAGGGCCCGCACCACATATTTGGCCTAGGGGTCCATTAACTCTAAATCCGGCTCTAGCTTGGTGGGAATACCCCAAACAACTGCCCCAAGGTTGAACCAGTCGTTTATGAACAGCGTGGTGGGCCAAAAATTTCCCTTTTTTATTATCAGAAGGCGTTGAGACAAAAATTATTCTTATACAAAAAAAGTACATTGCACCAGAATAAAACACAACAAAGTTGCTTCTTTACATTGGAGGCATTTATCTCGCTAGGGTATCAAAATAACATTTTTAGGCGGAATTTACACATACCGTTATCTTTAATGAATTTACACAAAAAAAAAAAATTAGCCCCCCCCTTTGGATGACCCTAGATCCGCCACTCTTAGAAGGTACCCCTACATACGTAAATTAAGACCCTCCACCTTACACAAAACAATTAGTCAAATGTTTCTCTCAACAGTGGTTCTGAATATCTCCTAAATAAATGCCTGTGCAAAACAAAAATACTTGAATATTTCTATGATAATTTAAATTGAGTAATTACAGAAATGAATTGTCCTGGCTGAGCAAAATTAAAAATTATTCCTCAGAAAGTCTGGTTAGTTTAAATAACGTCACACTAGAGCTGCACAGTGGGCTATTGGCGACGGTTAGGGGTCAATCTCGAAGGAAAGACCCAGGAACTATTCCTTATAGTTTTGCGTTTGGAGAACTGGCACAATTCTTGAAGGATGTCCCTAGGTTCATATGTATATGCTGTTTTTATACGTTAACACAAACGATGTAAGAATAAATTGCTTTCATAACCCCTTTTCAAACTTTTGGCAGATTTATCACTTACCAGACTAGAAGACAGCCACATCCCCACCTTACCAGACATCACGCAGACAACCCAGCCCGCCAGACAACCCCAATTCCACGCAAACCGTTCCAAAAGTTGGGACCGCTTAGACGACGGTCGGAAAACGGAATCAACATTTGGTACATATCCTTCGAAGCTGGGCGACACCCAGACATCCAACAGCCTGCCGTCCCTCACCAACCCGTTCCCCAGGCGAGTTCCGGCTGCCCTGCTGGCAGCCATCAGCGAGAGGTTGGGTCCCAACGTCCATCCCGAGGACACCATCGTTGTGGAGATGTCTGCGGAGAACATCAGTTCGAAAATGAGACACGCCTTCACGGTGCAAGAGCTCCAGGAGGTGGTGTCCAGGTACGAAGAACAGGTGGGCCGTAAAGTGAAACCGATTCCTCTGGAGAGCGTTCTGGATCCGGATGACGACGGACCCATCACGTTCGAGATCCGGCATGGGAAAGAGAGAAATATTTTCAAGCTGCCGGCCGGGAAGTTGAAAGACAACAAAAAATGGCAAGTTACATTTACCATTGGCAAATGTCAAAAGTCTCTGCTTGCCAAGTAGCTGGTAGAAATTGTTAAGTTTGTTTAGAGATGTTCGGCACATACTAATTGTTGGACGATTCCATTTCATATAAAAATATACCTAAGTATTTATTGATTTGTCAAGTAGAGAAAAGATTTTAAATGCAAGCCAACGTTCAAGATTCCGGTGTTCTAAACGTATAATAAAAAAAAACTATTTTACGAAAACGTTTTAAAAAAATAATTATCCAACTCTGAATTCTAATTCAATTCAAAATTTACGCTTATATGCTCTACAATCATTTGATCGTCATCAACCTTCAATGTAATTTTAAAAAGGTTAATTTTGTAAATATAAGATTGCTCAATTAATAATTTCGGTTCTGATAGTAAGTTTTTAATTTATATATATAACTAAAAAATGCTCAAAAATTTTCTAATTGTTAAAAACGAAAATTAAAAATGCAAATGTTATCCAAGATTTTACAAAGAAAATCCACTGTTTTAAAGAGCATTAGTGCATTTCTAAAAACAGGTTCAAATTCAAATTGCGTTCGATTTTGTTACTTCAAAAATAAGTTATTTACAAGTGAACATGGTGAAGTGATTAGTAATTTTTCACAAAATTCTTTCGTTAAACAATGAGAATGTTTACAAGATATGTGAAATGAAAAATTATTTTTACAAATTTCTTACTCTCATACTAAAATTGCCGATGCTAAAGTATGAGCCGTTCAAAGGATGCTGTAAATCCCTAGTTAGTACAATTTGATTATTCAATTAAAATTATATTTTCTTATTAGTCTTAAGCTAGATCTAGTCGGCTTTAACGCTCGCATTCGCATCGTCCTGCATTTTGTAAATTCACTCAATCAAAATTTCCTCATTTGCATCGCTTCGTATTTTTAATATGGGTTTTAACTCGATTTCGTGCCGAAGTCTCCATACCGATTCATCGGATGTAGCGCTATCAGCACCGGATGTATCGCCTCATATGAAATGGAGTGCCAATTTTATTTATCTTGTGATACACTGCCCTGCATGTTTTACATACGATTCCATCAGAGATCTGTGTGCCAGCCACTACCTATGTCTGTGTCAATAGGTTCCTGCATTACTGCCTGTGGCCGGTAGGACGTTACTTTTTGCCGCCCATCGACCCGGACCAGCTGATGTCCATAGAAGACATCCAGTGGGAGGAGGTGAGGCTCAGTCCGAGGGCCACTTTGATGTTGCCGCCTAACTTTTGGACGTGACTGTTGCAGCTTTTAGCAGTGCGCTTTTATTTGTGAAGCAGTGTACCCGCCGAATGGAACTGTAAATAATGCACCTGTTGATGTATTCATTGATTTTATTGTACAAAAAAAAAAGTTTTGAATAGAAATAGTTGAATGTTAATGGTGTGTTGCTGGACGTGTGAGAATGAGTCTTTGAAATGAAATACATTGAGGAATAATTATGAAATAACATTTACATAATCACATTCGAGACTAAAAATGAACAAATCTTAATAGTGGAATATACCTGCCAAATTTTTTGAAAAAATATTTATTAACATTAAAATTGTGCACTTGGTTATATTTTGCCACTTAACACTCAATGTGATATTTTCTTAGTAGCAAGACTAAACATCGAAAATGGTCGATTTAATTTTACAAAAATGGTTAATATTAATTTATTAACCCAATACAGAATGGTTAAGCATATAAAATGTGTCAATGGCAGCAATGTATATATTTTTGAATAAATGACCACAATTATACCCTTCTGCACACAATTTCAAACATGCTTCAATATGAAAAATGTAAATGCATTTTGACTTGGTATGAGAAAAAAAATCGCTCTAATTTGAATCATCCTGAGGAAACTTCAAATTTCGTATTTCGACTTTTTTTTAAAAAAATGCAGCAAATTTGTTACTTGGAGTAGTATACTATGGGTAAAGTATATTATTCAATTATAGAAATCATCAACAATAAAAATTGGCCATTTGGTTCTAAACTATATTTTAGTCCATTGCACTTCAAATGTCCCAAGTAACAAAATACATCTCAGAAATCTAACTAATAACTTGGATGTTCCTTTTATGAAAATAAAAAAACACCCAATTCTTAAGAACTGATTGGGAAAGAGTGTCTTTTAAATTACAAAACATTCTGCACTTTTTCTACTGATATTTATAAAAGATTATTAAAGTTAATTAAAAGCCTTAAAAAGAAAAGATTAAGGAACAGTTTAAACATAATATAACAGGAAGTAACTGTTATGTAAAATGAACATAAATACCACATTATTTTAAGCGGAAAGTTCCGATTGCAGCCCATGGCAACCTTTTATCTGGGCGATAAACAATTGTGTTCTTCTTTCAGAATATGGTAACCCGTCTCCCTTAGGGCCGCAATTGGGCTATTGCCATTTTAAGGGGTAGGTAATTAACGAAATATCTTTCAGTGCAAAAGGTGAAACATCAAACCTTAATTAAATACAATTAAAGATTCTAGTAGCATAACTAGGAATGTATCTAGACAGTTTAAACAATACTTTTTTTATATTAAAAAAAATGCCAATGCATTTACTTTATAACTTTTTTTCCTGCATACAAATGAGTTAAAACAAAGGTCAAAGCACTAAGTTATTATTTTGTAGTAATGGGTTCAATCCACATTGAAGCTAAATAAGTATGAATCATCCTTATTGACTTCCAACTTATTATTATAAAGAACATACTCTATTTATAAAATAACAACTATTTATTAACCCTCATCATCTTCTGATGAAGATGAACTATAATCTTCATAAGGCCTATTAGTATTTACAAATAATTCTTCATCTGAATTCGACGTTTTTTCGCTTCTCTCCAACACTTCGTCTGAAAAACCTTTCGGCCTAGGAAAAAACAATTGAATCCATTTTAATTTGAAATAAAACCCAATATCCGATATATAAATTTCATTTATTATATATATAAATGGAAATAAATTAAATTCTTATACTAAATTAAAAATATCCGAGAAGACAGACATACAGACAGAAGAAGACAGGATCAGTTCTATTTCATTGTGAGCAATGTGGGAATATGTCAACTCTTTAAAACCGTATTTGATATTTCTCAATTGTTCTTAAGTTTTAAAAATTACAATTGAAAAGCTTAAACTGTTTAATGCAATTTATATCTATCCTAAAGAAATAGTAAAAGCAAACCAGATTACTCTCCCCCCCCCCCCCCCCCCTCCCTAAAGCAGTATAATTTTGATGACTTTTTTTATTTATTTTTTTAATATTGGGTAGTAAGAAGAAATATTTAGAAACTTCTAATTTAAAAAATAATAGTACCATATTTTATTTTAGTAAATTGTTTATTGTACACAGTGTATGATTTTTTTAATAACTATATAAAAATATACATATCACTAAAGCCCCAAAAAGATATTAACATTTAGAGGCAGGTGTTTAATTTTAATGTGGGATTATGGTCGAAATATACACCAACTTCCACCCTGTAAAGGTTAATTCTATCTCTGATGAACAATTCAATAATAGATTAATAAATGGAATTACAACCCACAGTTACTCAAGAGATGTAGGAACTTTTAAAATTGTTTTCTCTGCTAAATTTTAAAGACATGGTTTTATGTTTTATCCCAAACCATTAGAATTGATAAATATTATAAAATGAAGTATTTTTATGAAAATTTGATTACATAACTAGAAATACTGAAGATGACATCCCCGGAGTGAGTGTCGGTGGGTTAAAGATGTACAGGATATAAATTTGTAAGATTAAAATTAATTTATATAAAGAGTACATACCATACACCTTGATCCTTGAAATATTTAATTTGGTCTTTAAGTAAAATCCTGGTTATTTCACCCTGTACTTTTACTCCTTCTTCAATTGGATCTATTATTATAAAGTCACCTGCAACAAATACAACATTAATTTTAAACACAATTCATAAGAAATTTGCTTTAGATATAATACTATTGCTTATTTGTTTGTTATCCATTAGTTTTAGTAAAAAAATTGCAAATAGTTTTAGGAGGACAACTAATTTAATAGGGTGATTGTGCTAATTTAGACCAATTTCCGAACAGTGCCAAACAAAAAAATATCCATGTGACTACTGAACTCGCATTAACTGCACAATGAAACTTACTTAAATTTTAAAAGCCATTGAGTAACATTAAATGAAGGGACTTTTAAAAACATAATGATATGCTTTATTTTTAAGTAATTTTTTCAAGTAACTGGTAATTGGTACATGACCGGTAACTCATGTGCATTCTCATCCTATTTACATTATATAGTTGTCAATAATTTAGAAATTGTATAGCAGAACACCCACTTTTCGCCTACTCTAATTTGAAATTTAATATATAAGCAATTATTTAAAACCATATAAATGATAAACAACTTACCAAAATTTTATATATTTAAAACAAATTTAATAATAATTTACAAAGTTTTTTTTATATGTATTTTTCACAAGTACATATAATTTCATCCATTACCAAATAAATCATAATTAAACTTGCATTCTAACCAAATTTACTCTTCTAAACAAGGTAGAGAAGAGGAAAATCCTAAACTAAAAAAATTTAGATCTAAAATATGATTAGACTTATAAAGTCACCTGCAACAAATACAACCTTAATTTTAAATTTAAAACACTATTCTTAACAAATTTGCTTTGGATGTAATACTATTGCTTGTTTTATTTAAAAAAATAACAATGGGAAAAAAGTTATAGAGATCCCAACAAATGGTTCTTCTTCATTCTAGTCTTTTATCATTTATATTACAATCAACTTTTATTCAGACTTTTTAGCATATAAATAGGCAAATTATACTACCACAAGAACAATAAATGCCTATTCTAATTAAATTTGAAACTTAGAATCACGTGAAAATCAGATGCCTCATATAAAAGGAATAAGGCAAGTCATGATGGGTAAGGTAATGCATTTTAAATGAAGAATATAATGAAAAAACCTCAAATCTCTTATAAACAATCACCAAAGGCAAGTATTTTTGTTTGTCATAAGAAAAAAAAATATCATTTTCATAGAACTTTACACTATATCAAATGTTTTAAAATTTAAACTAAGGCAGGGGGAAATTTGTGAATACAACTACATCTTTTGATGACATAAAATGAGCATTCTGTATTACATAAAAAAATGTATTTTTTAAGCATGAGTGACAGTTGGTAAATATCCCAGAATGGAAACTCAAAATTCCAGTTATATACAAACACACAATTATTTATAATTATAAAATAAAGACAGAATTAGCTGAAAAAGATTTTAATGCTTTTTTTATGTTCCAGAACTGAAGCAATCGTAACTTTTACTTTATTTGCAATTAATCCACATTTCTTAATCAGGGTGGCAACAACATTCTGGAAAAAAAGTTCCATGATGGTGTCACAAAAATTTCCCTGATTTAAACAATTACATTAAGAAATGGTGCAATACATACTTTGTATAGAAACAAAGTATCCACATTACAATGATAAATACATTGCATTATAAATGAAAAATTATATGCAATACTCAGTGTTCACTCTAGGCTTTTTTTGAAGGGCGGCCCGCCCTGCCCGCCCTTTTTTCATCTCAATAGCGCTCTCTTGCCCTTTTTTCAAAAATGCCGCCCTCTTTTGAAAAAAACCCGCCCCTCTTGCCCTTTTCAGTCAAGCATAATTGTCCTTGCTTCCTTAGCTGTCTTTAAAAAAGGCACCGATTAAAAAAAATGTGTGTAAATCGGAATTAAGTGAATTATGACAGCAGAAAAAAAAACTCCTTTTTAACTACGCGTGTTGTGCAATCGCGATGATTCCGCGTTAATTTCGAGCACGTGGCATTCCACGAATCCTATTGGTTGCCTATGTCCGCATATAAAAAAAAAACTAAGATTTTTTTTGTGTTTTTTAAAAAGAAGATGTTTTAAGATTTTAAAGAGAAGATCGCTAAGCTCATGCTAAGAATTGAGTACCCATTCCTCCGGGCACGTGTCTGATGTGTCAATGGGTGACCACGCCTACCCAGAAATCTAATTTTTTTTTTAAAGTGCGCTTTTAAAAACAAGAAATGCCCTTTCAACAACGGGGTGCCCTTTTACTGTAAACAGCGCCCTGCCCCTTTTTATTTCTAGAGTGAACACTGCAATACCGATTGACAGTTAAAAAAATAATTTATGGATACAATACAAATTACGCAATTGTGACAGGAATAATAGTAATTAAACATGTTCCCTGGAAGCAGATAACGCAAAAAAAAAGCAATTTTTTCAAATTATTTCTTTTGTAGATAAGTTTAAATATTTTATATGCTTAATATTTCCTATTCCAATCTTCAATAAATCACATATTCATTAGCCCCTCACATCTTGCTTATAATTCAAGGTCCAATGCACTTTGATTTTACTGCTCCCTCTAGCAGTGGTTCACGTTTTTACAAAAATGAAATATGAAAATGCGCAGAACCATACTTTAAAAAAAAATTCTTTTTCAGAAATGAAAGGAAATATTGACGACTAAATTACCCAGAAGAGAGGGCATAATAGACCATAATTGCCGTTTTAATGATCAAAATTTGAAAAATTCCATAATTTTTTTTGAAATTTTGAAAATTTCCCTGATTTTTCTAGAATAAAAAATTTGCATGATAATTCCCTGATTTCCCGGTTATGTTACCACCCTGTTAATGGTTAATTTTGTAACATCTATAATATTTTAGGCATGAAAATAGGTCACACTAGTAAAGATATACGAATTATTTGCAAATATTATAATACAGATACACTTTACAGGCCATTCATTCAATGGTATTTTCTCCCTCTGCAACTTTTTGTTAATATTTTATAATATGTTAATTACGTAAAATAAACCCAATTTTTTAATTGAGTTTAGTTACTTTTCAGCTTAGTTAATTTTTTAAAAAAATTGGGTTTATTTCATGTTAATTAATAAACCTATAATAAAATAACAAAAAGTTGCAAAGCGGACAAATTGCCAAAATATACTTTGGAATGGCTCTTCTGGGAACACAATTCCATAAAATTAAAAACTAATTTATCTTGAGTAAAAAATTTAAATGAAATCCCAGGCCAAATAAAAAAATAAGTCATTAAGAAATAAAGCTATGAGATGGCTATTTGTTCAACCATGTAATAAGGTAGTGGCGAACAGCTGAAAGAAGTAATTCCCAATTGTTTAACAATATTGGTCAATCATATAATAAAATAACCTAGTTCAGTAGTTTTGTTAGTTCTAAGTCCAGTTACTTATTATTAGCATTTACAAATTGTCAATCATGTTGATGCCTTAATTTAATTTGGATTATGTGCATATATTCTGTCCTGGATAAAATAAAAACAGAAATCCAAGCTCAGAGTGAAAACTTTCACAAATGTTTTTTAAATATTTTGGTTGCAAATTTTACAACATTTGTAGTATTAGAACATAGATGTAGCAATTTTGGGGTAAACTAAAGAGTTATGAAATCATCGAGGTTTTCCTAAGAATTTAAACCTTATAATAGATTATTGTATAAACCAATTATAACAAATAAAAAAAGTTAGGAATTACAGCTATTTTAAATAAGGTTTGAAATTAATGAATTAAACATTTATATATTAATTCCAAACTAATTAAACGCTACACAAACACACTGAAGCTTAATGGAACATTTTACAAATAAAAACGCTATAGAAATGTATCAGTGACAAAGACATTTGTGTTTTCCATGAATACCAATATGTTACCTCTTTTAATCCAAATGTGTTTTCTGAATTTCGGAGGCATGCTGGCCAAAAATTGATTTCCTTCAGATGTAGCAACTTCATGCAAGTTATTTCCACAGCTTCGAATCACCTGGAAAACAAACTCTTATATTAGGCAAAGAAATTAACCAAAGTACTGATAAGGTTACTTATTTTAAAGCATCAGCAATATGGACACTAATATAAAAGTAAGAAGACAGGTAATGTTTGAAGGCAGTTTTGATATGCAAAAATATACTATATAACTTTTATTTATTAATGTATTAGAATAGTTTATAGTTTCTGCAAAGAAAAGAAATCAACAAATGGAAACCCAGTAACTATATATCCCTATTTTAATGATAACCATTTGAAATAGCACTGAGTGTACAAAACTCAAACTTTCAGAAAAACGTCATAACTTTTCGAGAAAATTTCAAATATTATTTAATTTCCTTGGCAGAGATTTTTCTGTTTATGCAGATACTTAACAATTATAACTTTATTAAACAGCAAATAACAATTACATAAAAGAAATGGGCACTTTTCTCGAAGTAGTACTGATAAATTTCTGTATTTTGATCAGATTAATATATACTTTGTGCAATATCGCTTTCAATGGAAAAATTGCGAAACTCTAAAGCCTTTCTTGACACATAGTCGAACGTGAATAAGTTTTAATAACTTTAAATTTACTAAAACTTTATCTTTACCACAATTATTGAACTGTGTTATTAGACTGACTGGACTGGTAGGAGATCAACTAGGGTAACAGAGACCCTGGCAATAGCAGGTGTTAGAAACTTAAATAAATCACATATTCAGCTAAGTAGTTAATTTTTACTATTGATATTTAATAAAAATTATGTCAACTGAATGTACTAAAAGCTATAGTTTTCTCGGAGCAGTATTTGATTTTGGCATCTCCCAACAATGCTTACTTTCAAAGTAATTAAAAATTCTAAAGAATTGGACAAACTCTTAATTTATTGTTTATGCATTCAAGATTTTTTTTATTTAAATTTTATATTTAATCATGCACATTACATTTTAATGTAAAAATTAAATTAATGGTGGCCGGTAAATTTGGCGGGATCGACCATAAATTGCATAACACACATGTAGGGGGAAAGATTTTCTGTCCGGTATGGAATTATGTTGTTTATAAACCCTTTCCATACTACAAATATAATTTAAGCTAAAACTCAAGTTATGTAAAAAAAATACTGGTTAATTCCTAGTGTCCGGTGCCCTCGCCAAATGGGATTTGGCGACAAATGATTGGGCTATAAAGTTTATATTTTGGCAACCCTACTTGATGCTGCGAGATGCATCTAGTTAGATGACGCTAAACTAGATGCGCGCACGTTGACGTTACGAGAGCGCATCTAATTTAGCCTTGGTTTTACGTAGTTCTGCCATATTTGAATCGACGTTCGGCTTGCGTGGTTGAAAGTTTTATTTTTCAAAGCTAACGATATATACGCGGATGACGTTTATTTAAATAGTAGGATTGCAGATTGTTGTCTTAACAAGCGAACGTGCAAGGTATGCGGACGGTTCATAGAGCTGGTTATGTTGCAATTCACTGTGGAATGGGTTGATGGGTCGAACCATGGATACATTATGCAGCAAATGATCGACTGCTCGGAGGGTGTCATGGATGTTATTCTGAGTAGTCGGAGGCCGAAGGCCTGAAACTACAAAATCGACATCAGGAGTCTATGATTGTAGTGCTTGTTACGCGTGTGCGCTTAAGAATGCTGTTGAAATGCCCCAAACGAATGCCCGAAGGATTGCCTGTAAGCACCATGATCGAATGCCCGGAGTGGGTCATGGATGTGATCATGAGTAGTCGGAAGCCGAAGACCACAAAATCGACGTAAGGAGTCTGTGACTTTAGCGCGCAGTACGCATGTGCGCTTAAGAGTGTTGTCAAAATGTTACCTTCTAGACATTGTTACCTTCGAGATAGGCGCCGAACTGCCGCCAACAGCCCTATATACACTCTAGTGCGATGTTAATTAACCAAAACAAAGCTTCGGAATCAATTCTAAACTGTGGCCATTAGCCCATTGTGGAGCTCAAGTGCGACCAACGAAATGTCCGCCATTTTGATTTGGCAACAAAAAGAAACCAGTCTTTTGGCCTTGGCGACAACGGAGCACCGTACACTAGGAATTTACCAAAATATTAATTACTCTTTCTTGGATAAACACAGTAGTTCGACACACATTGCACACTTTACATGGCGAGGCATTTGAGTGCGAGGTGGCATAATTGACTGCTCAAAGGTTTGCCTGTAAGCACCATAATCGACTGCTCGAAGGGGACACCAGCTGCTATCCTAAAAAACTAACATTAGGAGTCTGTGTGTGTGTACTTAAAACAGTTGGCGAGATGCTGCGTATAACACAATTCAAACAAAATGAGAAGAATTGCAACATAAAATAATCACGACAAGGAGTATCGTAAGTTAGAAATTGAATATAAATCCATGCAGGATAGAAAATATCTTCGCTTTATTTGGGTATGCAAAATATGGATGACTCTTCTCCCTATTCCGACAAATTTACCTACATCCACTTAACTCTTAAGCAATTTGCATGACAACTGTGGATATCATAGATATATTTTAAAAATTATTTACTAGTAAAAATGTTCTGAACTTACCTTGACAATCTGTTGCTTGCTAGTAGGAAGGTCATAAGTATTCAGAACTTCATCTGCGACATACTTTTTCTTTGTAGTGCGAGACATTTTTTAAGATTCTGTTTCAGTTGTAAACTGGGGGAAACGTATAACATTAAAAGCAAAAAATAGAAGATGTGAAAGCACATTAGAATTTATTTAAGCACAAAAATAACATTGAATGTAAAGATATTTCTGCTGGAAGCATAATTTACACATATGCTAAAGACATTTCGAAAATAAATGTTTAAACACGTGTGTATCTAATTATCTAAATAAATGTTTTATATCGAATCGACAATAAGTTGAAAAATGTATTTAAATCGTACTCACTTTGCACAATCAATTGAAATGCTAAGATCTTGGTGGTTTGTTTACGGAAAAGACTCGACCGACACATCAGGAGCAATCAGCTGCAAGCAAAAACATGAAATTTTGGATAGAATGGAAAGGGGGGGGGGGGGGGGGGGGGGAGGGGGGGATAAATCAACAGATTTCCTTACTGCCATATCTTTTAAGAAAAACACTTTATTTTAAATAATTTTTATAAACGAAATATTTAAATATTTCTTATATTTAGAATGAATTTCTACTGAAATATGTTGCGTATTGCAGGATGACTTTTTTAAGAAAATGTGTGTGATAATTTTAATTTAATTGTTTTGTTAAATAAAATTCCTAAAATATTCTTTAAAAGTTGTTTGGCAACAGCATCTTATAGGAAAATCGAAACGAAGAACTGAAATAGTTTAGAAATAAATAATAATCCGTATCGAAACTATTTCTCAACTTTGTTTATATTTCTTAAAGATAGATAAGTTAATTAATCTATTTATTATGAGATGTGAAAACTATTCAATCGTATAGTAAGGTTAGTATAATTTGTTACCCATTTTATTTTAGAATGGTAAAGTAACATTTAATTTCAAAATAGTATGCGTAGTTCATTTATATATGTCATACTTTGACATAATTTGTAGATGTATATTTAATTTGTTGTTTTTTCATAAATGATTATATCTTTCAGTTCCTTCAATTATTTTTTGAGTATTTTAATATCGATTCCATAGCTGTGAGATAGCATTTGTTCTGACCCTCACGCTTTATTGCTTGCTATTTATCAGAGATTTTTTTTACTTAGAGTTGAAATTTAATCTCCATTTCCAATTCTAATCTTCATTTAAGAAAATTAGTAAAATATATAATTTTAGTTTTAAAATATAATAAAATTAGGTGCAGCCCGGCTGTACTTGCTGTAGTGGGCGAGCCGCCACTGCATACAGTGTATGTGTGCTTAAGTCTATTTTGTCATATTTTTATTAATTAATTGTATCTGAACTATCACCAATAGTCTATTGTCAGCTTTAGTGATGTTATTTAACCAACCAGTTTAGTTGAAACCGAATGGTCGCCAATAGCCCATTGTTACGGTTAAAAAAACAGCCATTATTGTCTACTATTTTCATTTGGCGACCACCGAAAAACAGGTAACTTTAGCCTTGGTGCCAATTTTCCAGAATCACACCAAGCACCACAATCTAGGAATTTACCAGTTGCATAATATATTTTACAAACATGGGCAAATTAAAAACCAAATTATAATTTTGTTAATTTCTAAATCATAATTTTTGTTAAACTATTACACTAATTGGACCATTTGCTATTTTGTAATTACTTATTAATTTGCATTTTTAGTAATAATTTAGTATAAGTTATAAACCATTGCCAAAATAATAATAGGCAAATTTTCCATTTCATTGCTCATTGGTTTAATCTACATTGAGTAGCTTCCAGAGTTTGAAACTAGTGGTCGTAATTCGTATTTTGCACCTAAAAATTTCAGTTTAACGACCATAATGTTACACCCAGTTAAAATGACTTTATTAAAAATTTTAACTTTGATATTTAAAATTAATATATTCTTTTATGTTATTAATTTAACTAAAATTTAGTATTTTTATTTAGATTTTTAAAACAAGATGCCTTGTTATAGTTGTAGCTCTGAATATGGGCTTCTGAAGAAAGAGGTAAGTTTAGAATTATAAATCATTATATTGTATTGAAAAGTATTAATTATTTATTAATATTTCCTAAGAGCTGTATTAATTACAATTATATTTATCTAAATGTTTTTGTAACTGTTGTTCTAAATTCTCAAATTTGTCTCGATACTACTTTTGCTTCATGACAAAGATTCCCAAGTACCAAGATATTTTTCCACTTTGATCTTACAAAACCTGTCATTACATGATTTTACAGAAGTTTCTGATCTTCATATTTCCTACTAGCAATTAAGTTTTCTTTCATTACTTAAAGGTGTAGTCATCAAAAACATTTCCATATGTTGGGACATTAGTTCCTTTCTTTATGTCTGATATAGCACTGAATAACAACCATAATATCAATCTATAATAAAATAAGGTAACAGGGATTTTTCAGTTTGAAGTTTTTAATTACTCATTGAAAATTATTTAACTTTAAATTTAATTAGTAATTTTAACTGTAAAAAGATAATTGACCAGTTTATAAATCTTTGTGCTCATAGTCGAATTAATTTCAGATGTTTATAAAACAAATTCTAGTCACTCTAAGCAATTAATTTTTTTGTGGATGACAAACACAATAAATATTTGATTTTACAAATCATGTAATCCTTCTTGAGATAAGTAACATTGGCCGGGCTCATTTGTAAACGAATAAATTTAGTAAATATATTTATATAAATTTTATTTTACTTGAAATTGTTGTTATTGTTTCATTTAATGCTTAGAAAAAATATATACATGGTTTAACTCTTATTCCTTTTTTCTTTAACTTGAAGATCTATCCTGTTCCCCTCAGAAGTATCTTATTTAAGCCATAGAAAAGCATGAATATTCGTTAGAAATTTATGTCCATGTTAACTTTTTCAGCAATTATTGTAGACTTGATGGTCCTTGAGCATATAACCAATTAACTAACTATATCCTGATATAATGTTACAAACATGTAATATGAACAGTAACTTTTTCATTTCTTACTCTTATGGTTTTTATCATTATCTTCTATTGTTTTAATACTTTTTAGTATTTTTTGTTGTTGTTAAACAGTTCCTGTTTATATATTTCATATTTGTATTTCCAATAAAATCTTAATAAAAGAATAAAATCCTTTAATTATTTTCTTTGGGAGGAAAAAACTTTTCTGCACACCGTATTTCATTAACAAATTCCTAGTTTAATTTCTGTCGCAAAAAGTGTAATTTGGAATTGAAGGGGCAAGTGGATGAAGGCGTTAACTAACATTTTAGAAAAAAATCTCATTTTTATGTAGATAAAAGTTTTAAATACATATGCGTCTTCCCTCTACATTGTTTGGCTCTGCTTGTTTTATTTAGGCAGATATAGAGCAGTAAAAAGTTTATATGTTTATTTTATAATGGTTCGATTTTAATAAGCAAGCCTAAATGCCAAATGTGCGAAAACGAGCTAATTTTGTTAACCTACCACTACCAGTCATGCTCACTGTCGATGAGTTGGAAAAAGTATCATGGCAATTTTTTCCGTGGATACAAATAGTGGATGCAGAATGGAAAGCAATCCTTTTCTTCAAGATTGTCGTCATTGATAAAGCTGTTTATCTTAGAAAGTGATAACTCCTCCTTCCGCTTGGCCCTTAAATTGTTTATATGTTTTAATTATATTCCCACTTATGCAACCCCTACTATGTAATGTGAGTTCTTACAATATCCTTTTTTATGTTTGCAATTTTTTCTCCAAAAATAATCCGTTTCTTTTTATAGAGTCAAAATTAATAAATTATGTGCTTTTAAAATAAATACATATATTTTTTAAGGTTGGATGTGAGAATTGCGGCTTTTCATTTTGTTCAAAGTGTTGCAAGAAGCAAAGTGTCCCATCGGATAATGGAGAGAGTAAAAAGCTTGCTGTATGTAACAAATGCTTAAAACAATTGACAAGGTAAGTTTCAATTGATTTTCATTCAATTATAAAAACTGTAATTTATATAATGTTAATTGAAATTAAAAGCAGAAACCATTCTTAATGAGTCCTTACTCAAATCCATTTAAAAACTTCAAATGTAGTGCTTACAGAAATGATTATCAATGTGTCAAGATTTAAAATATGCTTACATAAATTAAAATTAAGTATGCTTTTGTATCAACATTATCAAAAAATATGTCCTTTTCAATTCTATTTAAAAAAAAGTTTATTATTTTTTGCATGTTGGATCTATATAAGTAATATTAATTCAAATCAAATATTAATAAAATTAAGTAGTTTTAAGATTGTATTTTGTTATGATATACTACATTTTTTTTTTGTTATTGTTAGTGGCTCATCTTCACCTACAAAAGGATCACCACCTCTAGCTCATAAAAAGTAAGCAACAATTAAGAAAGTTTTCTTACGATAATTTTGTATCATACCTAAATTTAATTAATAGAAAAAGAATTAGGTATCTAAATATTTACATACTTGCCAAATTGTATGTATTGACCATACAATGTACAGGTTGAAGCCATTTTGTACAGCTGTACGATTAACTTATAAAATGCTATTGATTTCAAATACTTTTTTTTTTAAATGTACTCTATTGGCTAAAAAGTCCTTCAAACCATAATCACAATAAAAACTTTGTGGGGGTTGTCTGCCAAAACAAGTGCAAACAATCTAAAAGCAGCAACTCCATTTTCCATCATTATTAGATAGATTATCATTTGGACAAGTTGTGTGGGGCCTAATTTAATAGGCTGTCCTATAATGAGTGTTGATTTTTATGTCACTTAATAATGTAGCCAAGGTTAGTCGTAGACTCGTAATCTCAGAACCATGCTTTTACACTTGCACCACTTGAAGCCAACTCACCGATATGTTGTTTAGTTGTTAAATTGTCTTATTAAATTTTGCTTTTTCGTTCATGTGTTTCTGTCCATGTGTGTGTTTTGAAATTAATGTATGTATTTACAAATTTAATAATCAAGCAACTATTGAACAATTTTTTAGTTTAAGATTTAAAAAAGAGTTTTTTTCATTAATTGAAAACAAATATATAACTTACATGCAATGCTATACTGAACAATTTTTAAAAATTTGTTGTGAATAATTTTTTTACTGGTTTGATTTTTGAATTGTTGACAGGTATGCATTTATCATCATTTGCATTGTGGATGTATTACAGGTTGTTGCTTGTAAAAATAAATTTATGTGTTTTCTTCCTTACTGTTTCAAATTGATTTAGACGAATGGAGGCTCTGAAAAAGCAGTCGTATAGCGTTGATTCAGAAACTCATGCTCGCCTAAAATCCCAGTGGTCTAATGAAAAAGACAAGGCTCTGGCAGAGAGGTTGCAGAGATTGAAAAGAGACAGAATTAAAGGTATTTTTCACTTCTAAAATACTAGATGGTTATGAGTTAGAGACAAGGGAATTTAAGTACAATTGCGAATCTAGATTACATTGAACTTGAGTTGTAATGTGTACAGGTTTAAAGACTTTTATATAAATACAGCAAAATATATATATATATATCTTTTGGAGTTCAGTATAATCCCAAACAGATGTTTCATATAATTTTGATTTTTTCCCTTTTTTTTTTGCAAAACTGTTCATTTTCAGTTCTTGTGAAGTAGTGAAAAGTTTATTTTAAATCCACAATTGGAACATGGCTATACTAATTTTAGTTTCAGTCCAATTTTTTTTCTTCAAAATGTTTTATATTTATAATAATTTCAACAAACATCTTTGCAAAGAAATTATTTTTTATATTAATGTTATGATTTATTTAAAACTTGTTATAATCTAATTTAACTGCCCTAATTAGCCTGAAACAAGATTCAACTTTACCTTATGAGGGTTCATTTTGCAACCTATCTCTTATTAATTGTGTAAATAATAATTTATTCTAAATTCTATATGTGTGTTGATTTGTGAATATTTTCTGTTGTAATTTTCTCACAATTTGCTTTAACATTGATTGCATAAATTTATTAATTGCATAATTTATATTTGTTCATTTAAAATATGTCAATTTATTTTTAATAAAGATTTGCCAAGTGAAGATGAAATTGCAGAAAGGTTAGCAATATTAAAAGGAATGGATCCAGCAAAGTACAATGCTCCTCCTATTCAAGTATGTCAGTATTGAGTTTAGTTTTATTGATTTTACAAGTAATTTTTGGCTGATTATATAATTTTTTATTACAGTCAGGTTCAATACAAGTGTAGCATAGCTCCAATAACTTTTGGTCATAAATAGCCAACCAATCAGATTTAATATGCAACAAATCCTGAAAAATAATACTTACATTTTGGATAAATGCTTATAAAAACAATTAATTGCTAATTTAATATTTTATTACAGATTGCATTTCTTAAAATTTGACACAAGATTAAAAGCATTGCTATTTCAATTCATACTCCAGAATTTGTACGGTCCTTAAAACACCTTATTTTGATTACATGTTCATAAAGACCCTTATAAAGTACTTATAAACTCCTTATTTTTGTTCAAAAGGTTCTCAGAAACTTTCAAGTTATAAAAGGCACTTAAACAGTCCTTGAAATGACTATCATTTTAATAAATGTCTATTAAAAATGTTTTATCTTAATGTGACTTAAACACAACTTTGTATCTGAGTAAAAAAAAACACAGCTTCTTTTCACCCAATAGCTTTTAGCAGCTGGCACCTATTTCATATTCACTTATTTAAATATGTTTTTACGAAGAAACCTATTTGAAATTTTCGAGCTAACTTTTCATTACAAATGTGTATAAGTTGTTTGCATTAAAAAATAAAGTCCTTATAAATTGCTTTAAAGGTCCTTAGAAACACCTTATTTTTATTTTCGGATAATGCGTACAAACCCTGTATTCAATTAATATTCTAGGTTATCTAAACTGTAATAAAATTGTAAAATAGTCTTAATACTTTTTTAATGAAATTTTAAATGTTTTTAGTGTTTTAGGTAAAAAATTGTCTTGTATTAATATTTTATATTTTAACAAGATTGTTATTGAATTAAATGTGCTTTTTAAAATCCTGAAATCATTTTATTTCATGAATATAAATGTCTTGTATTTTGTGAATAGGTCTTTAGACCTGCTGAGAAAAGGAGTTCAATTGAACAAGCTACTAATTTGATGAATCAAATTACTGAGGAGGTAGATTTAGATTCTCGGAGGGTAAAGCCAGAAGACGAAATAGCTGCTCGATTGGCCGCTTTAAGGGATGAAGTACCTAAAAAAGTAGGTTTTATATTTTAAATTATCATCCACTCAATTTGTCATGGAAAATTTCTTTTGAATCAACTACAACTGGTATCAGGATAAAAATGACATATTAGGGTGACCCATTCAAACACTATAACTCATTTAAAATTTGATTTATAGAAATTTGTTTTTGTTTAAAGAATTTATACACGGATGAATTGTAACATCTTTAAGTACTACAAGGCATTGATCTTTGAATGTAGTCTATAGAAATTTTTATAAATAAATATTTTGCAAATTTTTTCTGATATTTATTTTATTTCTTGGTGATTCTATTGTTTTAATTTTGTAAGTACCAAAATTATATTGTTTTGTGTTACTTATTTGAATTTTGGACTCTTATGGAGTACTAATTTTTTCGCTTTCTATTTTTGTCTAAAGAAAGTGCTAAAACAAAAATAATATTATTTAAATAGTATTTCAAAAAAGCTAAGCAAATTTTGAATTAAAAAATGTTACAGAACTTAATTTTCTAAAAAAATATTTAAACCTTTATTGCCCATGGTACAACATATTGTGCAGTATTATTTGGCATGAAAAATAACAAAATCTTTTTTATTTCGCTAAACTGTTAAATGCATATTTAAATTCTATAAGTGATCGACAAGTAAGTTGACATCATGAAATTTTCCATGATTTTTTTTTCTTTGTAGGCAGACCAAATTAATTTAACTTTGTAATATTTAAAAAAAAATTTGTTTGATTTTCATGTGTCAATATTGATATTGTGCTTGATATTGTGCTCAATATTGTGCTTGATTTTTTTTAAAAAAAATTCAGAATTTTTGTTTACAAAATTGAACTTTTATTAAATTAAAACATAACTTTTCATTAGCATTATTAAATCTTGGATTTTTTTCTCTACAAGTTTCAATGTCCTTTTTCTTTTATAATAGGTAGAAAATGTGAATGTTGGGCCTGCAGGTTCTTCAGAGGACATGGACATTGACAATGCCTACAACATTCTGCAAGCTGAATCCACAGACCTATCCAAACTAGCAAATCAAGAAGTTAAAGTGCTCAACACTGATAAAGATTATAAAGAGTTGCTATCGAGTATGCAACAAGAGAAAGGCAATGAAGCTATTTATTTTCATTGTATTATAAACAAGCTTTTAGAAAGCCTGTATTTTTGAATACGGTAAAATTTACCATAGAAATATATTTTTTTTGTGGTTTGCTAGAAAATATAAGATTTGGATTTTTTTTATAAACATAAATTTTTTGTTTATTTTCAATAGAATTTGATGCTTCTGATAATGATGAGGAAGAAGAAGCAGATAGACTTGTTAAAAAAGTAAGTAGTATAGCTCTTTATGCTTTAAAAAAAAAAAAAATGATAAGTGTGATTTTTCATACATTTTCAAATATTTTACTTCTAAACTAATTAAGTTAGTTTCATGTTATATATTTCTGTTCGCATTACCTTTCGCTGACACCCAAACTTATTACGGGGTAACAAAATATTGTCCCCAAAGCTTTTAGTGGAGAAAAATAATAGGAATGCCCGTGTAGCATATAGGCAGAGAAAGGGGACTATCCATGTTTCACAGTAACTGACCCTTGGGTCGAACTTTTATTTTATTCCTGGTAAAAAATACAGTTAATGTTTTTAGTTCAAAATATCAGTGAATAATAAGCACAGGTTCATAAAAACCTGTTTAATATAAAGGTATTCAACTCGACTCTACTAAATGACTTACTATATGACTTTACTCAAAACACTTTGAAGATATAGATTCCTGAAAACATATATTTTTAGCAGTAGATATACACTATAATTGGTATGCTTGTTTGGATAAGCCATTAACTATGCAACTTTTATTAATAACATTTTGGCCCTTTCAGTGTAAAAGAGTGAATTGTGTGGAGTGCAGACACAAAACTCTTGTTTATTATATTGAACTTAATTTAGATTTAACATTTCTGGTTCCTGGATCTGAAACATGTCGATTAAGCTTGGCATAATAAAACTAATAGTGTAAAAAAATAATTTGTAATGGTGCTAATTTAATAAAAACATTAATAATGTTTTTCAACAGCTTATTTATATTTTATAATTCCAAACTAGATTAAAAATACACTAATAGTTTACACCATACAGCTCATGAAGGTTTTTTTTAGACCCTAAATATTGAGCGTAATTTCGTATTAATTCCATTTCCACTGTTGTTATATATATATTTAAGTATTGTTCATGACACTTTAATATTATAAAATATTACCTACAGTAATAGTTTCTCATTTATTAAAGAATGGATATAAATGAATGTTTCAGATTAAATAATATAATAATTTATATGTACAATGTAATTTCAATGGATTTTTTGTATGAACATTTTCTTTAGCTATTGGAATCAAATATAGATGATGATATGGAAGGTTTAGACAGCTTGAATGATCCAGAAACTGATAAATCCAGTGCTGTAAGTAAACAGGTAATTAGATTGAAATTCTTGTAATATATTTTTCATAAATTATTCCGACTAAATATATATAAATGTGTGTGTGCAGTATAATGTTTTGCGGGTGGTCTATATTATGTTTAGCTTTTTAAAAAATTATATGTTAATCGGATAAGCTAATAAACTTTAAAATTAATTTATGACTTATATTAAAGTATTTTTCTTTTATTTATTTTCCATAAATTAACAAGATGCATTCTTAATCTTAACTATAATTTTGCTATTGTATTGTGAATATTTCTGTTATTAAAATTAACAGAGTATTGGTACTTATTGATTAAAATATCTTGTAAATTGTATTCTTTTATTTGTATTCTTATAAATTGTATTATTTCTTTTTCATTCTTAAGTAACTTCCAATATTACATTTTAATTCCTTTTTCTTCTAATTTACTTTGAATTGTTTTGTCGAAAACAATATTTGTTTTACATACCCTCAATACAAAATGCATAACTATTTATAATTTCTATGAAATTTGTCTATTGAAACAATTTTTATGTAAGTCTATTATTTATGTGATTAAATTATGTAAATTTCCCCCTTGAAGTCGTCCGAAGAATTTCCATGGTGTGTCATCTGTACTGAAGATGCCAAAATCCGATGCTTTGGCTGTGATGAAGATTTGTACTGCATGCGCTGTTATAAGTAAGTCTGTGGAATTTTTTAATGCACATTGGTTTAAATGCTTGATATTTATATTGACAATGAAAATTTGTTTCTAATCACATAATACAAAAGATGTTATGTCTTTTCTTTTACATCATAGTGTTCATGAAAATATTATTTTTGACTGGTTTTTTGCTCTCTAAGATAAATGTCTGAAGAATTAAGAATATTTATTTGAACATTATATGGTTTTTTAAATATCAAAAGAAAATTTAGTGTTTGAAGCAACATATAATCAATGGGCTTAGTTCAAAACTTTTGTGCATCCAATAAGTAGTAGTATATTGTGTCACATGATCTCTTATTATTTAGAGTCCTATGTTAATTTAGCACAGAGTCTGGAGGTTTTACTTTAAAATATAATATAAAATAACTTTCTATTACCGTCATTTAAATGATTGCATGCTAAGAATAGTTTTATATGAATTCGATTGCAATGGTACAGCTATGGTATAGGTACTTTGTAGTAATAACTATATTAATTAATTCTTAAGATAGAATATAAAGAAATTTAAATTGCAGCTTAACTAAATAAACAGAATAAATGTTTTTAAAAAATAATAACAATCCTTGTTTCGGTGATTAGTAAATATTATTTAATAATAAAACCTCTTTTCAAAAATAACGTAATAGGCAAAATAATTTGAAAATTATATCTACCTGTTGTATTAAAGTTTTCAATACATGGTTAAAATTAGGTTTTGAATACTTTTAATGTGCATGCAAAGTATCTTTAAAAATAGTTTAGCTTCCTAAATGGCTGGACTGATAAGCAGATCTTTTATTTTTATAAGTTAGTAAGGTAATCGGATAAAGCTTTGATTTTTTTTTATGAGTAAGGATTTATATATCTTGGAAACTATATTGCTTAGGTAAATTGTGACTTCCTTGAAAATGTTTGTGTTTACCTTTGGGTAATTTAAAATTTTTGTCTGGTAGATTTGGAAATAAAATGTTTTTTTCTGATTTAGTTTTTCTTTAAAAAAGTTCATATTTCTTGTCACTGTTTTTATTAATCCACATTAAGAATAAACAAAGCTTTATATAAAAAGTTGATGTATTAAAGTAATTTGTATCTTGATTAGGTTTTTATACATCTGTAAAATTGTGTAACCTGTTATTTATAAAAGAAACTGAAGTATGGAAGTTATACACTGAGTGACCTCCAAAATGGTCCTTGGCTTTCATATCCCATATGCTGAAGTGTACAGTAAATAGTGCTTTGAGACTCTTCTTTTCGCTCGAGCATTCAGTAGCCACTGACGACCACAAGAAGCACGTTGAAACCCAGTTTTTTGGCCAATAATCCAATCTTTAAACACTTTCAATACATCTGTGCTCTTAAACATTTCACAAATGTAACGGCATTCCATCTGAATTTGAGAAATGATTTTATCATCTGTTAAAATTTTAAAACCATTTTGATTGCTGTTAACCAGTCATTAATATTTATGGTGTCACATTTCTCACGTCGCAGAATTTCTGCAAACGTAGCAAAAGTAGTGTCATCGGAATTTACGCCATCGTCTTCTATAGACAAGGCTACTGTAATTTCCCCCTTTGTTAGGCAAGGTGTAATTTTTTTCTTAGTATGCTGGAGAATTCTATTCTACCAATAATATAAACACAGTCCTTTATAGTTAGCTTTTTACATTTATAGTTAGGGGATTGTAAACAAGTTAGAGTAAAATAAAAATTTAATGAAAAAAAATTCCAGGTTTGAGAGTATAAAATCATTTACTTGTTTGGGATTTTTTTTTTTGTTACTTAGGACCGTCGGTTAACAGAGAGTTCTGGATAAAAGAGGGTCCGATAATCGAGGTTCTATTGTATACACATTATTGATCAAATAATTTTTACTCTTACGATATTTTTAATTTTTAAACATAAAAGTTTTTAATAAAATATGTGTGTCAAGCATTTTCAAAGCATTTTTTACCACATAACAGCACATTGGAGTTTATTGCTGCATG
Source organism: Troglohyphantes excavatus (assembly GCA_963932185.1). Lineage (NCBI taxonomy): Eukaryota > Metazoa > Arthropoda > Arachnida > Araneae > Linyphiidae > Troglohyphantes > Troglohyphantes excavatus. The sequence goes on along the minus strand of OZ010673.1, from coordinate 53,834,533 downwards.
CAGCTTTAGAAATCAATTACAGTGACCTTTTTTGGGTATGACACACAAAAACACTTACAAATTGCTTAAAAATACTTTTATTAAAATGTGTACTCCTTCCTTTTGTTATAAATTTACATTTCTTTTTTCAGAGAGTGTCATGACAGTTTAGATATAAGGGATCACAAAACATGTCCTTTTCTTCCTCCAAAGACTCCAGCTCTCTAACTTTAACCCTGAAGCTGATATATTCAAAATACTGAACTACATAGTTAGTGCAATTTATTGGAACAAATTAGTTTGCACTGCTTTTTGGAGGCGTAGGTTAATGTATATAATTAGACAAGTGTATTTTTTACAAATAATAAATTTCATATATTTTGCTTGCATTATAAATATATAGTACTATTTTACATAATTATATTATGATATAATTGTTATCAAGGTATAAATTTGTAAAAAAAGGCACACTAATAATTGTTATTTAAAGCATCTTTATAAACATCCTTTAAGTAATTGGAAATGGTTCTCTTATAATAAGAATTATTTCAATTCTTTGATTATAAATCAACATATATAATACAACATTCCTTCGATTGTAAACTTGGTCTCATAGAGCACAGTATTGTGCTATAAAAGCTATGCAATAAATTTTTATCATATTTTATTGTTATATGTATTAAAATGCTTTGATATTGAATGTAAAATTTTCATATTGAAAAAAATAAAGATTATTATATTTCTACTATTTTATAATTTTACAACATCACAATGTTTTTTAATTTTAAGTAATAAAAAGTCCAAACAATTTATTCTAAAACAGTAGTAGAGATTTGGTGTAAATAATTTGTAAAGGCACTTATATTTTTTATTATTTTTAAATATTAAAAAATCCTGAAAGTAGAATGAGAAATGTCCTTGATTTAAAAATTGAGTATTAAAATAGTACATTAATTTTAACGTTGAATTGTATTTTTTAAGTTTCTCATTAGACTAGATTATTATAGCATTATTTTCTCCCTTCAAATCATTAAAAACATTTGATTAATAACTGTTACTGAAAAAAAAAGGAAATCCAATAAACTCTGATTCACAGTCTTTTTCAAGTAAATTTTCGACATTTCTGTTATTATTGTCTTAATTACTATTGATGGATGTGTCACAGGGCATCAATTGTTTGTGATGCCATATATTTGAAAGTTTCTTGTAATGATATTTAATTCTATCTGTATTATACCCATCGCAACAGTTTGTAATCGAAACCTGTCTAGACCTTGATAAATATTTTCGGGGCTTTTAAGTTGCAAGCCACCTCCCAGAAAATATTCATAAATTCTGTCGCTAAAGGAAGATCTCGGTTTCCAAGTCACACATTCAATTTTGTGATATCCACATGCAGTGGGAACATTACAAAACCCATAGCTGCAGAACTGGTCTCTTCCAAACTCATCTTGTTGCCAAACTTGAAAATAAAACTTTGGCCATCCTAAAAAAAGAAATATTTGAACTTTACTTCTATATGTTTTCTTAGTATTTTTTAAAAATTATAACAAATAATAAGCAATACAGAATAGGACAAAAAATTTGGAATATTAAAGAATTTGTGATTACAAGTACATATGTATAATGTAATGTTCTTTATTTTAATGAAAATAGTCTACGTTCTTGGACTAATTCCAATAATAAAAATCAAGGGTGTTTTTTTATTTAAAAAATGGATGACAATGAGTACTGTTAAAAACGTGCATCTCCTTGGAAAATAGACATTGAATAATTAGATTATAGTTCATGTTTCTGTCACATTAAATTTAAAAATATTTTCTGGAGAATTTTTATGCAAAAAGCAAAGTGATTGAGATATATTTTAAATAGTTATTTATGTATAGTTAAAGTTATATTCTGTTCCTTGGTAGAAACTGGGCGAATATCCAAAATCACTCAATTTGTAGTTAAATATAAAGTTAAAGTCATCAGGTTAATTATTTTCTGATTACATACTTTTTTCAAAAAGTCAACGTCAAATAAATGACATAACTTAAAATTGGTGATTTTAGATGAAATTTTGGCATTTGTTTATTATACAGTACACTTTTGCTACCAACACACTGTTCATCATTTATCAGCGTTACATTTTAAAAGTTGATATAAATGTTCTAAAAAATTTCAATTTAATTTTTTACTCATCAAACTTTCTTAAGTTTTTTCAAGTAGTAAATATATATATTAAATTTTATTCAATCGTGACTATTTGTTTAAACTTAACTAATAGTGTTCCATCTACTATACAATTTGTTTTCTTTTTTTTATTACATATAAATATGATGATTTTGTTTACTTATACAGATACATTCAATATACAAAACTAAAATAATGTGAAATCCAATAAACCTTGAATTCCTTTTGTTGTGTAATGAACATCAACTGGATGGCACCAATAATTGACTTCACCATCCAGAGGATTGTCTATCTGTGTCTGGCCTTCTTTTAGTCCTTCAACAATCTTCCAGTTGCTACCTATTTTAACAATACACAACATTAAACATTTTAAATGTCTTTTCAGCATTGAAAACAAGAATGATTAATAGTTAAGTATGCATTAGACATTTGGTATAGATCTTGATAGCCCAGACTCTGGATTGGAGAGTTTCAAGTTTGATTACAGGCAAGTTCCAACTTTATAGGGCTGATACGTGTTTTCATGTGCGTTGTTCCTGTCATCTGCCATGAATAAAAATTACAAGGTAGTGTTCTTGGCTTTTTTGGGGGGGAATTTTTAAAATTTAGTGCAATGTTAATCCAACCAAACTAAAGTATTAGGATTTTCTATCGTTAACATTCGAAAATAAAATGTAATAAAACCCCCAATTTTAACTAAACTTATTAGAAATAGGATGTTTTAATATTTTATGCGCAAGGAATTGAGTTGATATGAGTAGCTAGATATCTAATCAAATCTATCTGGACTATCTAGAACAAATTTGTAGATGTAATGTTATTTATTTACATAGGTTAGTTTATGAGAACATTACATTGTATTCTAAATATTTCGGTAGACAATTATACACAAATATTCAGAAGTAAATTGCCTGATTTTGCTGTGCTACTAGAGTCTGTATGATAAGATTGTGTGTTTTAGTTACAGGCTACTTTTATTAAATAACTGGTTATAAATAAAAGTGATTGGGAATAGAAAATTTTGCAAATTTAAAATCGACTTTACATATTTTTTTTAATAATTTACAAAAACAAATAGATTAAAATAAAGTTTAAAAGCTTAAATATTTTACTAACTATAGTAATGCAAGTGTTGAAATAGGTCTGCAAGTGGAAATAAAAGGTTTTTAGTGAAAACGACTTAAATGTGTTACTGGTATACTTAATTTAACTCAACTGTACCTGCATGCAAACCCCATTTGCAAAACAAATTGTTTTCCTTGAATTCCGTTGCACCAATTATTTGACCAATAATGTGAACCTCGCACATTCTGAAAGAAAGTTTGATTATTTAAATTTATAACAAAAATGCCATTGTATCGATGAAACATGCAAAGGGAATAATTCAAAAAGGACTTTATAATTCAAAAGAACAATTTTATAATACTATTTGTAATTACAATTAAAAAATAGCTGTTTTAAGTCAGTGGCAGCTCGTTATCGTGAAAAGTCAGGGAACCCGGATTATAAAAGAACTCAGCCATAACAGTGTAATTCAATACCTGATCTGATATGAATAAACTGTTTTTTTTTTATCTTTCCCTGAAAATGCGCAAACAAATAAAAACAGACTGAATTAAATAATTGAAGATAATAAATATTAAGGAAGAAGAATGGACCAAAAATTTAATTCACAATAATGTATAATCAACAAAATTCGGAAAACGAGGAGGTACCTGAGCCCTTTTCTTTCCTATGATTTTCATACATAGATATATTTGATTTTACTCTAAAAAATTTTGTTGTTAATGAAAATTCCCAAGACTGACATACCAAAATGCAAGATAATTTATATTTCAATACCTACACTTTGTAAAATAATAAAATAAGCTACCTTTTATATATTTAGTTAATATAATCTTTTAGGATATGAACAAAGTAAAAATTTAGTATGTATATAATTTTAATGACATTGTGTGAATTATTGTTAAGTTTATTCCCCTGACAATTTAAATTATATACTCATTCACAAGACCTAAAAATGCATTTACATTTCCACATTATAGGAAAACAATTTCTATCCTAAATTTCTCAGAAGTAGATAACTTCATTAAAATGGATATTATTTTACAGAAAACTCACAACCCCCATTTGTCAGTTGTGTCTTGAGAACGGTAATACTCATAAAAGTTGTTTAATTTGTTGTGCTTTATAAGTAAAAAGAAAATACAATAAATATTTGCTGAATTTCTTAAAAAGGATTGGACATTTTATAACTCAAGCCTATTCAAAAATAACAACAACATGATAATGAAGAATATTTAAATTAGGTAATAGAAAGCACAATTATAATTTGAGAAAAAAATATACTTTATATTTACTAGATAAATCTGTATAACAAGTCAATGTATTGAATGCTCTTCTGATTTGTTTACAAAAATGCGCTGTTTATTAATAGATACTTCTTGAACTGTTATTTTTCTCTGAAAACTTCATATTTGTCAAACAAAAAATTATAATTTGATTTTGGTATCGCGTCTCGTAAAGTTTGAAAATAAACTTGTGGCTATTTTTATTGACCATAGGGACGCTATCGGTTGTCATAACAACACAAATCAAAATATAATGTAAACAAATAAGAAGAAAATAAAACTTAATCAAGAAATAAAAATTAAACAGTATTTGAAAAAGTAATTTTAGAAATTTGTTTTGGATATTCTTTAGATTTTTCTATTTTTATTTTATATAAAAAATAATAAGACTTGAGACTCGTGCTCCAAACCAGTACGCTTCTTGCCCATGAGTAGTAGTGCTATTTGAATGTTTAAAGTTTTAAAACCCTGCTTTATAAACATTACTAAATATCTCAAAGTTCATTACAAATTTATAGGCATGAGTAAAAACGTAGAAATCAAAGCTAAGATATCTGATTTCCAACTATTTCTTGGAAAAGCTAATAAAATAGCAGATAAACCAGTTGTTATCTTGCATCAAGTTGATACATACTTCCGAGTTCCGAATGGAAGGCTGAAGTTGAGACAAATCCAGGTGCCTTTTAGCTTTTTATAAATGTTAAACAATTAATCTAGCTTTGAAATATTTCTTTAGCTTCTCGGAAAATAAAAACTTTTATATATTTTTGCCTTAAATAATATATTTTTTCCTCTGCTGTTACCAGTGGCGGCTCGTTAATTGGAATAGTTTAGGAGGCTTTTATCGAATTATAAATTTACATTTTATAATGTTATAAACAAAAGTTGGTACAAATGTATTATCACGGGGCACCGAAAAATTGAAATTTAGAAATGCATAGAAGTCGCCAATATGACGATTACCGGCCAACGATGGGCAACGGCGATAGGTTGATGAGCACGATGCCAGTTTCTTCGGTTTAAAATCGGGCCTCGGTGGCTCCGATGAAAAGTTCGATGATTAAACGCGATTGGTTGGATGGAATGCACAGTAGACTATTACAACGTCGCATTAGGGCTGCGCAATGGGCTATTGGAAATTGTTCCGGATCTATCCCGAGAAAATGTGGAATTATTTTAAAATGACGGACCTGTGGTTTCACCCCACTTTCTAAACTTTTGCGCGACTTTGATATTTACTGGGATAATTTTATCGTCTGCGAATTTTTTTCGTATCGACTGCGAGCTTTGTTGCTATACGAGCTCTTCTTTTGTTGTTACATTTTGCACGGCTTTTTTTTTACAAATTTCATAACTTTTTTAATCTTAATGACGCTCTTTGAAAATTTCCGTTTGGTCTAAAGTAGCCTCTTTTTAGTTACTGGCGAATTGTTTCAACTAAATACAGTTATGTATCTGTTCGAAATTTTCATTTATATGTATATTTTTTTCATTTTATATTCTATGTATAACTATAGTTTTATTTTGGAATATTATGCTTTATATTGAGGTGTGATGCCCCAAAACGACTGCCCGAAGGGCAGTCGTTTAAGAGTGCTGTCGAAATGCCCCAAACGACTGCCCGAAGGATTGCCTGTAAGCACCATGATCGACTGCTCGGAGGGGGTCATGGATGTGATCCTGAGTAGTCGGAGGCCGAAGGCCGGAGACCCCAAAATCGACGTAAGGAGTCTGGGACTTTAAGCGCGCGGTACTCGTGTGCGCTTAAGAGTGCCGTCGAAATGCCCCAAACGACTGCCCGAAGGATTGCCTGTAAGCACCATGATCGACTGCTCGGAGGGGGTCATGGATGTGATCCTGAGTAGTCGGAGGCCGAAGGCCGGAGACCCCAAAATCGACGTAAGGAGTCTGTGACTTTAAGCGCGCGGTACGCGTGTGCGCTTAAGAGTGCCGTCGAAATGCCCCAAACGACTGCCCGAAGGATTGCCTGTAAGCACCATGATCGACAGCTCGGAGGGTGTCTTGGATGTAATCCTGAGTAGTCGGAGGCCGAAGCCGAAGACCACAAATACCCGGAAACATAAATCGACGTTAGGAGTCAGTGACGTTAGTGCCACGGTACGTACGTGCGCTTAGAACCGTGTATGGCATTCGTGATGTCCACACTACTTGAAACGACTAACCAACAGCGGATCAACTGATCGCGAGTGCTAATCGCAACATTCGCTTTTAAACGCATTAACTTAATGTCAGTTATTTGTATATTTCCGATATTCGTCGATCTGTAAAATATCATCTGACGAGGGTGCTAAATTACGAGGCAGTATTCCCGGGTCTTTCCTTCTATATAGATCTCGAACATTAACTTTCCATTAGAAATAGCAACATCCGTCCTTTAACCATGGTTCAAAAATACGAGACAGCTTTCCCGGGTCCTTCTTTCAAGATATATGCCAACCGTTTACAATAGCCCAAAGTGCAGTTCTAGTGTGCGCTAACCAATCAATCGCGATAGCAACCAACAAGGCAATCGCCGATCATCCATTTTAAAGCAAAATGTTTGGTTTGGATAAACATGATCTAGAACTGCACATTGGGCTATTTAATACAAATGTAAATAAAAGTATTACTCTTATCAAAGTGTACTGGCAACGATACAAATTTATTTCGTGTTCGAAAGTTTGTTTATACTTTTAAAACGGCGATAGTTTGCTCTTGTTACATTAATTTGTTACTAAAATATCAGAAATTACGAAAAAATAACATTCCGATATTAAATCAGTAAATTATAACATTTATAAATATAATATTTAGCATCGTTCCATTGTACTACGACTGCATAATCGAGGGTTACCGTCTCGTTTGGCGGGATTAACAAACGCATCACAGAATTGGCGAAATGGCGACTTAATTTTGTTGAAAATTCGGTGCCCCGTGATAGTACATTAGTTCCCAAAAGTTTTTCCTTTATTGCTAGACTTAAAAATCTGCACAAAAAAAAAATATTCAGAATAAAAATTTACTGATTTTTTTTCTTTCTCTCAGCTGAAAGAAACAAGCAATTTAAAATTTTCAGACCTTGGAACAAAATTAAACGTTCACACAGTGAAAGACTTACGCTCAAAACTTTGTTGAACCAACATAATTAAAATTCTATGCCTTTATCACCTTATGCTACATTATTCTGCAAAACTCTTTTCTATTTGTTTTAGGGCACTAATATTTTATTTGATATCACTTGTAACTTCATTTTATATGGACTTGTAAAACAAATTTCTTGCAATGAAAAAAATATATAAAAATTTGTGGCGGCTCCTCAGCACTTATAGAAGCAGCAGCCACTGACTGCTATTCTTAATATTATTTTCAATAGTTAAATTCATACCTAACTAAAGTTCTCCTATTCACTGGGCTAATGAATCAAGGTGCAAAGACACAAGTGTCAAAGGTTAATGTTGATTGCCTGTTGCTATTTTAACAAAGTCTCCCATAATATAAAATGCATCAGAATCCCAATTCTTAGTAAATTTCCACAAGTGTTTAATTTTAGTGAAGTAGGTTCACAGAAAATTAGATTTTGCGTGTACTTATATTTACATTTAAATCTTGGGATGGGATGAATATTCGTTTCATATTTGACCCATATTTGGAATATTCAGTTAAGCCCAATACTTTTGATATTCAGCCAAATAGCTGTAATAGAAGCAGGATTGGAAAAAGTGGCTATGTTTTAATCACTTAAATTTTTTTTTTTTTAAATTTGCAGCTTGTTTTAATCAGTGATTAAAAATTAATTTACAAAATCTATAAAAAAAATTACAAATCTTATTAAATTTTAATATTTTTTTTTATTTCGATCATGACAAAACAGTTGTTATAACAAGTGAGGATAGGATGACAAAAACAATAATGAATACCACCTCTTAGCTTTATATTAAATAAATAATCTAAAATTGTGATGCAAAAATAAATAGAATTTCAGCACAGACGTTCACTGAATGCTGATTTTTAAAGAAAATAGGTTTTGTGCATTTTAAGTTCAAATTGAATTTACTATAGATTTAATATTTTTTATTATTATTAGATATATTAGTAAATACAAATACTATACTACATATAATGATAATTTTACATCCCAAACCTTTTCCTCAGGTACTTTGGTTATTTACCTGTATAAATAATTTTAAGGAATCTGTTATTCAACTGCTGAATATTTATTATTCGGCCTCAAAGTCAACCGAATATTCAAAATTCAGCTAAATCACTATTCGTCACATTCCTATTTAAATCTAATAGTTATTGTGAGTTTCTAAGTAAATATATAATTTTCATTAATCTCATTCTGCAGAAATCAGTGGTCATTCTGACAGGCAGTCATATTTTGAAAATGAGCTCGTTTAATTTTAAAAATGGTTATAATCTAAATATAATTTTACTGTTTTGACTAATTGGAGAAAGATAAAAAAAAAAATTAATCCCAATTAACTGTAGTATACATATATTTGCTCTTGACATATAATCTCTGCCACTGACCCAATGTCATGAAATATATATATACAGTGTTCACTCTAGAAATAAAAAGGGGCAGGGCGCTGTGGGCAGTAAAAGGGCACCCCATTTTTGAAAAGGCACTTCTTGTTTTTAAAAGGGCACTTTTAAAAAAAATGTTTTCTGTGGGCGTGGCCACACATTGATACATCGGACCCGTGACCCAACAATGTCGGTTGACATTGCGCCAAAACTGCATATTGGGCTATTGTTAACGATTCTGGGCCTATCTCAAAGGAAAGACCGGGGAACGATGCCTCGTATTTTTTAAAGACCCGTACAAAATTGATGTCTCTTTATGAAAATATTATTTGAAATCTAAAATTTGACATTTTAAAATTATTGTTTTCCTAAAAAACCAATTCTGTAAGTAGGAATCAGATCCCTTACAAAACTGATAAAAAAGATACTTAAATCCAAAATTTGGTAATAAAATACCTAGTCTTGCAAACCAATCCCTACCTAATCCCAAACCATATTCTCTTTAAACAAAACACAGAAAAAAATACTTAGTATTTCATATGCAGGCACAGGCAACCAATAGCATTTGTGGAATGCCCCGTGCTCGAAATTACCGCGGAATGCTCGCGATTTCACAACACACGTAGTTATAAAGGAGTTTATTTTTCTACTGTCATAATTTACTTAATTGCAATTTACACACATTTTTTTTTAATCGATGCTAAAGACAACTAGGGAAGCAATGATGATTGTGCTTGAGTGAAAAGGGCAAGAAGGGCGGAATTTTTTCAAAAGAGGGCGGCATTTTTGAAAAAAGGGGCATGAGGGCGCTATCGAGATGAAAAAAGGGCGGGCAGGGCGGACCGCCCTTCAAAAAACACCTAGAGTGAACACTGTATATACATATTTACTTGAAAGAAGGGAATGTTCAAATATGCATGACATACACATATTTTCATTAATTTACTATTAAAAATTAAAGTTTAATTTGAAACTAACACTTAACACATTATTAGTAGTATATACTTAAATTCTATGTAAATTTTGTTATTATTTCAAAAGTAATTTACCCAGTGTTAACATCTTACTATTCTCTATAATGTTTGGTATTTTTTTTTAATGTGTCATTTTTTATTACTTACTTTAACATAGGACCAAAAGGCAGAGCTAATATACTATAACCGGCCAGATACAGAAGGACCAAAGCTATCAAATTATGATAAGCAAGAATTTCAGAATTCTGAAGAACCAGAAGGTCTTAAAGTATGTATTATTTCCTTTTTTTTTATTTATCATGTAATTTCTGACTACTTTTCCCAAGTATATATTAATATCAAATAAATAAAAGAAACATATATACATAGAGGGACACAAAAGGATGGTTATGTATGCAATGTATTTCTTTATACATTCGAGATGGAAAATAAAGACGTTCAAAGTATGGTGCAATATTTTAAAATGAAAAAATTCATGTAGTCAGTTTTCATGAAAGTATTGTTTTTTAGTATACCAGTTTTCTCTGCCCAAAATAGAATACAAATGATCTGAGTTGATAAATTATAAAATGACAAAAAAAATTCATATTGTTTTTCACAAAAGTTTTTTTTCTAAATTTATTTTTATGACAACTATTAGTTTTCTGACCAAAAATTTTAATATGGCAATATTTTATATAACTATTTAAAGTTTGTAAAAGAGACCAAAACAAGATAGCACATAAAATATTTTTTTAGTTTAATTTACTAAATGTAGAAAGTTTTCATTCTAATCATTAAAAATAATGCTTACTAGTAGTTTATAAAATGAGAAAAATTGTATTACTACTAATTCAAAGTAGTGACTAAATAGTATAAGAAAAAAATATTCACTGTATTGCAAATTTAAGCAATTATTGTTTAGGTACCTTGTTTTTTAATTTTTTATGTATTTATTTTCCATGTTTCAGACTTGAAACTCAAAAGTTGAATAAACCTTCAATCTAAAACTAAAAATAATTATTTTATGCACTTTCTTGTTTTTGTCTCTTAATTGTGCTTACTTTAAATAGTTATATTGTGTTTTATAAAGATGCAAGCTGTATATAAATAATTTTAATTTTGTAAAAAAATTATATTTAGATTTTATAATTTAAGTTCATCCATCTTCTAAATATAAATATAGCATATACCAGCTGTTTAATATATCTTTTGTTTTTGATACATTTATGTTTTATTAAGCTCATGTAAATACAGTGCCTTAAAAAAACAATGAACAATAATACCAACAAAAAAAATTAAACGGATGTTAATGTATGTCCCACATGGTTCGCACAGTCCTTAAAAGTCCTTAAGAACTACTTAATTTAGGTAGGTCCTTAATTAAGGGCCCTTAAAGTCCTTAATTTTCGACTAAGGTCCTTAATTTTTTTCAAACATGTTTTTTTTTTACTAATTCACGTGGGTGGTATTTTTTCCGTGTCTAATCCGAAATTCTGAGTTTTTTTAAATTTTCGAACTCAGATTTCCGAGTGCATTAAAATTATTGAAATGTTGAATTACGGATTTTACGTTGATCGTGTCCACACTTTTGACCGTTTTACGTAAGTATAATTATGCAATGAGAGAAAGGCGTGAATAGACGTATTTAGTGTGAGAAAAATAAGTGAATATTTGATCTCGTTTGTTCGATTTTTAAGTCAGTGGTATTTCATTATAATACACGACACTTCATCGTTGGAAAATCGCAGTTCATTTGTTGTTTTGTGAAAAATCGATACTCATTCTAGAAAAACAAGGAAATTCAGAAGAATGTAGCATCTTTAAGGGATGGGAAATCTGCGCCAGAGTTTGCCAGAAGTGGTATCCTGCGCCAACTTGCTACAAAACCCCACTGACATGTGATTATGTGCCAATTTTGCGCCAAACAATGTACGATTCTCCGATAACGGCGCCAAAAAATTTAAGCGGTCCTTAAAAATTATCGAGAGGTCCTTAAAAAGTCCTTAAGAACTACTTAATTTTTACTTTTGAAAATCTGTATGAACCATGGTCCCATTCTTTGTTTTAGTTTCCTTGTATTCTAATAATAAATTTGTCCTTAACACATTGTTTTGTCATGAATGGAATATACTAGTGTGCAAATCATTTGTTAATCAAAATGTTCCATGTAACCATTATAAGAATCCATTTCTTACAAATTAACATACTTTCTAAGGATTATTACTTTTGTATGAATAATTTTTCTCATAATAAATTAGAACATTTGTTGACAGCCCAAAACGCATTTAACCTGCATTAGTTCATAAAAATATACCAATTACTAAATTAAATTTAGATTTTTAAAGATACAAATTTTTATACAATGAAAATATTAAAAAAAAGTTTAATATGTCACCTTCAAGATGACTATAAACATCCAAAATATACTCATTTCTGCATTAAAACTATATTTTGTGTTAACATCTCAATATTGATTGATAGAGTTGATAAGTTGCCCAAACTTCCATACATCTATTTTTATGTATTATATTAAGTAACAATGATAATCTATGCCTTTCACCTAAATGCTGAATATTTGTAAAGAATCTAAAGTATCTTTACTACATAGCTTACAATACACTTCTTTATAAATATGGTGCCTATTATTATCCTATTACTTTTATACGATTATGAATAACGAGGGACGGTTCAAGGTATTTTTAGGACACAATCAAGTATGAGTTTAGTGCCCCAATTTTCACAAATAATTTTTTAATGCAATTTTGGCAACTTGTATCAATATTGGAACTTTTTTACTTTTGTCAACTTCAAATTTACAACAAAAAATGCATAACACATCTGTGCACTGAGACATCAATATACAAATTAAGTTTCTATGCTATGAATATAATACTTTTATAAGATAATCAATAGTATTCATCTTTGACCATTAAAATTCACATCCTTGTAATTGTATAATAAAAATTTATGTTAAATGTATGCAATCTTTTAATAAGTTTTTTCTTTCAAATTACATCAATTTATTATATGATACTTTTTGTTATAGAAAGTTCTGGCATCTTCACTTGGGGTCATTGGAGTAGTTAGTAAAGAAAGGCATTTGCTAATGTGTGGTCAAACAAGGATTCATGTTGATAATGTAAAGAATTTGGGACACTTTATGGAACTAGAAGTAATATTACTTTATATTCTTAAAAAACAAAAAGGTTGTATCTGCAGAAAAATTATAATGAAAAGAAATAGGATTAAAATAATTATTTTATCAATAACTGATAGAAAATACAAATAAAACATTGTATTTGAAATAACTCAACAAAAATTAGAACATAGCAAATTACTTAATATCTTACATAATCATACAAGCCTATTAGAAATATCAATGTTTATTATTTTTTTAAAGTATAATTTTTAACGGGGCAGAAAGCATGAATTTGAAAATATTGGCAGGTATGTTAGTCAAACTTATCATATATATTTTTTCTATAGTAAAGATCCTTTTTACAACCCTTGTACTCAATTGATCTTAACACATGAGGTATCAAAAGTAAAAAATTTTTCTTCATATCAAAAGTAAGAATCGTACGTTTATCTCATAAATATCAACGATTTTTTAAAAATTCGTTTAAAATAATTCATTTAAACGGTTTTTTTTTAAAACAAACTGTTGATCATGCTGCCATCTATGAATGAGCAGAAGTGGTGGACTTTTATGATTTTTTGGCTATAAGAAATAACGCTGATATATTTTACTTGTACAACAGATTGTAGTTGGGGGGGGGGGGGGGGGGGGGGCATGCTAGTATTTATTGAAAGTATAAAACTAAGCATTAGCATAAAATATTTGCACTTAGATAGTAGAGAATCAATGCAAGATTATTTCACAAACATTACTCTTAAATTCTTAATATCCCTTTCAGCATCAGTAAATTGTGGTTTTAAATAGATTACATGTTCTTGGAATATATTACACCATTAGTAATATACATTTAAAACATGTCAAGATTAAAAAAAAAAAATACTAATTTGTTTTAACAGTTTTTAAATAATATTCTTGTATTACTTCATTGGAATATTTTAATTTTTCCTTATAACCACAGTCATTATAATTTAATCATATTCTGCATTTCTTGATAAAATCTGCATATCATATTCTTCACTTTCATTTATTCTATATAAATATAATTGTATTTCTAGGTTGTGTTAAATGAAGGTGAAACATTAGAATATGGTGAGCAAATAGCAAATGACTTAATGAAGAAGTTAGATGTTTCTAAAGAAGATCTTATATCAGGATCTTACATCAATCTATTGACTAAAAGTAAATGAATTAAATTTTGTATTAGTTGTATACTATTTTAATATTAAACAAATAAAATTAAAAAAAACTGACAAAAAGCATTGTACTATTACTATAAAAATTATATTTAGATTTTAATTGCCTTTTCAATATTTATCTATTCACATGTATTTGTACTTATGAACTGACATAACTTGATTAATAAGACTCGAATGTTGTTTAATTTTGATTGAATACTTGAAGGTTATGGTAAATTAGGATTAAACAAAAATAAACAGAATATTTTACTTTATTACACAATAAAATTTATTTCATTAAAAAAATGGATTTTTGGAATTTTAAATTGTTTCATGATTAATTTCATCCAATGATTGACAATTTATTGCTTGTATTAAAGCATAAATATTTTTTTAAACATTTTTATATGTTTTATTATAACATTTTGCATTTAAAACGACTTTTAAAAATTGCCCCATTGATAAACACAGTGATTTATGTAATGCAATAAAATATTAAGCACAAATGCTAAACAAATGACAATTTTATCTCTGGTGTCCAGTACTAAACTGTAGCTTTAATAAAACTTAATTATCAACCATTAGAAATATGAATAGTTGAAAGAATCTTTTTATTAAAAATCAATTGCATATTTCTTAAAGTATTTCATATAAAATGCACTATTGTTCATTAGGATTTTTAGTAGGATCCAGACCTAATAATTTCATTTGCACAGCTACGTCAAACAAGTAGTCGTAGCACTCTGCCCTGTAAAAGTAATATTAAATAAATAACAAAGAATTATTTAACAAACACTAATGAATGAACTACAGATAATTATAGTTACATTGTTTTAGCCTTTTGCCATGTGTTGCCCCATACATACACACCATGGCGACGCACTAAAATGGCAGACGTTTCTGGATATTCATCAATAGCAGCAGCCATTCGATCCTAAAAAAATTCTCTATAAATATAATACAACAAAGAACTTAACTTGAATAGATATATAAAAAATTAGTATTTCATATTATTAGTGTTTAGTTTATTTAAATATTAATTTTAAATTAAAATATTAAATGCATAAACCTTTAAATCTTTTTCATAAGGTGTATTTTCAATGATAGGTACTATTAGCTTGTCATCATATCGATATGTAACTCCAGTATTTCCTTTTAAGATACCCTAAAAGATAAATTGAAATTGAGGAGATGTAAAATGCATTGCAATAGATAATGCACACACAAAAGTTACTTAGTTTACCTTTATCATTTCTTGGTATGTAATAATGAATTCTGAGCCAGGATATATTAAAGTAGCTAAAACGGCAGATTTTGAATGAGAATGAATAACTGCACCAGCATCTGTAAACATGCAATTATTTGTCAGTATATATATTTCAATAGGTAATGTTAAAATATAATTTGGATTTGACAATAAGCAACTAGCTCTTATATTTATGCATTTTGTCAAAAGTATTTTAAATAAAGTAAAAATTGTTATTTTAAATTTATTATGTGAGAAGTAGCATTTATTAAAAATTTGTAATACACTCTAATTTTCATATATTAGCCATGACTTTCTTTTAGTAAATTAATGTAAATATATTCTAATATTTATGGAACTATCTCGTTGACACAATAGAAATTTTTTGTGTACTTTGATATTAGAAAACACATTCCCCTTTGCTATTTAGCTCTAACTGTATTCGGTATTGTAGTGAAGTATCAAGTCATTAATTAAAATTCATTTAGTCTTAATATAATCCTGAATATCTTAATATTAATCCTGAATATCTTAATATTAATCCTGAATATCTTAATATTAATCTGAATATCTTATAATTAATCCTTAATATCTTAATGTTAATCCTTAATATTAATCCTTAATATCTTAAAATTAATCCTCAATATCTTAAAATTAATCCTCAATATCTTAATATTAATCCTCAATATCTTAATATTAATATCTTAATATTAATCCTTAATATCTTAATATTAATCCTCAATATCTTAATATTAATCCTTAATATCTTAATATTAATCCTCAATATCTTAATATTAATCCTTAATATCTTAATATTAATCCTTAATATCTTAATATTAATATCTTAATGTTAAAAACTTTACATGGTATTGTATAATGGTTTTCAATTTAAATAATAGTCGACAGTTGTATCACAAATTTAGGATTAGTCCATTAGAAATTAATACACAAGTTTGTATGAGCAGTCCCACTTACTCCTTTTATCATATGCATTCATAAAAAGTGGTGTGCATTCACTAATCTTCAGTTTTTTCTCTGGGGCTGGCGTACTTATTATACTTCCTTGGGGACTAATCACAAATATTTCATCAGACTGGATTCTCTCTTTCTGAACCCCAGAAGGTGCAATAAAAATTTCATTCCTAAAGTTATTAATAAATTTAGACACAATGAAAAGATACTGAAAGTTCAAATTTAAGACTAAAAATTCCATTATGTTTACCATATTCAATGCACATAAAACAAATGGTGTGCACAGCACCATTTTTTATTACCTTATGAAAATCCTTGCTCTTGAAAGCTATTTAACTCTAATTAATAAATTTTAAATATTACAAGTTAATGCAACAAGTAGCTTTTAATTTTTTCTCAAGCATTTGAAAGTGTTTTTCATTTGTTTCCAACACATTTGAAATATTTAAAATATATTAAATGACTATAATTAGTCAGTTTGACATTAGGCAAAGAGTTCTCTGGAATATTTAAAACCCATGCCAAGTTAAAGACAAACGTTATTTCATCTGAGTAAAATATTACTGTATAAAATTAAGTTTAAAAATATTACCCATGTTTTATACTTATGCCGCCACCTGTTCCGGTTACCCAACCAAGGGTATAAAATTGTCTGCATAGATCCGGTATAATAGTTCTAGGATGCTGCTGAAATAAAAATTATATTTTCTTAAAATGTTATTCTTAATGTTTTACAAAATTAGTATATGTAACTATGAATGGATTACATAAAGTTATTTTCAAAAATGATTTTATATTATTTTAAGTTTACTATTTATACACAGAAAGGAAATTATAAAAAAGATTTTTAATTTAAAAAAGTCGATTTTCTTTGTTTTCAAGATTGAATTAATTTGTATTAAATGCGACTAAATTATTCTATATATCTGTGCTTTTTTAAATCCTAAAGTTTTGCTTAGAATGTCTAAGATAGCATGATGGTGATTTTTACGAAATGTAATGTAGATAATTTACTCCTGCAAAATTTACAATATGCACTGGCAAGTTGTATAGTAATCATAATGAACAAGGTATAAACAACAAGTGCTTAAAACTTTGTACACAAACATTCTAACAAGTAAAGATAAACTTTGAGTGTGTCTAAAGCCAATTAGAAGGGAAAGATAAAATATTTCAAGTTTGCTGTGCAGTATTTATTTCATAAATTGAAGTGAAGACATAGAAATATAACAATTAGCACAGAATTAGTGTAAAGAAGCATGTCATCACAAGCAGGTAATAAATAAAATAAAAATTTCTACTTGTTAAAATTCAGTGATTAAAATTCACATAAATACCATCATCACATGCAAGAAGTGACTATCAAAGTATCGGATTTAAGGATGGTGTCACTTCGGCTTGGCGTCCAATTAAATGTTGCCGAATCAGTTCAATTTGACAACCCTCCTCATTGCCAAATAGATGTCGGGTAATTTTTTTTTATTTCTTGAGTCTTTTATTGGTTTATTCTACATCAAATAGCTCCACTCACTTGTTTATATGACATCAATATTTAGATATACGAAAATCTAGTCGTAGGTTTTTCATGCCAAAGTTGACGATGAAAAACTTATTTGGTGGAGTGGCTAGCAAAAAAGCTAATAGAATGTTGGGGTACATCAGAAAAAGTGTTTCATCAAAATCTAAGGATATTATCTTGCCATTGTACAGATGTTTAGTAAGGCCACATCTTGAGTATGCTGTGCAGTTCTGGTCATCATATCTTAAAAAAGACATTGAATTGTTAGAGAAAATTCAGCACAGGGCTACTAAAATGGTTCAAGGGTCTTCAGGCATGAATTATGAAGTTAGATTAAGAAATTTGAATATGTATACTATGGAAGAGAGAAGGGTTAGGGGAGATTTGATTCAACTATTCAAATTTATCAAGCAAGGAGATGTGGAAGGTTTAGATTTTAATATGAGTGATAGAACGAGAGGTCATGGGTTTAAGTTAAACAAATCTCATTTTAATCGGGAAGGGAGAAAACACTATTTCTATAATAGGGTAATAAACATATGGAACAACTTGCCAGTGAATATTGTAAAGGAGTAACGGATTTTAAGAAGAAGTTAGATATGCATTGGGGGATAGTTAAGAGGTACTAGATGGACCAACCTTGTTGGGCCTTGAGCCTGTTGTTGGTCGTCAATATTTGTATAAGAAAAATATAATTTTTCTCCATCATAAAAAGGTTGTAGTATACTATTTTTATTGGGAATTGGAGTATCATTCTTTCAAATAATTTTTTCTGAAAGTTACTGAGTTTTTTTTTTGTATGTGGTGTGGGGCCATAGACTGCAGCCCATGTCTAAATTCGTCCATGTGTGCAGGCCCGTCGCACCAGGGGTGGGGAAAACACGACCCCCAAACTTTAAAAATTGAGGATTTCCAGTTTTAAAAATCTACGAGTTGAGAAAATTTATGCACGAAGAAAATTAACTGTATTAAGAACTGTTTAATTACATAATCTATAAAAAAGTTGGAACTGGGAATTTTTATCACTGTTGAGTTGAGAATTTCGAAGTTAAGTTTGGCTTGGTTATAACTGACATTGCGCTAGAGATGCATATCCGGCAAGGGGCAGTGGTTCAGGACTCATCTCCAATGAAAGACCTAGGAACAATGCCTCGTTTTTTAACCATGGTCAGATAACAAGGACAAAACCTGAGCTCGCATTTGACGCCGTTAAATTAGAAATTTCGAATCGTTCAAGGGGAATTTCAAATGGAATAAACCAGAATTTATGTTTCAATTTTTAAAAAATGTTAAATGCAGTGGTGCAATTTGGCACCAATTAGCCCAAAAACGTTAAAATTCCAAGATACTGTAGACCAATTTGTTCATAACCTATTGGGAGTATGACTACACATATAATAGGGAGAATGAAAAAAAAAATTACAGTCAATTAGAGAGGAAATAAGCCCTAGTAAAGTATTCTGGATTATAAACTTTCTTAGGGAAAGTGTCATAAACGATTTTTTATGATTTTTTTTTTTTAACGTTTTAATGCTTCATGGGTATAAACCCACAAATGAAATAATTCACAAAAAATCAATGCGAAATTCAATCAATGAGTAACATGTTAAGGAAACACAGAATTATTACAAAATTGTGCGTTCAAATAAAAAACTTACTTCATCATTTAGTGAGTTTGTGACACTATTTGCCATCTTTAAAACAACAGTCAATTATAAAAATAACTAGATATTCTATGATTTATGTAAACCGATCGTTATCCGAAAGGGTTATTACGAGAAAGTTGAATATCATTGTTTATATGATATGTCAAGATGTTTACATTTCTGAGCCTTTAAATAACAGCACAGCTGATAATAATACATCAATAGCGTTGCCATTCGCGACTCTTTATAAGAATTTTATTTCCAATATTTTATACATTAAAATTGTATTAAATTTATCACCAAAATACAATATAAATTAAACATATTTTTAGTTTCTTGATTTAAAACGAATTGAAATAAAATATGTTAATTTATTATGTTTAATTTCTCGCTTTTAGAAAATAAATATAAACATCAGTGTCTATGAGGTATAAACTTTCACTTTCATCCTACAGTTTACAAACTGTAGGTGTGTTGTCTGTTAAAATTTTTTAGGTGGTTTTGTTTTAAATAATTGAAAAGTAATCAATTTATACATATATAAGAATACCATGTCAAAACAGCAAATAAATTTTGAAGTGTTCCTTCTGTTATTAAAAGTAATTTACTTTTTATCTTATTTTGTCTATAAGTTAAAATTTTACCGGTAGGATTCACGTTCCATTGTGATTAGATTGTTATTTTGTCAATTTATTTCTAGATTAATTATTTGCTATAATATACGATTCCATTCACCAAGCTGTGAAACTGTCTGGCGATTGTGAAACTTAGGTTATGAGGAAGGCTAATTTTTTGTTATTTTAAGAAACTTGATTTGGCTTAAAATTAATTGTACGGTAGGTACACCTTAGCGACTTTTCTGAAAAGCCGATCTTCGCAACGCTAACACGTTCTTGGCGACAAGGACCGTTTGGTTCCCAATCAAAAACTCCATTTTACCCTTGCATCGGCGTTCCACGCCGGGTTACCAGATTTGGCGAAAGATCAGGTGTGCAGACTTCTAACTGTACTATAAGACTTCTAAGGTATACTATAACTTCTCAAGTTGTAGGGTAGTCATTTTCATTCAGATAATCATAAGAACCCTAACAATTGGAGATTAACGTGGTTCCAGGCAAAATAAACTGTTCAATGATATCCAGTAAAATCTCTTTCTTATGATCTTCAACTATACACGCAAAAAAAACTTTTATTTGATCCCCTCTTAAACTTTTCCAAAAACCATGTACAATGCTGAAAGCCCTTGAAGATGCCATTTAAATTTTGTTAATAAATAAATAAAATAAACTAGTTATGAAGCAAACTATAAACAAAATGGCTAAAGAAAACTAATGAAATAATTTTTTTGTTTTGAATTAGAACATGCACATTAAACTCATTATGTAATGCAAACTCATTATGTAATACAAACTCATTATGTTATGATTGTGAGATATCGCATGCAGACGGAACTAATTGGTGAAGATAAACCAATGAGAGACTATATACATGCGTTGTAATACACATTATACAAATATTGGGCATAGTTTTCAATTGGAACTAAAATCATATTTGGCGATTTATTTTCGACGCCTTGGCTAAGTGGCGCTCCTATTCTTTAAATTCTAATTGGTGAAGATAAACCAATGAGAGACTATATACATGCGTTGTAATACACATTATACAAATATTGGGCATAGTTTTCAATTGGAACTAAAATCATATTTGGCGATTTATTTTCGACGCCTTGGCTAAGTGGCGCTCCTATTCTTTAAATTCTAATTGGTGAAGATAAACCAATGAGAGACTATATACATGCGTTGTAATACACATTATACAAATATTGGGCATAGTTTTCAATTGGAACTAAAATCATATTTGGCGATTTATTTTCGACGCCTTGGCTAAGTGGCGCTCCTATTCTTTAAATTCTAATTGGTGAAGATAAACCAATGAGAGACTATATACATGCGTTGTAATACACATTATACAAATATTGGGCATAGTTTTCAATTGGAACTAAAATCATATTTGGCGATTTATTTTCGACGCCTTGGCTAAGTGGCGCTCCTATTCTTTAAATTCTAATTGGTGAAGATAAACCAATGAGAGACTATATACATGCGTTGTAATACACATTATACAAATATTGGGCATAGTTTTCAATTGGAACTAAAATCATATTTGGCGATTTATTTTCGACGCCTTGGCTAAGTGGCGCTCCTATTCTTTAAATTCTAATTGGTGAAGATAAACCAATGAGAGACTATATACATGCGTTGTAATACACATTATACAAATATTGGGCATAGTTTTCAATTGGAACTAAAATCATATTTGGCGATTTATTTTCAACGCCTTGGCTAAGTGGTGCTCCTATTCTTTAAATTCTAATTGGTGAAGATAAACCAATGAGAGACTATATACATGCGTTGTAATACACATTATACAAATATTGGGCATAGTTTTCAATTGGAACTAAAATCATATTTGGCGATTTATTTTCGACGCCTTGGCTAAGTGGCGCTCCTATTCTTTACTTTAACCAGTTTGAAATATGAGGTGATGTCTAAAAGCAGTTTTACTTTCTTGTTCATAAATTGACATAAAAGTTAAATTTTTGATTTAATGGACTGATTATATTTGTTGAAGAGCTTTAATTATATTAAATATTCACCATGGGTCTTCTTCTGTATAGCTAATTGATTATAAAGATGGCGTAGGAATGCATAGCAAGTATACCTGGCTGTTTAGCTATGTAGAATTTTTTTTTAATAAATAGTTTTTTGCTAATTTTCATATAAAATTTCTTGAAGATATGATATCTTGTTTCAAAATACATGCCCAGCATATATAAAGCTTCATAATAAAAGATTTAATACAAAACTATAAAATTTAAGAATACAAAATATTTTGCTTATTACTCTTTATTTTTACTATACTGTGAGGTTGTATATTGTATTAAAAAAATCAATAAAATATTTATAATTTAGTGAATTTAGTGAAAAATCAATATTATATTTATAATTAGTATTAATGTATTAATTATACTGTATATACAGGCATCCTCTAAACAACAAGTTGTCGATATTTGTCAAGAGGCTTTCAAACACCGTGAAAAAGAAATCCCGCCTAATCAAGCACTAAAACCTGTAGCAGAAAAATTAGGTGTAGACATTACTGAAGCTTCCAAAGTAAGATTGAATATTTTTAGTATAATTAAAATTTTAATACTTATTTGAAATAGTAAAGTAATTTATAATAAAGTCATTTTTAATTAAGTACAAAATAGAGAACGTTGAATCTGTGCATGTAAATATGTTCTGTAATTTGAAGAAAGGCTCCATTAATTACAATTTTAGATGTACTATTTTTTTTTTAATAATGAAATTTGAGATTCAGAATCTGAAGAAAATTTCGGGTTTAATTTACTCTCATTTATTCAATAATTGACATTTAAAAATTATCACTGGTGATATACTAAATATATTTATTATAATATTCTGATGATACAATATTTACATTTTTTCTACAACCAAAAAGAACTTTCAGAAAACAAGAACGAAACCAAAATTCTGTTTTCTCTACTACAGATGGTAGCTATAATGATGAACTCAGCTTTGAATAGAAAAACATCTGTTAAAGCTTCAAGAAATATACATTGTGATTGAAATTGAATGAATATTACTAAAAATAAGAATGCTATTCAATCATAGGATATACCACCAGCTGAAATGTTTATACAATCAAGGTTGTTGTAATGTTATATTTGCAATTGGCCTTGGCTATAATGTTAACTAGAATGACATTTAACTCATTATTGTAAAATCTATTGAACTAGGATTCACGCCACTTTCTTATGACAGATATAGGTCAATAGTATGGGAATAAAAAATTGGTTCATTTATTTAATTGTTGTGATTTTCTCCACTTGTTAGGCACTTTACTCAAATATTATAGTAGAATTTTGACTGTACATTTTTTATTTACTTTTTAAAATTAACATTTTAAATATGTATTTTTTTTATAAATAATCTATGAATAAATTAGAATATATGTAATATTAAAAAAAAAAATTGTGATAGGGAGAACAGTGCAATATAATTTTTATGCTTATTGCAAAAATATTTATATCAAATTGGAGAAATCCAAACAGAATTAAACTATAATTTCCTATTGAGTTTTCACTGCCTTGTTCACTATCTCCTATTTGTTGTTGTGCCCAAATGGTTGATTCACATATGGTGCTATACTTGGGGACAATCTAAGTTGAACATGAATCGGAAGCTATTATATGTATAAATATTCAATTGCTTTAGGCTCAACTTAGGTTGTCCCCGAGTATAGACAGAAAACTTAATTTTAGATTAGTGGTTCAACTCATGGTACACGGGCCACTGGTGATCCGTAAGATGGTCCAAAGTATGACAATTAAAAAAATGTGTTTTATTTAAAAATCAGTTGATATCTGAAATACTTCCCTTTAATAACTAAATCTAAATTAATAAAATTTATTTTCTATTGAAGAAACAAAATTGTGTCTCCATTTTAATTATGTCATATTTGCTTGAATTATCAATAGATTATAAAATGAGTTAAAAATGTGTTTAGAAATTAAACTTTAAATTGGTTTTGAAAAAAATGTGAGTATTGCTGTGTCGAGCATAGGTATAAGGGTTTTACACAAAATTTTATTGCAGCCGATTATAGAAATATGAATTAGTTACAAAGAAAATCTCAACAGCACGAAAAAATATAAGCTTTTCCATCTGATCCATATCCACCAATTGTATATTGCTTTGCTTTACTTATTTTACATGCAACAGCACATAATTTTCTATCAAACAAGGCCAAAAGCATAATATAGTGTTTATTTCCTGATACCCAATAAACTGTTTTATGGGAAAAATATTTTGAATTTTCAAATTCGGGATAAAACACCAAAATGATTTTGAAGATTCAATATTTTTCAAAAGCCTATGATCACTAACAATTATATGCTTTAAAGACAAATTAATTGTATTTGAAAATATCAAAACCTTTTTAATAATAGAAGCAGATGGTTTGGTATTTTGGATGCTTGAAAACATTTTTACAAAATATAACTATAATGTATAACATAAATTAAATTATATTCAAAATTATAAGTTTAATCTGTATTTATTTCTTTTAGCTTATCACATCATTGGGAATATTTATCAAACTTGTATTATTTCATGGACATTCAACATTCGAAAATGTATTTTCCCTTTTTCCCGAAGACTTTCATAAAAACTTGCGAGATTTGGTGTCCAAAATAATTATAGAAAATTATTCATCTTGGAAAAGCTCTGCAGTTAATGAATCTGGTATGTACCTGGGTTTTAAGTTAGTATCCACTTTAATTTTCTTTTATTTATGTTTAATATTTATTTTTGTTTCTAGTGTCAATGCCAAAACTGACAGAATTTGATTGGAGAGTGGATCTAAAAATGGCATCTGGAAAAATAGCTAGAATGAGTGAACCCACCTGTATTTTGAATTTGAAGGTATACTTTGTTTTCAAAATAATGACCATTACTCAGCCATTTCCCCACGAGCCATTGCTGTTCTAGTTAGAAAGATTAGGGATTGGGGGTGAAATTTTACTAAGGATAAGGAACTGGTTAATCGGTAGGAGTCAGCGGGTACAAATTAAAGGTAATTACTCTCAGTGGGCAGAAGTTAAAAGTGGAGTGCCACAGGGTTCTGTCTTAGGCCTACTTTTATTTATTATTTTTATTGATGTTATTAATTGGGAGATTGGGGGCAAGGTCAGTATCTTTGCAGATGATTTAAAAATTATGGGGACTGTGAATTCCGAGGAACAAATTGAACAATTACAAGGTGATTTAACAAAAATATAAAAATGGGCTGTTTATAGGGTATGTCTTTTAATATCAGTAAATGTCAAGTTTTGCACATGAGTATCAAAAATAGAAAGGCTGCCTATGTTTTACAGGGGGCAAAACTCAAAAATAGCAATATAGTAAGTGATCTGGGTGTATTAGTAAATGAGGATTTTAAAATGAGTCGTCAATGTGAAGTGGCTAGCAAGAAAGCTAATAGAATGTTGGGGTACATCAGGAAAAGTGTTTCATGAAAATCTAAGGAAATAATCTTGCCCATTGTACAAAGGTTTGGTAAGACTGCATCTTAAGCATGCTGTGCAGTTTTGGTCACCATATCTTAAAAAAATTATCTTCCATTATCTTATTAAAAACTATGGAAAACTTATATATTTGTGTATAACCTGATAAATGTAAAAAATTTCATCAAAAGTCGGGGGAGCATTGACTTATGCTATTCACTAAGAATTAGAATGCAAGGTGAATAATATGAAAAGATGGATTCAAGTTCAATCTATCTGGCTTCTGCTCCTTGAATTTTTTGTGCATCCAAATAATATTCAGTGCACCTAAATTTAAATTTTGGGTGTATTGCTTCACCTGCTATGAAAAATTAATTTCGTCCCCTATACTAGATGCATATTTAAGTTTACAACATTTTAACTGGCTCAAATTCTAATGTTTGCTAATAGTTATTTCTCACAAGGTGGTATAGAAATATTTAAAAATCTACGGGAAAACTTACCGAGTATTCATTTTTAATTTTAAGTGGCCACTTTTTTTAATCTTACAAGGCAAGGAAAGTATAACTTATACTTTACATAAACCTATAAATTCCTGAGTTAATAAATGCATTGTATTAATATGTCATATAAGCTGTAAAAAAAATCTTTTGAAATGATTTTTTTCTTTTAAGCAAAATGTCTATTTCAAAATGAACATAAAGTTTCTACTTATAAATATAATGCTGTTGTTAGATAGTTGTGTGTTTTTAAAATTAACTTAATTTTTATATAACTAATTGAAGTAAATATAACATTTGCTTTTAGATCCATGACCCCAGCCTACCTGAAAACCACACCGAAAGACTTCAAACTCTTAACGTTGAACTTAGTAAAGAGAAGCTTGATACCATGTTGAATGGTTTGGGACGTATTAGAGACCAGTTATCAGCAGTGGCAAAAAAGTGAAAATTCTTCTTATTTTTACTAGGTAAACAGTTAATTTTTTCCTAATGAAATTGTTAAAACTGTCAATTCGCTTGATTTAGATGATTTGAAATATTTTCATTTTATACACTTTTTTTTACTCTTTTAATATATATTCTTTAAACATTTATAAAATGGGTGTATTCATAATTGTCTATATAAATATGAATTCTGTATTAATAATATTCCTTAAAGAGAATCAAAATGCTTATATTATTCATTTGTAAATGATTTCGTTGTCCCCAGAATTTTTTTCAAATTGATTGATGGATTTTATATAAATTTAAACCTATATATTTGTATGCATCAAAATGTATTATCTGCTAATGTGTAATTCTATGTTTAAATACAAAGACTTGCTGCTAAATAAAAATTTGAATAAACAAAATGTTAATAAATTTGTTTTAATGTAATGTATTGATTTGAAAGCTAATTAAAAAAATATAAATATTTATTAGAGTCTAAACTATTAGAAAGTTTGTTAAAACCTCTATTTTGTTAGACATGCTTTTTCAAATGTGGTATTTCATATATAAAATTTCCTAAATTTGAAGGAAATCAATGATAATTTTTTCCTTTAACCCCCACATTTCTATAATAGGACAATCCAATACATATAAACTGTAACCTGGTGGTGGCAAGTCATAATGCAAACCTTTAATTAATCGGTCAAGTGGGTCTGTAAAATAGGTACCCACTTAAATGTCCTTATGAAATAATTTCTGCCTTAGCTTGAACTTAAAGTTTAAATATATTCAACAGCGTTTTGTCTACCCTCTCATATTCCTGCTCTCCCTCATAAAACAACAAAATGAATGTAAAGTTTTTTTCAGCAATTTTTTTTAATGTGCTTAATTAGGATGTTAAATGACCGAATCATGTTTTCCTATTAATTATTTTTCTAACATGGATTTTTAGTAAAAAAAATATTGATGGGTAAATGCCCCAGTTACCAACCACTTTGAAAAAATATTTAAAACTAAGAGCATATCATAATTCATCATCATACTGCAATTCTT
This sequence comes from Troglohyphantes excavatus, assembly GCA_963932185.1. Taxonomy (NCBI): domain Eukaryota; kingdom Metazoa; phylum Arthropoda; class Arachnida; order Araneae; family Linyphiidae; genus Troglohyphantes; species Troglohyphantes excavatus. Next base: position 53,806,772 of record OZ010673.1, on the reverse strand, counting down.
TTTATAATTATTTTAGAATGTATTACAAACAGTTCCTCTTAGTGAACACAAGCGATAATTATTGAAGAATTATTGCAAATATTTTATTTTTTCGAAAATGTGCGTAATTCTGTTCAAGATTTACCAATTTATCTTGTATACCATTTATCAATAATATTACAATAATTAAAACCTTTAATAAAATGTTTTTTATTTATAAAACATAAAATAAAATTCAACTTAGCACACAATATATATGACTGAAAATATACATTCTATAGATTAGTAAAGGAACGAATCAACTTTTAGAAGAGGAAAAAAAAAAGTCCAGATAAAACAGACTTAATAACAAGAACATCAAGTTTTTCTAACATATATTATTGCTTTTCTCAATTGTGCAACTTTATACTTGTTATATCAGTACAGTTTTAAAGATCTGATCCACAAGGCATCAGCTGATTATTTAGATATATATTTTTTTACATTAAAATAGATTAAATATTTATTTAAAATTCAGAGAACATATATAATTTACTGTTAAATCGTAGGATACATATTTCAAGAATTGGTTTTACAAGTTTTATATATTTTTTGTATGTTAAAGGTTCAGCAGCTGGAGTTATAGCTTGATTGCTAATTCATTAAGTCCCATAGTTGGACTAGATTTGAGTACATGACTAGAGCATAATAAGTATTTTAATTTTACATGAAAATTTGCATTCTAAAATAAAATTTGATTTTAAATATGACTAGAATAAAATATCGATGCAATTTTAATAAGTTTAGGCAAAATAGTTCTTTTTAATTCTGTAATATTAATTTGAAATTTGTTATATTTAACAAAGTTAATTTCGACTTTTTTTTTTAATGTATGTGAAAAGTGACTAACTTTTCAAACATATGAAATTCATTAGCTGGTATAATATTTGGTTTTGGATCGTAGTTTTCAAAATATGTAAGGTGTAAGCCCTTGTACAAAAACCAAATAACACCTAATGAAGCTGGAAAAATGTTCTACATTAAAATATTTGCATAGTGGCACCAAACATACTTTTCAGAATTCACATATTAAATGCAATATTTTGTAATGTAATTATTATTTGTTCAATAATACAGACAAAAATAAAAATATTTTTCTTAATTATTTTGTATTGCAGACAATGAAATATATTCAAAACAAATCAATTTGATGATAAAAATAAATTGAATACATAAGTTTGAAATTTCATTGACTGAATATCAACTTGAGCAACCAAATACAATACTTAAACATGCATATTTTGAGAAATAAGGCCACTTTCTCTAGCTTAACCTAAATAAATATTGAAACATGAATTTATAAAATATTAGTTTATATATCAATAGGAAAAATTTAATATAAATTATTTTAATGCACCAAAAAAAATTCGACTAGAATTAAATAGAAATATACATAAAATAGTTTTTTTAAGAAGTTAAAATGTGGCTTTTATTTCAGGGTTCGTACGCATTTTCAGAAAATAAAAATAAGGACCTTAAAAGCAATTTATAAAACCTTATATTTTATAATGTTTAAAAAAAATACTATATACATTTGCAACGAAAAGTTAATTTTACAGTTGCAAATAGACTTCTTAGAATAACTTAAATACCTAAAATAAAAGATCAAAATAGGTTAAAACAGTTAAAAGCCAGTGGGCCCAAGGAAGTCATGGATTTCACCAAGATACCAAGTTGTTTTTAATTCCTACTAAAAACAAACCTTTTTAATAGAGGTTTAGTAAAATTATTTAAATTATATTCATTTTAATGACTTTCTAAGTACCTTCAGTAACTTAAACGTTTTCAATTGATATTTAGGCAAAAATAAGGAATTTTTTAAATACTTTCTAAGGACCTTTAAACACATAAAACTAAAATAAGGAGTTCCTGATGACAGTACGAACCCTGTATTTACACTAAATACTGCAAGTTTAGTGACAATACAAAACACAAGTTAATATTTAATTTGTTTAAATAAGTCCATCTCGGATGCATTTACTTCGAATATGTGGAATTTCTCTTACACAAATATAGGCACTTTAACACAATCCTCTCCCTCCATGCAACAAGATTGACTCTACAGCGAAATCGCTCATAAACATGTAGCAGTTATGTTAATAGTATCGCTGATATATACACACTAATCAATAACACACCTATGTAAATATAATCTCGAAACGTGGGAAAACCCACAAAATTATTCCTTATCTAGTCTTAGAAAAAGAAGTCAAAGATCTCAGTTTTTATCCCTTAAATGTTTGGCATTATAAGTTCGTCGATATTGCATAAATTGGTGAACATGTCATCCCTTTGGAGCGATGAAAGGCATCCGTGGCCGGAAGTGTCTCTGTCACGAAGTTCGTAAACTGCACAAACGTGGTCGTCACACACACGGCAGCTTTGCGAAAGGATTGGTCAGTTATCTATTGTCCAGAGATACAGGTTGTGTCACCTCTTGTTTGACCGTGTGGGTGTATTTCCTTCTGTATGGCTAAGTCTCTCGTATCCTGCCGCGGCTTCCCTGCGCTTTCTTTGTTCGACTCCAGTAGCAACATAGGAGAAAACACATAAAACTGCATAACAAATCTGGTCTGACTGAAAGGGGATAAAAGGAAAGAGTTAATCGAAGTCATTGCAGAACACGGTTTTAAAAGTTTGTGTGTTTTGTTCGGTTACAAAACTAATGCAAAAAACAATCAGTGGTAATAAAATACACCAACATGAACACTTTTCATCTTTGAGTATATGGTGGGTAAGTGAAACATTTAAGCGCCAAACAGCTCTTTCAGACAATCGTGTAAAGGCAAGGATAGTGAAGACCATATATATATATATAAGGTGTGCTCGTTCTTGCGCTGCCTGACGGAAGGCGGAGAGAGCAACTATTTGACGTCATAGTGACGCCTACTTCGCCTTCTGTGGGTGTGTCTAATGTTCTCGTTTGAACCAATGGCAAGGCTGAACTAGATGCGCGCGCATTGGTTGATTGTGCTGCCATCTATTCGTTTTTTTGTGAACTATTAAAAAGTGATAAGCTAACTTTATTTAGTTACTTTTACTGCATTTTATGAGTTTAAATTATATTTTAAGGATTGCATTTAGTATGGAAAAATTGCAAAAAAGTTGCTTAATAAATTAAGCGTATTAAAATAATATTAGCTGCCACGAGAGCATGTCCATGAATTTTGAAAGAGTAAAATGGGTGTCGGATTTGTATTGGACATATTAAATGAGTTACAATTTCAATCAAGTAAAATACGGGGATATAACAAAACAAGGACGGATTAGTTGTGAAGCTACCTGAATACAATTATTTACATTATTTTGCTAATTAAAAATTAAATCACCAGTTGTTACCCAACCGGGGATCGAATCTAAGTAGCAATGCTTGAAACACACAGCCAATGAAAATGATCAAAAACCGATAGTAAGGCGGAGCTAAAAGGACGTCATATTTGCCTTTCCTTACCCACTTTCAAAAAGTGAAAAACGAGCGCACCTTCTATATATTGTCTTTACTATCCTTGGTGTAAAGGATGGTTTTTACAGACAAGGTAATTAATGACTTGGAATGGATCCGTATAGCAATGAGGAGAATGAATGAAATTTGTCTATGGTCTTGACAATGGTAATAACAAGAAAGCACAAAGGAGAGAATTTAGTTGATAATGACAGTTTAATTTAAAATCAGGTTCTAATTTTATAGTAGTTAATATCTGTTCTGAATCAAAAGAAATATATCTGCACTAGAGAAGTAAACCACACTATGCCATTTGCATACCGTTTCCATTTGCTTACTGTTCCACAATAAACCTTATCGAAGTTTTACATGCCTATATCTTTCTACAGACATAGACATCTTTAAAAAATAATATATCTGTTGGTAATCCATATAGAAGATAGTGTTTTATTTCTCTGTTAAAAAGTGTAAAAAACAATAATATCAAAAGTTTAACCTGAAAATAGACACAAAGTCATTTACATCCAAGGTACAGATATATGTATATATAATAAGAAATTATATTTTAAGTTATTCATAACCACCTGGCACTTATCAATTCCAATATTCCTCCACTGATGGTTGCACGAATAAAATTAAAATTAATAACATGAACAGTAATAAAATCCATGATAATAGATTAAAAGAATATTTAAGATGCATGGATAACAGTCGAATTGTAATTATATAATTTGCTTTCTTTTTCAAAATTATTTTATATTATAAAAAATAATATATTATTGAATTCAGTTTAATTTATAGTTATTGTATGGTAAATTTAGTTTGAAAATATTACTGAAGAGAGGATAAAATGTTAAATGAGAAATCTGATTTTTGACAAATGTGCAAGATTTGAAAGAATAATGACTTACCATGGCCGATTTATATTTTCTTTGAATTATTTGTCTTGTTTTGGGGTCTGAAATTAAAACATCAAAAGCCGAATATTATATATGAAATTAAAAACAGTATTTATTACTTAGAGAAAATCAATCTTTCCCATCAAAGTTAAATAAAAAAAAAAGGAAAGATTAGTTAAAAAATAAAATTTACTAAATGCAAATATATAATTTTTGTTTATCTCACAAGAAGAAAATATATTATTTTTTAAAAGTCTCTTTTTAAACAAAAATAAATGTTAATTTAAAGTTCCTTTCAAACTGATAAATGTTATATGTTTTGGCTGCCTATATAGCAACCTTTTATTATTTTGGTGTGACATTGAATGTACATGCCCTCCTATTACATATGATGTACATACATTTATAGTGATTTATATAATATATATGTTTAACATTAAAAAAGCCGTTTAGATTGATAAATTATTTTTGAATATTTTTACATTTGGTGAGAGATTCTAATGAACTAAGCACCACCATATTTTTTTTATAAATTAGAATCAAAGCGATTTTGTAGCTATTAAAGCTAGTCTAATAAAAATATTTCTTTATAAATAGCTTGCTATGCTATATGACTTTAACTAAAAACTATTTCATCAATATTTTTTCTATAATGGACATAAAAAAAAGTTTTTGAATAACTGTGCATCTTACAAAAATAATTGAATAACTGTCAGCATTAAAAAGTATTCAATATATTATAAAACAATGGTCAATGTATTTTTATTGCAAATTTTAAAAATCTGGATTGCAAACTTGATATTTATTTTTAATTTTTTTTAAACTGATCATATTCTAGATAATTTACAACAATAATCACACAATTAACATTCATTCTTTTAGAAAGAATCAAATGATACAATCACAAACATATATATTCACTGTCAACTTTAAAAATTATATTTGTAAACTTTCACATAGAAACAAGAAACATGCCCATGCAAATGCATTCCTGAATTGTAAAACACCTAGACATTAAAATTCATGCAAAACACCGACTGTTACTTTTTGAAGACAAATACAAAGAAATTTGTTCAAAATGTGCTACTATGAGATGAATAAAAACTTTTAGACTATTCTATTTCAATTGTAAGTTTTTTTTTAAAATTAAAACTATAAAAAAAACCATTCAAGTCATTAATCTCATACACAGCTAATATAAAACGTTTCAATACTTTGACAATTATTTTCTAAATCTAGGTTACATCTTAATTTAATATCTAGTTAAAAAGTATTTGGATTTCAACACTTCTACAAAACTTCTTCGAAATATGTGCTATGGCTTATATAATTCTATATAATGCATGTTTTCTTTTAAATAATAATGTTTTATTTAGTATAAACTTCATACTTAGATTTTCTATTTATTCAATTTTTAATTAAAATTTGATTCAGACCTTTATATATATATATATTAGTTGCATTAATGTAAATGTGATTAGCCAACATTTGACATAAATTCCATTACTTTTTAAATGTTTACATTTATAATATTCAAGCAATAGGCCAGCATAACCACAAAAAAACCAGGAACAATAAAGGTATATTAAAATTATATACTACACTGAAAGGTTTACCACGTTTTGGAGGACGCATAACTCATCTTTTCTGGAAAGTAACAAATATAAAATCCACACACATCAATGAGGTTAGCAAAAAAAAATAAACAAAAGGAAAATATTAACGTTACAAAATCAACACTTAAAGCAGAAAAATTAAAAATCATGCATTTCTGTTTAAAAAAAAATCAAGCACAAAGTACATAGTATTCCAAGAAAGAGGAGGGCAGAATTGAGGGTAAAAGTAAAGTATGCATCATCGAGAAAATTCTGGACCCCAGGGCTAATGACATAAAAGCCCAAAGTTACATAGATTTACTAATCCAAGCCATGTGGTATGGCAAATACACTGCATACTTAACCAAATAGAATTAGCTACTACACCTTGAAAGATGCAGAAGAACAAACGAATAGAAATTCTAATAAAGATTGAAATATTTGCTACGTTTATTTACTTAATGCAACCAAAAACATAATCATTTATATATATGATCATATAGGTGATCATATTTAATATACTTTGAATATCATAGTTTAAAGTGGATTTGAAACCACCAAAGACAGATTGGGGAAGCTACAAGGTAACTACCAAAACCTTACCCCCCCCCCCCCCCCAGACTTATTTAATTTAATTAGTCATCAGCCTAAACACTTGCAGTCTGGGCGACTACTACTGGAATAATAAGCGAAATGGTTCCCATGCATATTTAATATACTGATAAAGGTAATCACCAACTCTCCCCATTCTAAAACTTCTAATTGTTGTTCTTATATACTTTTTGATGTTTTATAACCATATTTTTTTTTATGATGGATATTAGAATGCGTTTTAATGTTTATTAAATGCATATAAACATAAATAGCCACTAATGTAGCATTATTCTATTTGTTTTTTGGCATTTTAATATTTAAAATTACTAAAACTTTTCCAAAAGTTATGATATTCTATTACTTTGTAATTATTTCAGGAAATGGTTTGTTCTTAAAGAACTACCTTTAAAGTTATACATCTGAAGTTAGATAGAAACTTTGAATAGTTAAAAATAGTTAAATTTTAACGATCAAAAATATGTTTATGGTCCAGTCCAGAACCTCCTAATTGTTTTCCAATGCAGATACAATAGTTTTGTAAAACCGCCAAGTTGTTCCATTTATCAGTTACCTTATCATAAAAAAATCGAGCTTTCTTCCTTGCCAAAGTGTATTTTGAACTCGTGACCTATCATTCTATTAAAATCCATACCATCAACACCATTCCTATTTAACAAATTTGAATTGAATTAAATCTCCCAAAACCCTTTCCTTTTTAAAAAGTATATATTATTAAATTTCTTAATATATCTTCATAATCCAGGCTTGAAATACCCCCCCCCCCCCCCCCCCCCCCCGAGACATTTTAATAGCCTTGCATTGAATATTCATTAGCAAACACATTATGCATTGCTAAGTCATTATCTTTCTCAGTCCTGTAATAGTTAAAAACTTTTCTTATGATATTGACATCTTGAATGAGAAAATGGTAAATATGAAGTTATTTCAAGTACTAAATTGCAATAAACTCCTTAACACGTTTCTAATTGATTTAATTATTAAAAACAGGTGAGTATAAATTGAAAGCATGTCCTTTAATGATAAAGCCAAATATGTGAAAAATAATATTTTTTTAAAGTGCTAGTATATATTAGAACCTAGTCATAAATAAATATAATTAATGGATGAATATACTTTTGTTTCGATATTAAAGAAAGAAAAAAAGTGCATATATATATAAATAGTTTTTACGTTAAAGGGAAATAATTAAGTTTTCTTCTTGAAAAACAAAAATACTGTAAGAAAGCAAAAAGGGAAATACATATAATTGTCTTTTTTTAAAGGAATCTTTGAATGAAGTATTTTAATTTTTCAAATTCTGTTGGTATAACTGTTAAGTGTGGAACATGCCTTTTCATATAAATACAAAATAAGCCATTAAAGAAATAAAACAAATATATTGTTTAGAAAATGGTGTATTTTTATGTTTGATGTATGTAAATTTCCATTAATCAGATTTCATATGTTACGAGTAATTTTTATACCATTTGTACAATAAAAGAATTTGTTGCATGTATGGAAACATTAGTACATGAAAACCACTGATATAACTTTTGAGCTCATGATCATGATAAAAAAAAATTTAACTAATAAAAGAGAAAAATATAAATTGTATTTTGCAAAACTTTTATTTTACAAAGTAATGCTAAGTCAGTTAAAATTAAAAAAAAAAAAAAAAATTGATTTTTGAGGCTTTGAATACCAATATAAACTATTGTCAAAAACTACTAATTATATAAAACCTTTTGGTGCCCATGATGTAAACGGGGAAAAGCCGAGCAAGTTGGCCATCAGCTGCAAATTAAATTATAACCGTGATATTTAAGTAATAGCCTTTGTATTTAATAACACAATTAGAACCCCCTATATATTTAAGTCTCTCTCTCCCACAGAATTAGTTATATCATAAATTTTGTGGCATTTGGCGACATGAATGTATGTGTGTGCATTATACTCGATAAAGTAAGCGCCACCCCAAATTTTGGTAAATGTGAAAGATTTCGATCGATACCAAGTATCCCTCTGTGGAATATAAACAAGACTTGACACACTTAGGACAACACACCACAGAACAAATAAAGAGAAAAATGCTTGAAAAAGGTGCACAAAGTTTAATGTAGAGAAGGTACATCACACAGACCAGGGGAGAAAAAAGTAAAGATGTACAACTGTAGAGTAAAATTAAAGATATATACTGATTGTTTGTTATTTAGCATCACAACACACGATGCAAGCATTCCAATCCAAAAAGGAGAGAGGAGACACGAGAACATGCAAGGAGCGCACACTGGTCCAAGAGGCGAATGTTGGAGGGGGAAATATAAATTTCGTGAGGGTTTGAAAATGGCTGAAATTATTACATGAATTTAATATACGCTTTTATGCCTTCTATGCAGCGACATGGATAACTGCAAAACTCAAAAATGTCAGGCAGAATAAATGCGTTTAGAACCAACACATTTTCTTGATAATTAATTTACTATAAACACATAAAATCAAATGGTTTTTTTATATCTCACCATTCTGCCTCATATGCGTAAAAACACCAGCTTTCATGTGTAGTTAATTTAAGTGATTATTGTTAACTATTATTTATCTTTAATAATAATCACATTCTTAAAACATGAAACAGCTAAAGCAATCCTTTAAAATTAATACGGAAATCCCAGTTTCTACTGATGATGCTAAATTTCTGTAACGTCTGTTACAATCTACTAATGAGCCAATCATCAAGTACCTTAAAGTTTTCTGGAATTTTACTTTGAAAATATGAATACAGTAGGCTCTTGATGTAACGACCCATCCTATTAGCCAATAGAGTTAACAAAAATATTATTGTAAAGTGTAAAATAACAACATTGCATTGGAAACCAATCAACCGACTGAAACTTTAAGTGAAGGTCGTCGTGAGGAAGGCGTTGCTATGGTGATTTGATTGTGTTAAGGAGAGTGTACTGTACAAAATGAATGTCCAAACTAAAAATTTTAATTATTTGGCTTTCTTAAAAATGAGAGAAATATTGCTCATATAATTTCCTGATTTCTCCAAGGTAATTTTCGCGAGGTATGTCGTTTACAAGGTATGCAGGACTCAATTCGAATTTCCCCACTACAGAGTTCGCAAATTGGACCAGAGTGTAGCGGCCAGACTAGATGGACGTGAAATGCAGCAAAATGAACGTTACAGACAACATGTCTAAGAAGTACTTGTCCCAGGTGGGGGAGTATATGGAAAGCAGAAGAAAGTAACAGATCATTAGGTATCATTGGGTACTACATGGCAACTTACTAAACTCTTCCAGAACAAACATCCCGCCCTTTTGGGTGAAACACTTCCTTATGTTTTCCAGCCTTACAAAGAACTGTAAAGTAAGAAGTCATTCATTGTAATAAACTATCCCGATCACTTCTTCTGCCTCTTTCTTGCAAAAGTATTACAGGTTCGTTTTGGCACAAGAAAATAAAAAACACTACAGTATCATAAAGTATAAAAAATAATAAAGTAATGCAGCTACGACTATAGGTATAGAAAGAATACAAAATTAGATTCCCGTTGTTTTTGTTTTAACCGGGTGCGAAACTAAATGACATGTAAAATAGAAAAATCAAGGGCAAAACATTTTTCGCATGCTTAAATACAAAATAAAAAGTGCAGCAGTTGTCATGCACACAGCATTGAGACATTTTTCGGGGGGGATGAACAGAAATTAAACCTCATTTTAGTATGTACACTCAAAATGAAAAATAACTGCAGTTAACTAAAGCATAAGTCTAATCTGTTCATAATGTCATTCGTCATTTTTATTTGAACAAGTTTTGCACAAATACAATAAAAAAAATATTGTAAAGGTAAATCTCGTGCATTCTAAAGCATGTTAAGAATAACACTCAATCTTTGAAATTACAATTAAAGTAAATCATCAATTTAAGAATAAGCTTTCACATATAAAAATAATATATACTTTAGAATTAAAAGAAAATTCAGTTTATAAATAAACAATAAAACATACTCCTAAATAAATAGTATTCATAAGGCTAGTGAAAATATTCGGCAATCAAGCCAATTAAAAAATTTATTTGGTCAATTTTTTACATAGAAAAAGTTAAATAGCGTTCGCAAAATTGTTTTTCCTTTCAAATATAAAGCAATTGTTATTAAAAATTACTTTATAAAAATTCTTGAAATCTGCATATAAATAATTCGATTTAAAATGGCTAATGAATGTAATTCGAAAATATATACATAACACAAAGAATATAGACCTTTGATTGAATTTGAGTTGCTAATGACTATGTTTCAAAAGCTAATAGATGATTAAGTGAATTTGTGGACATAATATGACTTCAAGAGCAAATTAAAAGAAAGTAAAAAATGATAATTGAAAATATCTCATACTTATTACTAACATTACATTTTAAAACTCAAGAAAAAGCTCCACCATTGAAAGTCGCCAGTAAATTTCTACTTGCTCACTGAACTGACTGAGTTATTTTTGTATAATGCAAGAAATATGGTAATGAAAAATCACAAACAGTCCCATTCTGCTTTTCCACTAATACCAGATTTCAGTTATCAATCTATATTTGCTTCAAATGTCAATATTTATATGTAAAAGTTCAGCACAAAAAATGTAGAATAATCTAAGCAAATAGCTTAATTATCCTATCAAAATCCAAGCAAATAGCTCAATTATCATACCAAAATCTAAGTAAATAGACGAATTAACCTATTAAAATCTAAGCAAATAGCTAAATTATCCAATCAAAATCTAAGCAAATAGCTAAACTATTCTATCAAAGATATCTTTTGAAATCTCTCAAAAATGAAATATCTAAGGAACCTATCAAATTTTTCCAATAAGTCGGATTCTTTCAATTTTACTTAAGGTTTTGGAAAATTTCAGGATAAAATATATGTAATAAAAGGAAGAGGATAAACAAACACATTGGATTTAATTAGTTAACTAGCATGCATTTAAATATAACCATTGTACATGTGTGCTTTACATATATACTATGCGTGCCTAGATATTTTTTTTCAGTAGTTTTGGCACCATGCTGGAATATTTCTGTTTAAACTAAAACAAATGAAGCAATCACAAAATTAGAAGTAGTAAAAGACTATAACTCTATAAACCAAATTAATAATGTTTGTATAATTTCTATAAGTATAGCTATACAAAACTGCGGTTTATATGTGTAAGTATTATTAAAGCATAAAATACAATAGCTAGTAATATTGTATAAATTCTATATCAATTAGCCTCCATTTTTAAATTTTATAAATCTTAAAGGAACAATACTTTAATTTTTTTTAATCCCACACTGATATTCTTTATTTTCCCTCTGACAATTCAAACAAAGTTACAAAAAAAGCTATATCACATGGAACGGAGATGTCTTTTTTTAAACTACAAAACATGTTTAATAAACTAATGATTTGGTTTTTTACACACAAAAAAATATTTAAAAGGTGAAATTAGTTGTGTTAATATCATAATATCTCATGACTTATCATTTAATTTCACAAAACAAAATGAGTAAAACTTAAGTATGGAGGAAGAACACCAGCAAAGCATTTTTTAAACGAGAGGAGACTCGACATTACAATTTTCAAATTAAAATAGAGTATGTAATATAAAATAGTTGGTTGAACCATTTTCCAACTTTAAACTATAAATAAAAACTTACCTGATGCCTTTGGGGCGAAGTTTGAATATAAAACCTACATTGTGGCATTTTCAAACAAAATGAATTTCAAACACAATAGGAGAGTAAATGCTGTATCACAATATTTACTCTTTTTTTTTAAAAAAAAAAACGTTAAATACTTCACTACAAATACCACCAAACGTTAAAACAACACATAAAAATGGAGTTGAAATACACATATTATGCACGTGCACATGAATTAAAATATCCATTAGGTAAGTATTGCATCGGGATGCCAAGTAAAATTGATATCGCCCTTGGCGAAAGTGATTTAGATATGCTTTGGCGGAGTAGGCCGCCATACTTAAGTGTAACCCAAAGATTGATGTTTACTAATCATGAAAATGATCTGAGAATGATAGCTAATAGAGGGAACTGCAGTCTTCCTATTGGTATCATACAACTATCTACTAAGTGTATATTCACTCTTCATTAAAATAGTCGAACTATTTTCCCACGCTCTTGATCTTTTAATGCATTATCATCAAAAGAATTCAATTGTTTTAAATTATATTCCAAATAAATGTTTTTCCTTCTTAAAATTGCATGTATAAGGAGCTCATACAGCTTGTAGAAATTGAAAATTTGGATTCACTAAAGTGATCGCTGATACATTACAAATGACACTTGCTTCCTGAACATAAATCTTTATAAAACATTAACATTTGATTAAAAAAAATAGATATATTTAGAAAATATAGACATCTTTAGGTTTGTAATAAATAAATGATTACTTTCCATGGTTTTTTTTAGAAAAAGATTCCAAAATTATTCATATTTGGAAGTAGTGCCTCTAACATGAGTTCATCCAATAAGTAATTTGATGTTTAATAGTTTTTGTTTAAAATTGTAGTACTTGTAGAGTACATGCAACTTAAAATGTACTTAACTTATACCATGATATTATGAACCTTACTATGACAGCTACTAACATATGAAATATCTTAAAAAATGTGGTAAAAAATATTAAAAAATTAAAAATGATGCTTGTGATGTAAAGTGCCTGCATTATCAGAACTAAGAATTTATAGGTAGCTTTTCACAAATTGGATAGCAAAAACAATTTTGAAACTTAAAAATCTTTTTTTTTAAAGAGAAAAATATATTTTTTAGGAGAAGATTGATAGTAGTACTAGTGATATTACTAGTGAAGAATATATTTTCTGTTTCAACCACACATTAGTAATAAAATAGATTAAGAGAAAGCATTGTAATCAAAGTGATATTTCAAGTTTAGTTCTGATTAAGAGTTTTGAACTTTTATTCCATATAGTCATGTCCCATCTCTAGCAAGTTGTCAAAACTTGTTTAAGCTTTTATAAAATTACAACAATTACCATAATAAAAACCTCAAATTTTATTATTTAATTAAAAAAATTAATATTTAAATTTGAACGAAATGTGCTTTTAGAAGGCGGCAAGAGACTGCAATGCCAGATTTGAAGCAAAATCAAAGCGTATGAATTACTATATTTTCAAAGTAGATTTAGATTATGAATCTATTTCCTTCTGGAACTATGGTTCGAATGATAATAATCAGTAAATAATATTTACGTTTGATTTTGTTTTTGGACAAAATATAAAATAAGTTTAATGTACATACATTAGACAGTATCTCCAATAGAAATGTGTATTCAAAATAACTGCACAATCCTACAAAACACTGATTATCAAAGACAGCAGAAAACTAATGATAATAACAACACAGCCACATACACAGCACTGAACAGGCCACAGAACCGACAGTCACACCTCACCTTGCCATGCAATCATGCACCATTCTAAACCAGAAAAATAAACGTTGTCCATTACCTCCAAAGCTTCAAAAGCACAGACATGCAACTAAGGGACGCGACACAGAGACGGTGGAACGAGCAAAGAAAAACCATGCAGCATGCAAGCCATTTGGGAAGTGGTGCCAGGAAGAAACTTTGGAGATGGTCAAATAACAATCAATCAAAATGTAAACTACAAAACTAAAACAACATAAGATCATGCTGTTAGCAATGACTGCACTGCTCAACTAACAATTCGGTGCACAACAACTGTGGGTTGGTCATAAGGTCCACCCAGAAAGTTCACAAGGCCATTTAATAGTCATAATCAAGCCCTCTTTTGATATCATAATACACGGTGCACTGCTACAAAATGGTCTAGAGTTAAGTCAAACAAACTACAAACTGCTCTAGACACAGCAACACAAATAGATGAAGGGCCGTAGTACCTCAAAGTCCTTCGTTGTTGATGGCATGGAGAAGGCAAAAAGAAAAGAGCTTCCTTAGACAATGGTTTTATATTAGGGCGCTCCACGCCACACAGGGTTCGTACAATTTAAGGTCCCTAAACACACATTTTTAGGCTTTTTCAAACACTCATAACAAACAATGCTACTAAAGTGCGTAAACAGTGAAAAAGCACATCAGATTCAGGCTTTTGAAATTAACTGCTTTAGATTTTAAAGGAGTCTTCCGAATAGAATTAAATAAATTTTTCTAAAATTGAGTTCCGAAAAAAATGCAACGGGACCTCAACTGACATTTTGTAACTTTAAAGAATTTCGAAAGACTACTAGAATAAAATTAAGAAGTTTTAAGTGTTCCGTAAAGACCCTTAGGAACTGAAAAAGTCCATAAGAGCTTCCAAGAAACGTACGAACCCCGGTGACGTGGTTATACACAACTTTTGTTTTTCTCAACTCACGCATTGGACCATCTCAAAAGCCCCTTCGCTTGCTGGAGAACGTTTGTGGAGGGCGGCGATTCAAAAAGGTCGGGTGTCAATAATGAAATATACTGAACTAGCAGGTTCTGAAGGGCATGCATGAGTCAAGTCCATTCCAAAAATAGTAATATAGGCGGAAGTAGGTAAGTAAGTAGTCCAGTAGAATAACGGAGCACACTAAAAGTGGATGCCTGCGTTGGGAGGAAGTCACAGAGATCTGACACATACCAAGGCAGCGTGGCAAAATTACATCAGCACAGAGGCAGCTGCGGAAGGTTATAAAAATAGGGCAGCTGGCTTGACTTTAAAATGCGTCAAAATCAATCATATTGATTATATATATATAAGATTGACCTAATTATCAAATGGACAGGCAAGCCATAGGATTTTTGAGAAGGTCCTTGCTGTGAAAATCAGAATGCAACAAGAATAGAAAATACAAAAAAAGGTTCATCACAAGTAGAATGGAAGTTAAAGGAGCAGTAGGATGGTTTCATTTTAAATTGGCA
Organism: Troglohyphantes excavatus; assembly: GCA_963932185.1. Classification (NCBI taxonomy): domain Eukaryota; kingdom Metazoa; phylum Arthropoda; class Arachnida; order Araneae; family Linyphiidae; genus Troglohyphantes; species Troglohyphantes excavatus. The sequence continues at coordinate 53,791,282 of OZ010673.1, read as the reverse complement.
TTTCATTTCCAAAAAGTTATTTTTTTAAAGTCCATTTATATTTGGCTTGTTAATGCTTTTTCAAAGACTCAATACTAAACAGAAAATGAATACTTCGGAAATATAAATTTAGGTTGTTGAAAGTCATGATGCAATTTCTTTTTAAAAAATTTAATCAAGGTACTAAATATGTTCGGAATTCTTTTTTAATGAAGGAAATTGAATAAAATATAATGATTAATAAGAGTTCTATTTGTGTTCTTAAAAAAATTGGAATTTTAATTTATTATTTTGAAGTTAAATTTTTATTTTTAGAAACAATTAAACTTCAATTGTGTTTTAAAGAAAAGTGTCAAAAGTAACAATTTATAAACTAGCCAGACATTTTTAGCCAGACACTTTTCTTTGCAATTTATAGGAATTTACATTGCATAGTATGATTATGTTTGTTTTTTTAATTATTAAGAATAAAATTAACTTAACACAACAAATTTATGAGAAATAAACTAACCAGAGAATAAAAAAATATATAATGAACTCCTAAGACAAAATTGGAACGAGAGTTAATTTAAAATATCAAGATTAAATATGTTATAAAACTTGTGTTTTTAAATACTTAAAAAAAAAATATTTTACTTAATAGTTATTTTTTTTAATTTCTTTACGAGTTACTTTAGAAGTCCCAAATAAAAGTATAGTTATAATGTACAAACTAAATATAAAAAATTAGACATTTTCAAGTACAAATAAAGGAGAATATTAATATTCAACTTTGGAATATAACAAATGAAATTGTTATATATATTTTAATTATGAACAAATATTTAAATTTCAGCACTCCTTCTGTGTCAAAAATATTTTAAATAATTTAGAAATAATTTTTAAATCAAAAAGTTGAACATACAATCAACGCTGTGTCAAAAAAACAAAACAAAAAATCTCATGCTAATATGGTGCCTAACCATTTTGGGATTTTCTTGTGACTTAAATTAACATATTTTAAAGAAATGTATAAGTCCAGTTGGTTCAAAATGACAGGGAAGAATTCAAATATTTAATTGAATGATAAAATTACACAAAACAATAATATTTAAGAATTAAAAATATATATATTAACTTATTGGTGATACTAGCAATAAATGTATATTACAACTAAACACAATGACAGAATATGTAACAATAACATAAAATTGCACTAATGTTGTTCATTTCAGATAATAACCATATAAGATGTAGTAAACTAGCTCAATGTTTTAGTAATAAAAAACTAGCTCAATTTTTTGTAATAAAACAAATAAAAAATATATTCTTAAAATATATAACATTCAGTTAAATAATAAAGGCAAATAATATTTTTTGATATTCATAAGATATTAAAATAACAAATTTAAAAGTATAAATAAGAGCAAATTCCCCTTTTCAAAATCGCAAACTTTTTGTCAGCAATCATATACATTCATTTGAAGCAAAAAAAAAGTTAATTAAAATCATACAAAAATAAATCTAAACCAAACTTAGAGGAGGGTGAAAACCTAAACTCAATAATACTCTTATATATAAAAAAAATCGGACACACTATTGCACTTTGTGTTTAACATAAAATCAAAATAAAACAACAACTATCTTAAAATTTTATTAGAAATACAGTTCATGAATGGAATCGAATTAGGAGACACCTACCTTGCTGTTCGCGAATAGCAGACCTACCCCTTCCATGCAAACTTGGAGAAGACCCCCTTCTCCTGTTCTCATATCTTGGACAGGGAATTCACCACCCAACTCTGTTCCTAAAATAATAAAAACATAACATCAAAATATGGCCAATCTTTATATAAAGCATGCTCTTAAAGTTTGTTTTGTTTGTTTGAATATCAATTTATGTTCAAATTACAGCTGTTTTGAATGGGGGAGTTTCAAGCCAAGAAGAAGAAGACTGCTGTTCCAACGGAACATGGAGAACATTTCGCGACGCCGAAGAAGTTCCGTAGGGTTAGCATGGAGTTTTAGCTCCTGTACTATAATTTTAAGTTTTAGTCTTTAAATAATATCTCAATGTAGAAATATTTACTACATACACTCAGATAGATTGTACTCATCGTTTATGAAGTATTTTTGTGTTGAAATAAAAACAAAAATCCGTATTTTGTTGCAATTCTAATTATATACAAATATAATATAAGTATTTCTGTATTTAAATGTATTCATTATAGAATAAAAGTATTACTTATTTGGAAAAAACAAATTTTATAAACAAACTTTCCCATAATTGCAAGCGTAGCAACTAAATAAACAAAAGCAAAGTTGTCTGGTGTAGGGAAGAATTCGAAACTACCAGTAAGTTACCATGTTGATACGTCACGTGAAACTCTCCCATTTTTATTTTATAGTAGAAATTTAAAGAGGTAGTTTTTGCTCTAGGTATGAATTCAATAATTAATAAAAATTAAATAACAATAATATCTGTATCTCCTTAAAAAAATCCATAAATGTTTTTTATTCATTAAACCAATTTACATGCCTAAAAAAAGTTTAACAGAATAAACTACACAAAAATTTAATATATTTAAGAATAGTTTTAAAGTTTTTAAGTTAAGTGAAGTTAAAAGATTTAGTTTTTAATTTAACAAAATGATTTTTTTTGTCCAAATTTATTAGTTATTGTAAACATACAAAATAGCTAAAATCTGTAAGTTGAAAGAGGAAACAATGCATGATATTTTTAAGATTCCATATTATTTAGAATTTTGTTTCTGAAGTGAGCTGTCATTACTATCAGAAATAATAACAACAATTGCTACTAAATACTACTATTCTTTAAATAAATCAATTTAGTATGTATATCACACAAGTCCAAAACAATTCAATTTTAAAATTAGGATTTAAGAAATAATTATTTAAATATTTAGCTTTAAAAAGTATGTATATGTAAAAGTTAAACTTTGTTTGATCTATTTAAGAATAGTTTAATTGTAAAAATTCAAAAGAATATAGAATACAGGTCCAATCTTGACCACTAATAACAGATATTTTTGCAAAACTTTAACTACATTTATAAATTCTGCTTTTGCTATTTATTCATTTCAATGATTATAATTTCGATAGGGTCATGTACCAATTACCAACCAGTTAAACTTAATTTTCGACCAATGCCAAATGTATGACTATGGAACTCAAATGAAACGTCAAAATGAAATTTACCTAAATTGTAATAGCCTTTGAGTAACATTGTTTGAAGCTACTTTTAAAAACATAATGAAATGAAATTAGTTTTAAATAATTTATCCAAATGATCAGTAACTGGTACATTCACCTTACAAAAACATTCTAAAAACAAACAGGAGGTATAAAAAATTACATTACCTTGAGCTATGAAGAAATTTGAAATTTTAGTTGATATTTTTATATAGTATTTCAAGCATTAAAAAATATGATTGCTACCTATTTGCACATTTGAAAAATTCAAATAGATAAAACCCCATTTAAAATCTGAAAAATTTCGGACATGCCCACTCAGTTAGGTGTGTCAAGAAGCTTATGGTTATCAATAAAGTCATTGGTGCACTACTGCCAAATCTTTTTATAAATGATTTTAAGATAATTAGCATCGTTTTTAATTATTTTTTAAGCAATTAAGAGGTATCTTCTATCACACCGTTATCTCTTGTATATGTCATTACGTTAAAAACAGATTATGGCAATCATGTTCTAGTACAATAAGTGTATAGAATCGAAACTCACCAGGCATCATTCCATTTCCTCTAGCAGCAGCTCGCTCCATGGCCTCCTTGATGCAATAGTATAGATCCTTACACTGAAAATATAATTAGTTTTAACAATTAATCCTACATATGATTTTAATACACAGGGGAAAATATTCTAATGTTAGCATACAAGGTTATAAAAAAATATGTTCCAATGGACATAATAAACTCAGTGTTCATTCTAGGCGTTTTTTGAAGGACGGTCCGCCCTGCCTGCCCTTTTTTCATGTCGATAGCGCCCTCATGCCCTTTTTTCAAAAATCCCTCCCTCTTGCCCTTTTCAGTCAAACACAAGCATCCTTGCTTCCCTGGCTCTTTAAAAAAAGCTTCGATTAAAAAAATTTTGCTAATTTTTTTTTCTGTGTTTTTTTTAAAGAGAAGATGGTTTGGGACAAAGTTACTAGGTTAAGCATTTTATTACCAAATTTTGGATTTAAGTAGCATTTTCATCAGTTTTGTAAGGGTTTGATTAGGCCTACTTAAATATTTGGTTTTTAGGGAAAACATTAATTTTTAAATGTCAAATTTTAGATTTTACAAAATATCTTTATAAAGAGACATCATTTTTGTACGGGTCTTTCTTTCGAGATAGGTCCAGAATTGTAAAAAATAGCACAATATGCAGCTCTAGCGCAATGTCAACCCACAAATCAGAGCTTGTTTTTATTTGGTCACGGGTGCGATGTGCCAACAAGTGGCCACGCCCGCCCCAAACTTTTATTTTTGGAAGTGCCCTTTTAGAAACAAGAAGTGCCTTTTCAAAAACGGGGTGCCCTTTTATTGGCAACAGAGCCCTGCCCCTTTTTATTTTTAGAGTGAACACTGATAAACTAATCTGCTAACAACAAAAGTTCTATTATCAATTTTCTTATCAAAACAAATCCTAAACAGTTAAAGTTAATTATAATTAAAATCATGTAAATAATGTATAATGTTTTGTTTCTAAAATTATTTCATATGCTGATTGTACAAAGTGTGAAGTCAACCAGAAAAATATAGTATAATTCCTATTATACGAATCAACTGGGACCGGAATGCTATCTGGATGATTCACACAAAAAAATATTATTTCTTTAAAAATAAAACAAATTTTATTTTAGTATGTTGTGTAATTTAATGACTATTAAAAACAATATCATTCAGCGATAAGAAACTTTTTAAATGAGAAATTCGCAGATTTATGTTTTTATCATCAAACCGATCCGGATAATCTGATTTGTCTGATCCGGGTAACTGGAGTTTAGATAATTGGAGTTCTACTGTAATTATATAAGTACTTTTTATAAAATTGTTAACTAAAGTAACTTTTAAAATAAACAAAATATTTTGTACCGAAAATACAATATAAATTCTTTGGAATGTATATGATTTTAAAGTTGAAAACATTTATATTACATTCAACCACCTTTTTCAAAGTGTTACAGAATAAGGATACAATGCACTAATGCAACAATATATAAACATTCCTAATTTCATGGCAACTCATGAGAGCAATTTTAATTGTTTAAAAAATTATTTTACAAAATAATTTAAGTTAGTTACAGGTCTAAAAATGATTTATCAGAATGATCTACTACTCGCTGTTGTAAACAAACAGACTAGTCATCTTTATTTTCGTATGAATAACCACAAAGAACATTCAAGTATTTTTAAGGATTCGAGTTCGACACCTCTTTTGGGACGAATGCCATTTAATTGGGTTCTCACATTTTTCCCTAATTTTCATCAAAATCAGATTGAACACACTAATAACAAAACCTTTAGCAATATCCTATACAATGGCATAAAATTACTCAACAAACCTTTTTTGTATAATACTTCCGCAGTTGGGTTTGTCCTCCATTCTTCCTCCATAAACACAACACTTTATTCTTCGGACAGTAGGTCATATTTACGAGTCTTTCGTACCACCATCTTTCGACTATTGTTCCATTCACACTCCTCAGGACTATTCCATCATCTCGAACCTACGCAATTGAAACAAAATATAAAAACGTTTTCTAATAGCTAACAAATAAAATCTCCTGCTCCTCTCTATTAAAACTTAAATTAGAAACGCTTGAGAAGGTTTACAATATAAAATAGGTAACTAAATATTGGTATATAGTAATTTTGCTAGTTAAAATTACTTACTGCAAATTTCAAATGCAGTATTAAAAATAAATTCCTAATTTATCATTTTATAATTATGAGAACAGAAATTTAGATGTAATTTCAACTGCTTATTTGAACACTAAAAAACTAACAACTATTCAAAACCAATGCAGTGCTTTTTAAACTATTTACAACACTCTCTTCTTACAAGACAATACATGCAAACTCTCACACAAATCTTTACGTAATTTTAAAACAACTCCAAATAAGAAAACCATACACCAGAAGTATTTTTAAGGTTAAGGTTCTACTGGGGATAATTTACCTCCATGAACAGCATATCTCCTGTAGCATCTACACCTGAATGTACTGTAAAGGATTGCCGATGCATTTGTCGACTTCCAAGTGGTTTCAAATCAATATCATTTCCTTGCTATAGGAAATTAACATTTCTTTTAATAAACTAATGCATTTTTGTTATGATTTTATTTCATTGCATTACAAAGAATTTTTAATACATTTTCATTGCAAAAAAAACAAGATTGGATTTTTTTTCAAATGTATTGCACTTATTATTATGTGTTATAAAATGATTAGCTCTATACTAATTTCAGAAACACCGGAAATGTTTAGTATTGATTTTTTTTTTAAAAATCCCAATTTTCCAAATGTCATTCTGTTTTTAAAATAAGAAATTTGCGATAATCAAAAATAGGTTTTCTAAAGTTAACTTTGACTTTAGAAAAATATTTAATTACTAATTTAGCACATATTGTTTTTGGTTTAAGTGTCCCTGTTCAATGTTTTCGAATTTCCTTTCTGTGTTTCACCAATTTTAAAACCAAAGATTTTAAGTTGAATGCTTAATAAAATAAACAATGCATACAAAACGATTTTAATATATTGATAAAATACTTTTATTTAATAACAATACATATTTGAAAGATATTTTTTTTCCCTGAAACTAAACTTTAAAAAAAATGTAAAAATTTACACAAACACTATACATATTTCTTCTGTGGTGTTTTTACACTAATTATAAATAAAGTAGTGTTAGATTAATTTTGGAAGCAAAAATATTAAACTTTGACAACAAATACATTTTTTTTATAAGTGAAAGGTTTTTACTTAATAAAATAAAATACCAAGAAAATTAAAAATAAAAGGTTTTACTTTACTTATATTAGAACATCTACACGGAAAATTACAAAACCTAACAATTTTTTTTTTACTATTCACCTACTATCTTCAAACCTTTTTACTAATCTTATTCGAGAATATACCTGTTAAAAGAATCATTGCACTACAAATAAATGTATTAAGAAGTTGTAGAGAAAAACAATTCTCAACATATTTACTACATTCTTCTAAATTTAATAAAAAATTAGTCTACAGGAATTTAGGAGATAATTACCAATTTTACTATTTGATCCAGTAACTCGTTGACCTCTGAGCTGTAAACAAGGCTAATATGACACTTTCCTAACAAGCGGCAGGATTTCCTTCTGATTTCCTGCTTGTTAACGTTCAGCATTACCATAAATGCAACTGTGTTATACAATAAGGTGGACAATAATCTATCTTCATCATGCTCCAATCGTTTCTTGTCCATGTCTGATAAAGATTGATACCTAGAGATAAATATCATTTTTATTCAATTATTTGAACTTTGCGGGCATTTAATTCTGACAAGAAATTAATTTTTAAAAGGCAAAAAATAATTTTAATTGTATGAGAAAATAGGATCATTTATGTATGCCCTTTTCTGCAATAAAATCAAGTAAACTATTTAACTAATTGGCTTTTCAATCACACTATTAATTTACAATGCTCCATGTGAAGCAATCATCCTAAAAGACATTTCTATAGAGTACATGGTCATAACATAGCAATGATAACAGGGAATTAAAACTTGCTGCTGCCTAATTTCACAATATAAAATATTTACTCAACTATTTTAATTGTTATAAGCATTAAAATGAATAAGCATTTGAGCTATATATAGTTACTAAATAACATAAATTTACTTTAATTCCGCTAACTTAATATTTATGTTTTCTTTTTCAATATCATTAGTGAAAAAAAAATTTCCTTAAAATTTTTTACAAATCTCAATCAGACAATGTGATTAACAAGTGGAAAAATTAGCAGATTTTTTTTTTAATATTTACAAATGAAATTTCAGTTATTTCCAATATTATTAAGAACAGTGCAATTAGTTAAAAAATATAAGCTTTATTCAATAATGAAATAACTAGTATCGATTTAAAACATTTTAGGTTCTGAGAAATGATGTTTTTGTACAAATTCTTGAAATTTTTTCCTCCAAATTATGAAGAAATGTCAAATAAAATGAAAAAAATAAATAAATAAAAGGGAGAAATCTGTTTAAAAGGACGAAAAAAAGTCAATTAATAATAATTTTCTATTATTGCAAAACATATTTTTGACATCAATGAACTTCAAAATAGTTTGTTCAAATCTGCTACTATTAGTAATCGCCTTTTTTAAACCTAAAAAATTAAACCCATATTAAACCAAAAGACAAATGCAAAACTAAATCCTTTTTCTAAAAGAATTCTCCAGAAAGAACTACACACCTCTCCATCATTTCTCCTGGTCCCTGGTCCATTCCAACCATGTCTCTTTCTTGGGATACAGCATCGAAAAAGGCATCCTCCCAGAACTGCATCTGGTCCCAGACGGAAGACCTGTCCTTTCCAACCAGGCCCTCGAATAGGTACACACGAGTAGGCTCGTTCAAGGGGTGGGAAGAGGTGCTGATGATGTTGCCACCGTGGTACCTGAAGCCAGTGCTGAGGCTGCTCTTGCTGCTCCAGATGCTCGGAGTGCGCTTCTGACGGTTGTTGAGGAACTGGAAATAAGACAATAATATTAGAACTACAAGAAATAAATTACCTCGGCACATTTTCAATCTTTTAGAGTCCACTGTCCAGTGGTACCACGGAGGAAAGAAGAAGATAGAGGTGCGCTCAAGTCCAAAACCTATTTCCAATGTGAAATAAACAATCGCTTAAACAGTAAACCCTGGCAAAGTATTCGGTGTTATTCCAAAGTGCTACTTTGTACCTCTACTTGGGGATAATTTATAATTTAATTTATCTATGAAGTACAAATAATGGAATACTTTATTGATTTCAGACCTGGAACTACATCCAGTAACTGTGCAAATGGTCATTCTTAAAGTTTTTATACTTTAAAAATCGTATGTTTATTAATGTAGCTCTTGTTGAAAATACACTGCATGTTTGGGTCTACACTTTTGGAATGTAGGGTTGTTACCTCACATCACATAAAATCTCGCCAAATGCAGTCCATCTTCTATCCTCCGTGAGTGGTACTAGACATTTCATTTCAATTTGATATATTATTTTGTCATGCTTATAAAGTAATTTGGTCTGTCTACGAATAAAATTGGTAAACAACAAATGGCTAAATTTACTTTGGACCTGGCTACTAAAATCAATGAAAAGCAAAGGATTAAATTAAGGAAAATTTAATATTCTCTCTTCTAACTTGAATAGAGATATTTTGTGATAATACTGTACAAGTGATTTTTTAGTTTTAGTTTTATACACAACAGGTGTTGGTTTTCGAGATAAGATACTTTAATCTTCTGAGGGATAGCAATGTCTAAGTGCACAGATGTGTTGGAGTGCATTTTTGTTAACCAATAGTAATCTATACAGCACAATATTTAAGATTTTTGGAGCTATAGACCAAGTTTATGAGTGAGCCAAGTTTATTATTTTTTAAAGAAAACTAATTATTTTGAAAATATAAATTTAGCTCTTTTGTGCGGTGAAAATTTACAACTTTGATTGCCTCTCAGATGGTTAATATGTAGGGATATTGAAATTAAACTTCTCCAAGTAAGCAGGAGTAAGTTTCAAGTTTGCTGATGTATAATGTATTTCCTAGGAAGACAAACATTTTGTTGTAAAACTTTTCTACAAGAATGAGGAAAATTTTGCTGCTTTGAAAAAAGCATTCTGCATGCATTTGAATTTTATGTTTTTTAAACAATAAATCTCAAGCGACAATTGCCACAATTTCATTTCATTATGGCCCATACAACACAACCCTTTAAAATGGGTAAATTTAATTTCAATAACCCTATAGTTCTTAGAACAATGCAAACACATTTTAAGGAAAAGTCATTTATGATTTTTTGCTAAATACTGATAAGAGCTTCTATAAGGCTATTTTATTTTCTGACCAAGTAAAAGTATTTAAAATAAGAATTTTAAAACTTACATTCCCAGCTTCAATTTCACTATCTGAAACTGTAGATCTAAAGGAATTTTGGCTAATTCTAAGATTCCTGTGATAACTAGGATTCGTCGTCATGCTTCCAGTATCGCTGGCATTGCAACTCGGAACTGCTTGGTCAGAGCTCTGACTGAAAGCAGTGCCACTTTCTGAAACCTAAAATACAAAATATATCAATAACTTTTGGATATATATAAAAGTAAATTATTATTTATGTCAACACAGGATAACACGGTAAAAGTTATAGATTTTAAACGACTAATCTTGGCAATCAGTACTTTTACCATGTAAATGGGTATAAAATATAAAAAAAATTGTCACTTAATAATTTAAATATTTTTATTTACTTTTTAAAATCTTTAGCTTTTAAACAAACAAACTTATGCTCCAATGTACGTATTAACTTGATTTAAAAAAAAAAAAAAATTATATCCGATATATAATTAAACTTGCACATATGGGCATCAACATTAGTTTGGGGTCTGTAATATATAACACAAGAAAGCCCTACGAATACATTTGTAGCAGTATTTTTTATAAATACAGCTCAAGCTACAGGATATAATTTCTTTGATTGAAATTACAGAATATAATCTTACAAGGTTCGAATCCAAAATTATACTAACTGAGGATATTGCCAGTAATTGTTTAGAATCCTGTTTAAAACTTGTTATTAATAGAAACTTTTTCAAATTCTTTAGTTAAGGACTAAACATTATTTTGAGTAGATACTTTAATTGGAACGGCCAAATATGAGCTATAACATTTAATAATTACAAAACATTTCACAAATAAGAAAGGGTGCATACTTCTGATTCCACACTAGTAATTCTTGAAAATAATATATTGCGTTTTGCATTTATGATGCTTCTAAACATATCCGAAGCTTCTTCATGTTCAGAGCTTTCCGGAGAAGGTGTAATGTGGACATCTAGAAAATATGAACAACCAGATTATATTATGGATAAATACATGAGATGAATGTCATGAAGTCATTGATTTGGAGCCCAGTGAAGTCGTGATTAAGTCATTGAAGAGGCTGGGTAGTAACAGAACACAAAACGATTTATTCATCAGAGCCAGAAATATGTGCTTACATAACAAGAGCTCAGCAATGAATGACGTCATGCAGGAATTTGATAGGTTATAAACAGAGGGAAAATAGGGATAATGATCAGAGATCGTGTCGGAAACACAGTCGTTGATTGGGTGAGGTGATCCTGAAGGGGAAAAGGGTGCATTCGTTCTTAAGAAGTACCTGACTGACAAAAATTTTAAAGAATTTGTGTGGGTAGATAAAGTGATGCAGAGTCAGCAGAAAATCAGGTGAATTGATCGATTTTCTTTGGGGAAAAAATACAGTGTTAGGAACACGAGGGAAAAGGCGCAAATTACAATTAGTTATTTAAAGCACTGGTTGTTAAGGAATTTTAAAAGGGGTTAGGGATTTGAAAATGAGTTGGTAACAGGAAATTCCTTTTATATATTACACAAGGCTAATTGAAAGTTTAAAAAAATTATTATGAATTTTATAACTTGCTTAATAAAGATAATTTTATTTAAATGTAAGATAATTAAACAGTAAAAAGCATTTGAGTAATAAAACTTACTGCATAATGATTCCTGCATTTGCCTTTGATCATGATATTCCTTCTCACTTCCAGGCGATGCATGATGTGGAAGATCGGATGGACTGCTGTTCGTACTACTCTTACTGGAGCTTGCTGGGGATCAAAAACATAAAATTAAACATGTGACACAGAAAATCAAAAAAGTACTACCTAATTACCAACAGATATGGGTTGAACAATTACCTAAAATGTTTTAAATGATTCCCTAAAAGCACATTATTCCTTTAAAATAATTTTTTTAAATAATATATATTAATTATATATTTAAAAAAATATAAATCATCATCATGTAATTAATACTTTGCAGGAGAATCTCTGACCATTTAAATAGGACAATATAAAACAATATAGTCATTAAACGAAAATCAGATATATTTAAAGTACTATTCAAGAATCAAATTGATTTTGATTAAACCTCTGAAGAATAAGCAAAATATTGAATATGTAGGGGTTTTTTTCACTGCAGGAGAGTTTAATTTATATTTTCAACACATTCCTTTTTTTTTATTATTACTGTAAAGAAGGTTTTAAAAAGTCCTCCTGATGCTTAGAATTTAAAAAATATTCCAAAGTAGAGATTTTTTTAATAGATTTTTATATTATGTAGAGAAGAAGGGACTTTTATATTATTAAAAAAAATCTAGAAACGTTTTCAATATCATTAATTTAAAAATTTTAAGCAAAATCTGAAAGAATTGTCTTCAATTTGTCAGACAACAAAATTAAATTCATAGTTTTATGCTAATTTGCAGAAAAATTACGCCTATCCAACATTAAATATTATTAAACAACATTTATTTATCCTTATAAATATTTATTTCCAGTATTCTCCACATTTCTAAAATCTCTATGACATCCCATTTTTTTTAACAAACACTACCCAATTTATCGCTTATCATGACTACCTGATCAAATAGACCCTTAATAAACAAATACTTACCAACTGATAAACCCGCAACATCTTCGGGTCTATCTGATAAATGTTTATATAGGTTTTCACCACTTCCGAAAGGGCTACTACCCTAAAAGTAAAAAAATACACGTGTAACCAAAGAATATGGATGGTATAAAGGAAACACTGTCTACACTTCACAAAAAACATATGAATCTTCACTTTCATGCGACATTATTCTAAAACACTGGAGTCGGCACGTAGTCAAGTTATGTTACTTAAAATAACATATTTAATTTTTTTTTTTAAATAATTTCGGTTTTAATATTAACACCGAAATCTAAATATAAAATAATATGTTCAACTAAAATATCGCTTTCTGTTATGGTTAAACAATCTAACATTTTAGTAGAATGTAGTCCAAGAATTGCATCACTCTTTCACTTCCAAGTCAACTCTACCTATGCCTTTACTTATAATTAATATAAAATAACAATGAACCCTCAAAATATTCAAACTTATTTTTAGGAACAAATAATAAGAAGTTAATGAAAAGTAAAGAAGCTCTTTAAAGCAATTTTTAAAACATTAAGAAATAACCATTTGCGAAAATTGTATTTTCATATCTGCTTAGCAACAAGCATGGAAAGTTAAAAATTCTTAAACCAACCAAGATAGAAAACAGTTAAAACTAATATCACATATATTATTTCTGTAGTAAAGATCCTTTTAACTCCCTTTAGACACAACGAATCTTAACATATGATGTGTCAAAAGAAACAGAATTTTGTGGACCAGTGATGAATCGTATTTTCATCTCACAAATATCGATGTTTTTTCTAAATTTTCTTTAAACAAGCCGTTGATAAGGCTACTATCTATGAGCAGACTGTTAAACTTTTTTTATATTTGGGCCATAAAAGATTCGCTAATATCTTTAACTGTGTATATAGGGGGAGAGGGTTCATGTGACAACTATTGCACAAACATACTAGTAACCCAAGGATAATGAAGACTATATATAGAAGGTGCGCCCGTTTTTCGCTTTTTGAAAGTGGGCAAGGAACGGCAACTAAATGACGTCATGTTAGCTCCGCCTTACTATCAGTTTTTGATCATTCTCATTGACTGTGTGTTTCGATGTAAGATTGCGTATTTCAGTAATTTTTTTTTTCGATAGCCATTTTGGCCATAACGGTAATCTCATTTTTGATTTAAAAATTAAACTTAATTGTTGGCTTTGAAACCACTTTTTTATTATTCAGAATTAAGTTTTTAGCACTCGGCTAAATTTTTGCTTCATTCGGAGCATTTTTAGTGAGCTTTTTCAGTGATTTTGTTACCTTTTGGTGCTTTGTTTACATCCGGTGTTGCGTTTACAGCCACCTTTAAACTACTGTTTTTGAGGTTTTTTCTTTATAAATATTAATAATAATTGACCGGAACCTAGGTTTATATTGTTACATATAAATTTTTAATGCTTTTAGCACTCTTTTAGTGTTTATTCCGCAAATTTGTTACTAGGTTCATTTAACATTGGGCGCATTACGATTAGTGCTCCCATAGGATTAACATAGGGAAATTTTGGAATGTGACTTTTATTTAAATTTAATTTCTCGGGGACCAAACCTGGTTTTTATTGTTTATTAACTTGTTCTCAGTCACACCCTATCTTTTTGCTTCATTTGAAGCACTTTTACCTGTTTTATAAGAGTTTTCGTAAAGTTTTGGTTCTTTGTTGATATTTTGCGGAAGTCTTGTAACTCTCAGTTAACTACTTTTAATGGATCTAGTTCAGCCTTGCCATTGGTTCAAACGAGAGCATTAGACACGCCCACAGTAGGCGAAGGAAGGCGTCACTATGACATCAAATAGTTGCTCTCTCCGCCTACCGTCAGGCAGCTCGAGTACGAGCACACCTTATATATATATATATGGTCTTCACTATCCTTGCTAGTAACCTACAAAAACATATTAATAGGAACTCATTGAAAAAAAATATTTTTAGTACTTTATAAGAATCCCTAGAAAATAAGATTTTTTTTTTTAAAGCTATATAAATCCTGTAGAGAGCACTGCAAAGATGCAAAAAGAAGGCATTTAAACATTTTGTTTAAAAAAATCAATCTTTGAATCCAAATATTAAAACAGTTTTTATAATTTTATGTACTTATGCTTAGACATTAAAAAAAATTACATCATAAAAAAATATATAATGCATCAATTCAAAAGTGCAACTGACCCTTTAATGCAAGTCCTTTTTCTCATTAATAACGAAAAGTATAAACGATTCCGTACGATTTCCCATTTTTAAAATGTTTGTAAATTATTCATTTTAGAGCATATTAATACTAAAAATACTTGAAAAGGATCAAACATATCAGAATCCAACACTTACCTGAGAAAGAGACGCTGTGGTATTTGTGCCGGTGTCGAGCCTAGCTTCAGGCTCTTTAGTGTAGTAATGAGTGTGTGCGATTTCTAACACCTGGTAGGCACTGGCCATTCCTCCCAAGCCATAATTATTAAAGGTCACATCTAAACCTGAGACAACTGCTTGAAGAAGTTTTAAGTAGCCTTTCCATACAGGTTTGGTAATGCACTGATGAAAAATAGAGATATGGAAAAATGTTGTAGTAACTTAATAATATATATAGTAACTTAATATCAATAATATATGATAACTTTCTAAAAAGTATAAGAAACAAATTTAGATTTGTATGCAGTACAAGAAATTTTAGTTTGCTAATAATTTTTAGGGTGTTTTAGTACAAAAAGTACTGTTCAATGCTACAATACAGTGCTACTAATATTTCAATTTTCAAAATCTATGTCCAAAGAACGAATTTTAAACTAAGACTCTACATATATATAATTAAGTATTTAATAAGAATTCATTTTTTAGATTGTTAAATATATTATATATAAAAAATACATTCTATTAATATTCACAAAAAATATTAATTTATAAATATCAATTGTTTTGGAATTAGAGAGAGAAAAATTCTTTCTATCCAGTGAAAATATTAGAAATACAAAACAATTTTTGCATATATGTAATGAAAAGAAATATCTAACATATATTGCAATTAGAATTTTAAAAGTAATTTTTGCTTGTATGTATACAATGTATAAATAAAAAATTGTATTGCCACAATGTATAAATAAAAAATAGACTTAAAAAAAAGTTCATTTATCAAAAAACTCATTATTTGCTTTGTAGAATAATGTATAAAATATTAAAATTATATTTTTCTGATTATGCAAAATCAAACTTAGAATGTCATAGAAAAATAAAATTTTCAATAGCAAATACATAGCAAACAATTGTTTTTAGTTAAACTATAAATATCTCTCTTATATTATAAACATTTTATTGCATTTTTTTTTAAAAGTTTTTTTTTTTTAGGTTACAAAATATTAAAGCATCATTTCTGGTCTTGCTATTGTGTGTGTGTGTGAATATTTTTCAACATATTAAAATAAAAAAAAATAACAACAAGACTACTTATATTTACCACATCATCAATATGATCATCAGGTCCAATTTTTCTCTCTAATGTTTTATTTAATCTTGAAACAACCAAATTGCGATAGTTTTCATCTTCCATCAATTTCTTTATTTTGGACAATTTCATCCACCTCACACCCTCCTCTTCTAAAACTCCATTAATAACTTCTTTCAAAAAGGTCTGGTTATCTCTAAAAAAAATGGAAAATACTTAAATTAAAATAGAACTAAAAACACTTATAAACTTGTAAAAATATTAAAACAAATTCATGGTTTTCTTGAAATTATTTGAAATTTTTCCTTAAAACTATTTCATGTATTTTTTTTATATATATTTCATGTCATGAAAAATTATTTTAAAAAAATTGTTTTTTAAATAGGTTTTAAAATTTACTAGTTTCAAAGCAAAATACAATGCTTATGAGAGAACAAAACTCGTTTATAAATCAAGAAAAATTATGAAATGCTGTTCTGGCAGTAGAAAATTAATAAATAGTTTTCTAACAATAAAATAATAGGTTGTAACACATACGTTTGAGAAGTTCTGTGATCTTCTATAGTTTGCATCCTTTGAGCATCTTGCTTTTTCTGTTGGTTGGAAGTGTGCTTTATGAGTGCGTTCTTTTCCAGTGGAGTTTTTCTAAGAGCTGTAAAGAATAAATAGTTAAAATTTAACAAGTAGAAACAAAGTTACATTTATTACTAATTATGACAATACTTGAAACTAAAATCAATTAGAGAAAAACTTTATGCAAACTAAACAATTGACAAAATCTGTTTTAGATTTGTTTGGATAGTAATAAAATTTATATTTTTGCAACTTTTTTTTATTTTATAAAAATGAATATATAACTAAATATTTGTGTAATAGTACAATAAGCATTAAGAATAACTGAAGGGAAATAAATATACTTTGATAAAATATCCGTAAATGATTTCATAAAATATGGTATTATTAAACTTAAGATTGATTTGCAATTTTTACAAGCAGATGAGTAACATCATATTTGTAACTATTTATGTAAACAATCAAAGTTTCAAAGCACTAAGCAAATGGTTCGTTTAAACATACAAATGTAAATAGTATTTTCAAAATTAATCACGATACCTGTGGGAAATGGTCCGTATGGCTGAACACGCTCTTTTGATCTGGTTGATATAGAACTAGATCTACTACCTAAAAGAGAGAAAAAAATAGTATAATATAAGCAAATCTACTTATTTTCAATAAATAAAAATATTCTTTGACTATATGCATGAAACTTACTAAATAAGCCGGAAAACATGCTGGATGTTTGGGCTGCTATTCCATTTAACTCGCTGCTAACAGTTGATATGAGGGATCCCGGACTAGAACCGCCGTCTCGAGTAACGATCTCAGTGGATTCTGGAACAAGACGCTTGTCTCGGCTAGCTGTCATAGGTTCTCCGAAGGCTTGCAAGTTCTATAAAGATCACAAGTTGTGAATACGGACATATAAATAATCAAAAACTTATAGTATTAATCAGTTACATATAAAAAAAGTATAAAATTAACAATGAGCATTTGGCATATGCCCAGGATCCAACCTGATAAGTTGTGCATGCTATGCTGATACATTAACCTAGAGCAATAGATCAATTCTGAGTGAAAGGATTGAATATTTGAAAAGACCACAACAAATATTAAAACTGACAATATTTATTTATTTTCCAAACGCAAAGAAATAAACATTGCAACCACTGGTTTACGATACCTCTACAAAAAAAACATCTCAATTTGCATCTTTTTATTCAATTTTAACATCAAATTTAAAATTGTAGATAAATTAAATAAGTGAAAACAACATTTATCAAAATTTGATAATTAAGATAATATTAAGGCATTTTCCAACTTTAAAATGGTCATCTTTGTCTTTATAGTAAGCTGTTTTTTAACAATTCAAAAACAAATGTCCTAAACTTTTAAAAGTGAAGAAACATTTTAAAATATGTGGGTTATTATCTGTTGCACAATAAAAGTCATTGTTTGTTTATAAAAATGATTATTACTGAAAAAATAAATAAGTTAATAATAGCAGTTTTTATGTACCTACAATCGTGTTTTCAATCAATTTTGTAGCTAGAAATATTTAAAATCTATGGCAATTAAAAATATTTATTCAAACCTTACAGAATGTAATAAATTATGCTTTTCTCAACACAAATAAATTAATTCACACATAAAATCATTTGTAATAAGTTTCAAATTATAATTCTCATAAATATGCAAGCCTATGTATCTAGTAGTTATTCCAGCAGTCTCATAAGTGAGCAGACTATTTTCAAAACCAGATAGATCCATTTTCATAAATATTACAGGAGACTTCAACATCTTTTGCATACATTTAGACATGCGCATACTTTTGGATCTAAACTCATGACTTTGAATGAATTTCAAACTGGATTAGGCACTTTTGATCAATATCACTTTGCAAGACGATGTAGGGCAATGAGAACTTGTAAAAAATATAAAAAATGATTTTGCAAAAGATATGGATCTATCTGGTTTCCAAATTAGATTTGTCAAATACACTTATGTAGTCTTATAAATCTTATCAAAACGCAATAAGTCAAAAGTGGAAATTTCCATCATTTATAAAAAAAATTTCTACTATATATTTTTTAATTTTTTTAAAAATCAAATTAGACTGCTGAGTCATTGACTTTTCGCGAATGTTTAAAGTAATCACCATCCACTGAAAATTTGAGAATATGTTATCACAATTGACAATAAACCCAACAAACCAGGTTCTACATAACAAAATACCACTTGAAAACATTTGCTATTATGTGAACATGACCTTAAATTTTTAACACATTACCTTTAACAGTGTTTTCTTCCCCGCTTCCCTAGCAGGCTTGGTCGCCTCCAGGGCCGTCCTACTAGCCTCGACTGCAGCCTTGCTCGCCTCCTTGGCAACCCCTCTAGCCTCGCGTGCCATGGTCTCAAGCAGGGAGCTCTGACTGTTCTGTGTGGTCAGAGTCGCCCCGCCCAGACTTCCAGTCCGACTCAAGATGCTACTTATGCTCAGGGTTCGCGTGGGTGTGGGCGTGGACCCCGTCCCTTTGTCAACTGATGTGTCGGGAGTGATGCTGGACCGCATGCGTCCAGCGGGGGAGCTGGAACTGATGTTGTGGTCGTGGATGCTTTCGATGTCGCTGCTCAGGCTGTCTGCTGGGCTCCGGCCTTGGATCGGGGGCTGAGGAGAGATGACCGATCTGATGGTGGAGGGGGTGAGGGTAGCTGTCTCACCTTCCTGCCCGCTGAACACTTCTGCGTCTAAGTCGGCGTGGTCCTGTAAAATTGAAAAACGGTATAACTCACATAAAGATCTCCTATAAAATTTCATATATTGTTAATACCTCTGGCACAGTAATTTTCAATCTTTTTTTTTTCATGTACCCCTTGATAATACTTTTCATTTATGAGTACCCCCTTCTTTCAAAACCCTTCTCATTCATCCATCTATGCAAAAAAAGTTCGTTTTTGTTAGGCAGTATTGCTTTTAAGAATATTCTACATGAACATAATGAACACGCATTGCATTTTGCAGAAGCCTCTGTGATTGGTACATTCAAACCACATGTTTTTGGTGTTCCAATCACAAGTCAGGAGGTTTCAGCAAAATGACATGCACATTTATTACATTTGTGTAGAATGGGCCTTCAGTTAGCTGGCAAATTTATCAAATGACCCAAATCGATGACACTTACCGACTGTTATTTTTGAATTTTTACTGATTACATTTATTATTTTTATTTAAGTTTTCTGCCATTAATAACATTATTATTACATATCCCCCAACTGGGACATCATGTACCACAAATTGAGAACTGATGCTATAGCACATTAAGGAAGTATTTAAATTTTGACTTAAAATTTTTTTAATTTTGAATTAAAACTTAGTGCATACCCTCAAAAGGTGTTTAGTCATATATAAATAAAATAAACAATGATAAAATTATATTTGTATTTGATATTTTCTGGGATATATATATATAGCTTAAATTTATTGAATATACCCAACACTGAAACACACAAACTACTTTCATAAGTAAATAAAAACTGGATATATATATATCTATCAGTATAGTGGTTTTCCTACCTGTGATTCAGATCTGTAAGCTAACGGTTGAAATCCTGGTGTAACAGCTTGCTCTGCAGCTCTAGCCAAGTCTTCTTCAGGATCACAATTATAAGAAGGACTACTGCAAAGTACATTTAATTTTTAAATCAAAATCATTAATTAAAGTAGGATTGGCATGTTCAAAGAAAAATATGTTCCCCAAATTCACAGTGGAAAATTTATGTATAACTCGTATTATGTAAAATTTATCTCTTTAAACTTGGGCTTATGCAAACCTTTAATTAATTTGTGACTGCATGTACAGTAGAACTCCAATTATCCGGATGAATTGGGACCAGACCCTATCCGTATAATTGGATAATTCATGAACAAAAGGTAATGTAATTTAATAACTATTGGAAACAATATAATTCACTGATAAGAAACTTTTATGGATTTTGCTGATTTCTTTTTTTCTCTCTCAAAGCGATCCAGAAAATTGGAGATCTGCTTTGTTTGATCTAGAACCGGAGTTCGGATAATTGGATTTTTATTGTATTACTGACGGTACAGAGAGCAGACTTTCAGTTAAAGTTTTGGGAAATAGCGACATACCTGGACAAAGAGGAATGCGAAGACGAAGTTGAAAGAGATCCAGGCAAAGAGAAGGCTGAATCACTGCTGTTGACACCTGTTGTTGGAAGTTGCAGTGTGCTAGGTGGTTGATAAACAGAGTGATGATCGAATAGCACTTGACTGTTGCCCGATTCTTCTGATCCCGAGGCAGCTGCAAAGTAGATTTTAAAAATTGTATTAAAATTTTTTTTTAAATGTATTTTATTATGATCCAGCCAATAACAAAGTGGCAACAAAATCCTGGAAAAAAAGTTCCCCGATATTTCCCTGATGGTGTTACAAAAATTTCCCTAATTTTACAATTATGTTAACGAATGTTGCAATATATGCTTTGTATAGAAACATAGTATCCACGCTACAATAATTCAATAAATATAATGCATTATAAATGAAAAGCAATACTTATAGTCAGTTAAAATAATCATTTATCGATACAACACAAAATTATGCGATGCAAAATGTGCCACAGGCATATTAGTAATTGTTCTCTGGAGGCAGATAATGCAAAAAGAAACAACATTTTTAAATTACTTCTTTTGTAGATCATTTTAAATGATTTATATGCTTCCTATTTCCTATTCGAAACTTCAATAAATCGCATATTCATTAGCCCTGAACATGTTATTTAATATGCAATAACCAACATGCTTTCCCTAAAAGTCCAGTAACATCCCTAAAAGTAGTAGTTCACATTTCTACAAAAATAAAAATCCGAAAATTCCCAAAGCCATGCTTTTTTTAAAATTCTTTTTTATAATTAAAAGGAAATATTGACAACTAAATTACCTAGAATAGAGAGCATAATAGACAATAATTGCTAAATTTGAAAATTTCTCTGATTTTTTGGGACATTTTGAAAAATTCACTGACATTTCCAAAATTAAAAAATTCCCTGATTTTTTGGAGTTTTTCAGGTTATGTTGCCACTCTGAATAAGTAATACAAATTTCAATAATTTAGACAAAATATAAGTATTTAATATACTAGCCTTAAATTATGAAAATAAATTAACATAATGATACTGATTTTCAATTTAAGTTGAATTTTTTTTTTCAATTAGTTAGGAATAGTAGAAATATTTTATTATTAATTCACTAAAGTACATAATATCTCTATCTAAAAAAGAGTAACTGCTGTTTGTCAAATTCCGACCGGCTGTTCTCTTTCATTCTTTACTCGCATCTCAAAAATTAACTATTAGAAAATTATTAAATTCTATGAGTTTGTAGAAATTTCTACATTAAACCTGAGCTCTAGAAATAATTATGATTGCTGTAAGAGTATAGAAGGAACTTCTAAAACTAAAATGCTTACCTAGTAAGCCTTCACCTGTCATTTCACTATTCACCATATCGGTAACAAAGTCACTGAGAGATGAATAAGACGAACTAGTACTACCAGCTCCTTCGCTGTCACTACAGCTTTCATCTGAGCGAAATACGAAAGAAGATTTTTTATCAGAAATTAAACCAACTAATTTTGTACAATCATAAATATTAATAAAAACAACTAATCTATATAGTGGCTCTAAATAATGTTAGCCTGCTACTAATAAGCATTTTAATGAAAAAGTAAACATAACTTAAATTTTTTTTAGAGCAATGATAACCAAAATTATTTGTCAAATTTCATAGATATATTGTGTAAAGTAGTTATAGCTTAGTATTGTACTCCGATTTTCCGTATAGTTAATCAAAATAAAACATTTCTCTATATTACATTAAATCATTCTAGCTTTCATTGCATACAAAAATTTATATCCAATGCTCAATTCAAAATTTCCTCAAACCTAATTTGGGAGGTTTCTAAGACTGTAAAAGTAGGCGAGAAACAAAAATTACAAAACAAACTTTGGCGACATTTAGAAATTGTCAAATCAAGAATCTAGTTCTACAAACCATGGTACACTAAAAATAGTGAAAATACTGGATCTCATGTTCGCAGCTTAAAAACTCAAATATTAACAAAAAAGAGAGCCTGTATATTTAATTTAAACTTTTATTATAATTTTGAATAGTTAAAATTTTTGAAAATAAATTAATTCTAATTTCTATAAAGATTTGCCTAAAGTACCTGTTGATGGTTCAGACTGAGTAGCTCTAGCCATGGAACTGGCCAAATGCGATCCTTCTGACCACACTTTGAAATGTATGGGCTCCAGTTGGTGACTATACCATTTAGCTTTATCTCCAACGACAGTGGGATCAAATACACCTAGAAAATATGTGCAACAAAATAAAAAAAATATTTATTGGGGCCTTGAAATTCTATGCCCATTCAAATGGTATTTTTGTTATTATTTATTTTTAATTTTATTTAACTTTCTTCAGTTAAAAATTAATATTTGAATACTATTTCATAAAGAAGATAACTTTGCACTTCACTCCAAACAAAAGTTTGACTTGAGGAAAATTGTCAGACAGTCTTGCAACACTTAAAACGAAACAATAACCTGAATTTTTTACACAGTAATGTAATTACATTAGAAAATATGAAATCCGGAATCTTCGAAATTTTGGGGATTCCGAATTTTAGATCTTCATATATTATAAACATTCCTCCTTTCTGTATGAAAGCAAGTTGAGGTTCTGGTAAGTAATTAAAATTTCCTACAGCAAATTTCAATGCTCTTTAACATTGATGTCAAAATAAGTCAAAGAAATCGCTAAATTAGAGAAAAAAAACAGAGTTACTAGTTGTTATTTTATTGCAGCCAGAATGCATAGAAAATCATTTTATGTATTAGTAATTTTCTTTATTATTGATAACATTATTGTAGCAGAATTGAAATTTCTAAACACTCAACACATTCTGTATTTGTCCATATTAAGTACCAAGAAGAGAGATGACTTCGCCAAGTTTAAATGGATGTAAATCAAATATACCAATTAAAAAAAAAGAATTCAAAAGGTCCGGAAAGGAAAAAAGGATCATTCAAGTTGTTAGATATTCAAATTTTGGACTTTATTATATTAAATTTTTATATTTCAGTTTTTAGCTACTCTTAGACCAAATCAGAAGTGTTATGTATATTGTAATTTAAAAGAATGTCTTGCATTAATATATTTTTTTCTCTTTAAATAAGCATAATATTTTTTAATATATTCAAACTGATATAAACGAAAAATTTATATTTATTAGAAATATTTAATGAACCAAACGGTCTAAATTTTCTAATATATACCAAATATAAAATTCATTATTGGAACTTATTCTCACAGATTAACAATTTTTTTTAACAAATATTGGACAGAACAATTGTAATAAATAGTGGACTATGACTTGAAACTATTTACAAGGATTAAATGTTTAACTGGATTCAAAATGGTGAGTTGGTAAAATTTCATAACTAAATGACTTTTATAAAAATTATAATCACATTAAAAAGAAATACACAACAGCATACCTGTATGAACTCTCAAGAAAGCTACATTTGTTGGGGAAAGAGACCATTCAGCAAAAAATTCAACAGCCTAGAAGGGGAAAAAACAAAATTTAAGTCGATAGATACACAATCCATATATTAGCAATTTAGTAAAAATGACAAACAAATTTTAATACTTAAAAAATACTTTAGCAAGTTAATTTTAAAAGTTATTACTTAAAACATAACAATTTTTATTCTCTTCTTTTATCATTTCCCAAATTAATAACATTTCTAAATGATTTATCAATTGTTAAAATTTGAAGCATACTGAGATGTAATGTTTATTTTTCCTTCCTATATTGAAGTGTGATTAAAAAAAAATATATAGAATACTGTAATGTAATAGAAAGGCAATTACATTTAACTAACAAAATAATCTTCCAGATGTTGTTTTGGAAGACAAAGTTTCTAAATTTTAAATTGACTTTCCAATTATAGCAGAAGGAAATGTTAACATTTCATAATAACGGTTCATTGAATTGTCTGACTGCGGTTACATAATGGACTATTAGAGATGGTTCGTGATCCATCTGTGAAGGACAGACCCAGGAATACTGTTTTGTAATTTTGAACAATAGTCAGAGGACATGGACAACATCCAAGCTGGATAATTTTTGAATTATGACAAATTTAATGAAAACCAGTTCCCTATACATGGCAGATGTTTATTTTTTATTGATGTGGAACAAAACTTCAGCAAAAAAATATTTTATTTGGTATTTTGCTAAAACAGCTAATACATTCAGACCAAGCATACTAACCTGTGTGCGTACAAACTTGTGAACAAATTGCGACATCTTGGGTCTTGAGTGCAGGAAGCTATTCACTTGAAAAGCGACGACGGGGCGGGGGTAGAGGCGCAGGGTTCGCGTATGCTCCATGAAGTTCGCCAGCACCCCTGGGGAGTTAAAGAAGCGCACCATCGCAATTCGGGTCGCAACATCCACGGAATCCACGTCATTGCCATAGATCAAGGGATTGAAACCTGTGGTCAATGGGGGAGGTGGAGGTTCCTGCGACACCAGCCGATCGGCCACCCCAGGCTGTATGCGGTCCAGGTTCTTGATGGGCTGTGGGCTCATGCTCATGGAGGCTAAGGCCTGGAAGGGGGGGATGAAAATAAGCTTATATATCAACCCCATTGGTAATCACACACATAACATCACATCCGGTTATTTCTAGCTTTCCCAACAATTTACTCAATTTTTAAAAATATTAGGGGGATGTAACGAATAGTAAGTTGTATAAATAGCCAAATACTGAATAATCGGTTGACTTTGAGGTCGAATACCAAATATTCAGCAGCCAAATAACAACTTGCTTTAAAATTCTTTATACAGGTAAACAAACCAAGTACCTGAGGAAAAGGTTTAGGATGAAAAATTATCATAAAGTGAGTTCATAAAACTATTCATCATTACAATATTATTTCAAATCCAATGGTTAGAGGTGTAAGTTAATAGCTATTTCTTTAAAAGTAATTAATATTAAAAAAAAACTAGCTTGTACATAATAAAAATACTTAAGATCTCAAGTTGCAAAAGCTACTTTGCAATTTGAAAAATCTTTAGAATATTGGTGGGTTGTTAGCTAAAATACCCAATCGTTGTATGAGTTCCTATAGACAGGAAGAAATATGGACATGCAAATACAATCATGTACAAATCTGCATACAAAAAAATACTTTTGTTTTTTAAATAAATTTATAATCTTCATGTTTTCACAAAAGCGCATTAATTAAAAAAAACTCGTTAAAAAAAAAGGCATGTGTATATAAATTAAATTATCTAAAAGTGAAATAAAATTATAGTCTTGGTATTTCATTTGCTGCTCAAATGGTTAAATGACTTATTTATTAAAGGGTTGGTTGAAGAACTCTCAAATTATGATAGGTAATTACTTGTTTAAGATGATTTAGTAGAATTGTTCCCTCAGGCTCAGGAAGCGGTGGAAGATCTTCAACTCCAGGAGGTTTAATTACCTGAAATGCATTTAAATTCAGAATCATATATTGAAACATTGATCAGTTTTAAAGTGTTTCAACAAAATCTAAGGATGTAATCTTGCCATTGTATAGAGGTTTGGTAAGGCCCCCTAGAGTATGCTGTACAGTTTTGGTCACCATATCATTAAAAAAAACTTGATTTTTTAGAAAAGGTTCAACACAAGGCTATAAAAATGGTCCAAGTTAATTCACTTATGAATTATGGAGATAAATAAATTTAAATATGCATGATTTGGAAGAAAGGGTTAGGGAAGATTTGATTCAACTATTCATATTTATTAAACAAGGGGATGTGGAAGGTTTAGATTTTAATATAAATGATAGAATGAGAGGTCATGAGTTTAAATTAAACAAATCCCATTTTAACCGGAAAGTGAGAAAACGCTATTTCTATAATAGGGTAATAGATAAATGGAACAACTTGCCATTGAATATTGTTAATTGTACAGGAGTAAAGGATTTTAAGAAGAAGTTAGATATTCATTGGGGGATAGTTATGAGATACTAGCATTGTTGGGCCTTGAGTCTGTTGTTGGTCATCACTATCTGTATTTAACAGTGTTTCTAAAGAAAGTACGAATTCGAGTTTGAAGTGCAAGCATATCCAGATTTAAACTTAAAAAAAGTATTAATATTTAGTACAATTTACAACATAATTAAATTGTCCAGTACTAAACAATTAGTGAAATGGAAATTAAGAAAAAAAGATAATTTAGGATTCTTTTTATTCTAAGTAAAAAAATAATAAGCAGATTGTTTATTGAGACTAAAATTATTTTATGAGCAGCTTCAGTTGTTTATTAAATTAAAAAAAATATCAGAATCACTGGAACCAACCAGTGATTGACATTATAAACACTAAACCAATCACTGGCACCAGCCTATGTATAAACACTAAACATGTGATTAATATAAGTATAGAAAAAAATCTGCCATTGTCAAAAATAAGTAGTAAATCCAAGACAAAAATATAAATCTGTACATATTAGAAATCAGTTCAGAAATTATGTGTTCACACTGCTGATTTTTCTTAATCTCAAACAGGAACATTCTTTGGATTGCATAGAAGCCAAAATCATAGTTTTTTTTATAAATTATATTCATTTGTTCATCAATCATACAAGAACCATTGATCAGATTATACACTTATTGGGGCTTTTTTTTTTACATTAAAGGTAATTTATTTGGTTAACTAAACATGTAGAATACTTTATTACTTGCAATAGATGTTTGAACTAGTTTTTTTTACATATCAAATTCTATTTGATATGATAGATATTTTAACCTCAAAATGACAATCAAATATGATTTGGTAAATTAACGTCACACTAGAACTGCACAGTGGGCTATTGGCGACAGGGTTCATCTCGAAGGAAAACATACACATTCATACATGCACCTCGTTATTTTAGAACCATGGTCAGATGACGAGAAAACACTGGAACTGGAACCCAACGCCTTCAATAGATGTCGTGACTTTGAACCCCGATCAGATTTATCATACACCAGTTCCGTATACACGCCGTAAATTTTTTGCGGATGTTCTGGACGACTTTTTTAGTACTTTGTAGCGAAGCTGGCAACCCTCCGATCAGAAGATCCCTACTTTTTTTTGTCAAGTCCATCATTTAGGATCGAATCGGGAATCTTCGTATTCCCAGCTGACGCCTTTAACCGCTAGGCCACACAATCAAATATGAAAACACAGAATCAAACACAAGGTTAATTTTACTAAATAATCACCTTATTTGAATCCAAGTCCACCAACCAAACATCTTCTGGCATCTTGAAATGGCGCTTAAACATGAGAAAACTTGCTGGTATTCCTATGATATAAGGTGTCGGTGCCAAGAGAAGCTAGAAAATGATTTTTTTTTTAAATATACATACCCTAATAATGTTTTATTACGTTTAATCAACTTTCATACTTAATATAATTATTTTTATACTATTATCATAATGCTATATCATACAACATAACAAGCAATCAAGCAATAATTTTTTTACTGATTAATTAAATTTGTTACATTATTTAAAAAAAAAAAAGATTATAACTTATATTCTTTTCAAATGGGTAATTTTAAAAGTTTTAAAAAAAAAATTCCTAAAACCAAATGTTGGTTAATTTTTTTTAAACTAAAAAACTTCCACAATGACTCAAGTTTGAAATGCCAAAACTCATGATGAAAACATTAAATAACCGTGCAAACAAATAAATGAAATTTATAAAGGATTCCTATCTTCTAATAATAGATAAATAGTTGTTTCTTATTATAAAATTAACAATCACAACAAGAATAAACATGTATCAAAGGAATTCAATACAACACATTTTTTTTTATAGAAAAAGATGTCTGTGCAATTACCTGTTCAGCCCCATTCATGCAAGTTGGAAGCAAAGGTATCACTGGAAACATGTATTCCAAAGGATAAATCATCGTAACAAAGGCCATAACGCTCATAGAGAGGGCGTTGTAATCACGGGATTGCATAAGAAGCTGAAGAAAAGAATTAAAGAAATATTTACAGGCCTTGAAATTCAAACTAAAAACTGTTTTCATCAATTATTCATGATCAGTTAAAACATTTAAAATCCTTAAATGTATAATGCTTAAACAATAAATTTAATTACATATAGCAAAAATATTGAAAATTAATGCAATATTTGTTTTCTAAATGAAATTTAATTTATGTTATTGTTTTTAAGTGTGATTATATAGAACTTTTCCATGTTTTGCTGACATTGATAATTTTATATCCTAATCAAGAGCTTAAAAAATATCTGAATTACAAGAAAAGTATACTGCTTCAGATATAGGGATGGATGAGTAAAACTATGCAGTTAAGTAGGGTTTTATATAAAGATAAAATGTACAATTTGTTTGTACATGCCAAGATATATATACAAAAATCTTAAATGAATAAACTAAAAATGCTTTAAATATTCTATTAAAGATTTTTTATTAATTGTATAAATTATAATAAAAATAAAATTAAGGTATAACAAAAAAAAGACAAATTAGCAAAAGCAAGTAGCAAAAGCTAACTTCTTCAATTCAAAAATATATATCACAATATAACATTTTAAATTTGTTTCATAATCTGAACATTTTTATATTTATTTTTGTTTGTGTTTCATAAAACTAAAAATAAATGCCAGTCTCCTAAGGAGTCCCAAACTGATTAAGAACTGGTACAAAGAAGTATTTTAAATGTTTGTTATATTAAAATAAAACTAAAGGATTTTCTTAGTAGAAATTATAAATTGATATTTAGAGTTATTCATGTTTATAAAAAAAAATTCAAAGATATAATGATTAAATTATTACAGAATATTTAAAGTAAGTTTTAGCTTTTAACTAGAAAGACAAACATTTCAGTATAAAAAGTATTGTGTGGATTACAGACTAGTTCAAAGGTAAATTGAAAAATTGAAATTTGCATAAAATATCTAAAAGTAAATAGCAGACAGATTTAGAAATTAGCATTTTTGTACCAAAGAGAAAAAATAATAAATTTCTTTGTCTGATATTTAAAATATCTAAAAATATCTAAAAGTAAATAGCAGACAGATTTAGAAATTAGCATTTTTGTACCAAAGAGAAAAAATTATAAATTTCTTTGTCTGCTATTTAATTGTTCAATATATATTAGGCTAATTTGTGATTCAAAAAATTCTTAAAACGAGATTACAAAACATAAAGATAATACAAAAAAGCAAATAAAAAAAAGAAATTTAGGTTAAAAGAATAAACTGCTTTGTTTTAATAAAAATATCTCAAATTCGAAAGATTAAAAAGCGATAACACAGGAATATGAAGTAGCAATACTTACTTTATGCTCTAATATAATACAGGTGAGAACTTTCATGCACGTGTTAACACCTAATAACTCTAAGGGTAAATGGAGAGGGAAATCCACTAGAGAAAACCTAGTGTGGTCAGGGAGAGCAAAGGTGAGAGGAGGTTGAATATCTCGAGGCAGAATTTCCACCTAAAGAACAATTCAAGTCTCTATAAATCACATGGAAGTGTACAATTAACATGATTTAAAACATTGTTAAGTCATAGAATTTTATAAAATGGTTAGAAAATAATACTTACATTTCAGGACTAGAATGTTTTCTTTTAAAACCAGTCCCTGAGATTCCCTTAAAATCACTCTTTTTGATTTTTTTAAATTCCACCTTTTAAATATCTCAACTTAAATTTATATACAGCCCCTATATTATATATCTGCTTTGTAATACGGATGTATTGTCCAACTTTTCGAATCAAAGCTTAAATTAAAATATGTTAATATAGCTGTTATTGAAAGTTGACCGACAGAAAATAAAAGATTAGCACCACTCTTCATTGTATGCGTGTATGTATGTATGTATATCAGTGTTCACTGTAGGCGTTTTTTGGAGAGCGGTCCACCCTGCCTGCCCTTTTTTCATCACGATAGCGCCCTTGTGCCCCTTTTTTCACAAATGCCGCCCTCTTTTGATAAAATTACGCCCCTCTTGCCCTTTTCAGTCGAGCTCAAGCGTCCTTGCTTCCCTAGCTATTTTTAAAAAAGGCGTCGATTTAAAATAAATTATGTGTAAATTGGAATTAAGTGAATTATGACAGTAGAAAAACAAACTCCTTTGGACTTCTTTTTTTTCTCAAATTTTTTGCTCAAATTTTTCAACTCCTTTTCACTACGCGTGTTGTGCAATCTCGATGATTTCGTGGTTATTTCAAGCACGGGGCATTACACAAATCCTATATTAGTTGCCTGTACGCCTGTACCCGCATATGAAATGCTATGTTTTTTTTTTTTTTTAAAGTGAAGATATTGTTTGGTTACATTATTAGGCCTTTTATTACCAAATTTTAGATTTAAGTAGCCTTTTCATCAGTTTTGCAAGGGGTCTGATTAGGGCTACTTACAGATTTGGTTTTTAGTGAAAACATTAATTTTTAAGTGTCAAATTTTGGATTTTAAGTAGTATCTTCATAAAGGGACATCAATTTTGTACGGGTCTTTCCTTCAAAATAAGCCCTGAATAGTCACCAATAGCCCAATATTCAGCTTTAGAGCAATATCAATCAACAAATCGGAACTTTTTTTGTTGGGTCACGGGTCCGATATATAAACGGTTGACCACGTCCACCTCAAACTTTTTTTTAAAAAAAGTACCCATTTAAAAACAAGAAGTGCCTTTTCAAAAACGGGGTGCCCTTTTACCGTCAACAGCGCCCTGCCCTTTTTTATTTCTAGAGTGAACACTGTATATATATATATAATGATTAATAAGAAAATTCAATGGAAACAATTTTTAGTCAGAAATGCAAAAGTTAATTGAAAAACATAATAAAAACCACAAAGTATGTGCAACACAGCAATGTAATCTATCAATATAGTAATGAACCCAAAGATAAAAAGGAATTTAAATATCATGTAATATATAAAAATGGAAACATGTTAACATTTTTCCATCAAGGGGAAGTGACGCCCATGTGTCCCAAAAACCAATGGTGTTTCTGATGTGACGTGCCACATAAAATGCAAAATCGTCACAGATCCCCCGACATCAGTTATTTAAAGATTACAAACAATAAAACCGAACCAGTGTAACTGAACAAAGTGCAAGATACGATGATATAACAAGGACAAATAAAAGCTTATATAAAATAAAATATACATTAACAAAACTCAGTTATTAAAATAAAGATAGTGTATTTGAAAATATTCACCTCCACCCTTGTTTTCCCAGGTACTGGGACTGGAGCACTGAGTAACCTCAGCATCCACATTTCAAGCTCACGAATTCCATGAAGGACAGCGGCTGGAGTGTTTTCACTCAGCCTGCCAGTGATGAAAGACCAAACGGTGTCCCTGGAAAAGATACAGCACAAGTGATTAAATCTTCAGTGCAGCAAACCAATATAATTAGTTTCTTTAAGTAACAAATAAACTAACAAAATAATTATTTTTTATGGCTCGACTTGTGTTTTTATTATGTTCAGAGTCCCTTAATAAACAAAGAGAAACAGAAGTGATTGCGCGTGTAGTTTAATTTTCATGCATATATCAAAGTCTAATGTATGTAAATTAAATAGTGTAAGTAATTTAACATTAGGCTTATTTCACTAGTATGCTTTAGAGAATATGTCTTACAAAATGTTTTATAACTTAGTAAGCATTAAGCAAAAAAAAATTTCATAAAAGAGAAACCTTAAAATATTAGTTTAAAATAAACGTTTAACAATAGTTTAATCAATAAAGATAATGTTAACAGATTGAACTTTTCTGATAATGTATCTCATTTTTGTTTCATATGTATCAAGAATCCAAGTTAAATAATTGGCTAGATACTGATGATACCAAATAGTATAAATAATAAAATTCATTAAACATTGCCAGAAATGAAATATATGATAGCAATTAATTAAAAAAAATATATTTACCAAAATAGAACAATTAGTCCCATTTGGTGACTGGTAAGTGCAAGTGTTAACCAATGCATCAGACAAAAGCCTTATTATGTAATCTAGAACAGTGGTTCCCAAAAAAACCATATGGAGTTCGTGGTTTAATATTAGAGGATCCGATACATAAGAAAGATTTTTTGTTAAATGATTGTCTATGTTTTTATGAGTATTAAATGTACCAGTAAGAGACTAAAAGTAATTAAACTTCTGATTGTGATGCCATTTTACTCTACATATTTTTGGGTATATTTGTGTCCATATTCTTAGTAAAAGTTGTGTAACATTAAAAGAAATCATAAAATAAATTTTAGAATTTTTTTTCTTCCCTTCATTTTTTTCTTCTAGCAAAATTGAAACGTATACATACCCAAAAAAGAGAAAGCAAAAGGGACTTCCATGAGCATATTTGAGAAAAGGGATTCTTGGTACCTATTTTAGTTTTAGCTAGGGGTTCATGGCTGAACCCTCTGGGGCTCACGGACGTGATATCACGTTTAAGGATATCTAGTTTTTCAGCAATGCAAGCAATATTTAAGTTCATAAAATTACTATATTTTACAATATTTTTTTAATTAAAAATTTTAAGGCATAGCTGACAAACTATTTCTATAGAATTAATCAATTAATTCAAATATCTAAAATAATATAAAAATTGATGCACATTAAAAAAATTTTAAAAACGTCCAGGCGGTAAAAAACAATTTACAATTGAAAAAATCTGCTTCTGCGTAAGTGGATTAGTGCCAATTGTGAGTCGCTGAACAATAGCAAAAGACAACCCCCACATACCCATAAATAGTAAGGATGAAATATATTAACGTATTTCTTATAGCCAAAAATCATAAAAAAATTTAACGCTTCTGTTCATTCATAGATGGCAGCATTAAAAAAAACATTTAAATTTATTTATGAGATGATCGAAAGATTCATCACAGCTCCTGAAAATTCTCTTTTTATACATAATGTGTTAAGATACATTGTGTACAAGGGCCATAAAAGATATCATTACTACAGAAAAAATATATATGATTACCTGCTTTGTCTGGTACCTCCGGTGCGTCTCGAGAGATTCCTCTCATTGCAGGTGTCAATGAGCTTCCTCAAAATGAAAAGGCATTCCCGGAAAGTAGAAAAGAACGGATGATGACTAATGATGCAAACTGATGTGAGAGAATGACTCCTGATATGCTGATGAGCGACGGGTGATGATGACTTCGAATCGGCGTCAGAGTCATCCTGGTGCGACCTCGGGTCTAGGAAACCTGTAGCCGAATCAACTTCCCTGACCTTGTTCAACTTCTTTTTGGCCCGATCCCTGGCTTTTTCTTTGGTCGAAGGCCTCCTCTCAATGGCCCTATAGGCAAGGAGGTATTTAGGATTTTGTTTTGGGAAGGGTTTATAAAAATACTATGAAATAAATAGTTAAAAGGAATCAGAATTATAATGTAGTTAAAGCTGAAATTTTTTAAAGCGATACTAATTATAAATCAATTATAGACTAAATAAACTATAATAACTTAATTGTCAACTTAACAACAGGAATCACCTTATCATTTATTTTAGACTTAGGAATTTTTATTTTATTTGGATTGGGAGGGGACTCCAGGGATGCCACTCAATATTAATAAAAAAAAATTCAAGAGTTTTCTTTGTTTTCGTGAGGGTCTAAAAAAATTCAGACAGAGAAGTACGTGCAGAAACCAACTGATCCTTTTGCACATTAATATGGAAGCATGATAAAATGCAGTGCCGTTAACTGTAGAATGGTACCTTTAAGTCTATGTCTGTGGTTTGTAAAGGATAATATAAATAGCTTATAAATAGATAAAGTGAAATTGAGAGTATTATAATTTTATCGGAACAGACTTTAATGAACAAACACATATACAGGCTGACTCCCGATAACTACAAGCTAAAACAAAACTGGCTTCTGTTCAATTTCATCTAGCGACAAAGTGACGATGTGGTTCTTTCTATATACACCTAGTACCACTGCACAATGTGCACTATTAAATGTATGCTTCGTCTTGCACTAAGAACCAGGTGGCACTACCGCCAAATGGGTTACGCTGCTTGCCAACCATGCCACACTGATATACATAAAGGGATTGTTACCTAGGACCGTCACCGATTCTGTGCGACTATGGGACGTGTACGATTCTAGGGTTAAATAATAACCCAGCAAAGTATAGAAAATCAGAATATTTAATAATTTGCAAATTTACATGAAAAAAAATTACGTAAATTTTAGTAAAAATAATACAATAGAAGTACATACAACAAACAATTGCAGAAAAAAGCCCCGACTGAGAAACTTTGATAAAATCTTAATTTCCCTGAAAGCAATTAAAATGTCCCCTGTTTTTCAGATGTGTAGCAACCCTTGCCTCCCCTTTGGGTACACCCTTACCTGTAGAAGTTGACGCAGATGCCATAGCGCACCCTGCTCGTGTCCTTCTCCGTCAAGGCGAACACAAATGAGTTGGACTCCCTGAGGCTAATGCGCTTGGGGCCGATACACACGCAACCCTCTGGCTGGCAGAAGTAGACCACATCGGGACTGAGAGGGAAGTCTTTGTGGTCCTCTGCCGGGTAGCGCTTCAGGAGCTCTGGGGTCTGCACCGCATGGGTCCGGCTGGGCTGGCGAGCCCCCACGAAGACGATGTAGTCCAGCAGCCGGGGGCAGAAGTACTTTTTGGTGGCATCTGACATCTCTCTTCAGGTAGCTGGGTGGGGGAGAGGGCAGTGGCTGGGCTACACTGCGCTGTCAGGTTTTGGGAGGTGTCAGCGTTTTCATTATTGGAGTTATCTGCAGATGTGTATAAAGATAATAAGTGGGTGCAGTCCGGCCATAGCGGTCCTCCAGTAGCAGATTGTCCGCTTGGAAAACTCCATAATAACAGCATTTACGCTGGAAAATAAATTCAACGTCAAGTTAAGAGAAAGTTCAGAAATTTTTAAACTTGCATTGTAATTTGTAAATGTAAAGTGTAATGGTGATACTAATTGTGTGAGATTTATTTATTATATAGATAACAGAACTGACAAATTCAGAAATCAGCTTTGCACTTAAAAATTGTATTTAGGCATCCATTTTTTCTCATAAGCATATTCTAATCTATTGTAAAACTAGTTTGATAAGAGTCTAGAATCGAAATTGATCAGTTTACATCATATTTATAAGCAGTTTCTTAGAAATAGCCGAGTGGGATTCATATACTTATA
Source organism: Troglohyphantes excavatus (assembly GCA_963932185.1). NCBI lineage: Eukaryota > Metazoa > Arthropoda > Arachnida > Araneae > Linyphiidae > Troglohyphantes > Troglohyphantes excavatus. The sequence goes on along the minus strand of OZ010673.1, from coordinate 53,755,276 downwards.
TAAAAGTTACTAATTATATATTTCAGTACTAATATGGTATTTTGTTAAAATGTTGGTTAATAAATTTATATTCCATTAAAACACACATTGAAATGATAGCTTATTTTTTGCAATTTTGCTCAAAATATATTGGCACCTGATAAATATAGATGATTTCTTTTACAAATAGACAAGGTGTTTCGTCAAAGATATTTAAAGATTATATTGCTTTTTTTTAAATATTTTTTTGAAAGATCTGTTATTTTAAATAGGAACTATTTAATGTTCTTGATGTCAATACAATTTTTATTATTTATTCATATAACCATAATAATTAAAATAAACGAAGCATAAGGATTGTTCATAAAATTTAGTAAAGATAAAATGTAATTTTTGAAAATTGTCTCAAGTAATTTCTTTTATTTTAAATTCTTATATAAAATTATTTTTAAATCAATTTTATATAATTATTAATTTTTAAGTGTATTTCATATAATTATTTATTTTTAAGGATTTTTAAATAAAAGCCCTTAAAAATAGTCATGAATATATTTCTAATGTTTAAACATACCGTTTTAAAACATAGTTGAGAAAAAGGAAGTTGGAATCTTTTGAAAATATTTCACTACCACCGTTTTTTCATAAAACCTAAAAAAAATAACATAAGACTGATTTAGTAATCAAAAAACAAGTAATACATTTTATTTCATTACAAACTAAAGTACACAAAGAACATTTTAATTTGAAATATTTACATATTACAACCAATTAATCAACAGTTTAATGTTAATACTTTCTAGTTATTAAAATTGGGCATTATACAAATTACATAATAAAAAACAACAAATACCTTCAAAAGATAATTTTTTATTATTTCAATTGGGAAAATGGATGAAGATTTTGAATATGGTCCTTACAGAATAATTTCCTAAAAAAAAGAAACAAATATTTAATTTTCTTATTTTTAATATATGCAAAGAAAATCTTAAGTGTTTTTCAAAAACTTCAAAAATATAATGTATTATCACCAAAAACTTATATAAGCTTCATAGTTATCATTAATTATTAAATTGCAACCACAATAACGGATATGCAATATACATTGAATATGCAATTAAAGATTCTAAAACACAGACATTACAGTACAACCCATCAGAATAGGAATATTCGATTTCGAAAAAAACCATCTAATTTTAAAAACTATACTAAACAAATTTATACATTGAATGGAGACTTGCCAAAAATGGACGTCTAGAACGAGGGATAGTTTAGTCTTGTTTGCATTAGTTACATTTAATTTGGGTTTTAACACCATACTACAAAAAGAGAGCTTTTCAATATTTTAGTAGTTTTGAGGAAAATTCTAATGCCATCCCACAAACAAGCAAACTGGCCCTAACATCACTTCGAGTTGTCCATTGCTATTGTACAATAATTCTGCTTATAAAATTATTTTCAAAGAAGAGATGTAGTATAGGACTTTTGGGGGGGGGTTTGGCGACGAAAAATTGCCTATAAACAGCGGTATGACGTCATAGGGTTGTCAGATTGAAAGTTGCCTAAAGAATGGGAAAATACTAACAATGTCAGGTGGGGTTGCCATACTATAAATTTATCGCATCTATAAAACACGCCAAAAAAAAACTTGCACGCCAAATGTCCTATACTACATCTGTACCGCTCTCTATTTTTGGAGCTCCTTCAAGCAGCTCATATTGTGTTTAGTCCTTTTATTTTTACTCATGCTAGTTATCAATAGCACCAGTAACAGAAAGTCATATTTTTTTTTATACATTCAATACATGACTATATTAACGATAAGTTTAACTGTACCATTACGCAAGAGAATCAAAATTCGCATTCTTTATACGGTTAAGTCTTTTTTTTTTTAATCAAAATTCAAACACAACAGAATTTTACTCAAAGTAACAAATAAATTACAAATATTTTTGAATCAATATAATAAGATTTTAATATTTTTTTTTTTTTTAAATATGCAACGTAGACGTATCAAGAATAAAATATTCGACAATAATGTATTTGAATAGTACAAAAAAGTTTTAAAGATTAATAATTGCAAAAATCAGTGTAATGCTAGATAACACGAAGAGAATTTCAAGTGAACAAATTATTTACCGTTACAAACATAATAAAAAAGCAAAGGCCACATCAAAATTCTGAATCAAAACAACAAATCTTGACACCTGTTGCTGAGAAGTGAGCTGGCATCTGCTCACTTCTAAAATAATGAGGCTTAAAAATAGTTGGTTGTATTAACATCGCACTATAACTACACAATGGGCTTCTGATAACGGTTCAAGATCTATACCGATGGTATGTTTGGTTTTGTTAATACACATCGTACTAGAGCTGCATAGTGGGCTATTGGCGACGGTTCGGGGCCTATCTCGATTGGTTTGGTTTGGTTAATTAACGTCGCACTAGAGTGGCACAGTGGGCTATTGGAGACTGTTCGGGGTCTATCTCGAAGGAAAGACCCGGGAACACATACACATTCACACACACATTCATACATGCATGCCCCTCGTTATTTTAGAACCATGGTCAGATGACGAGGAAACACCTGAACTGGCACCCAAAGCCTTCAATAGACGTCGGGACTTTGGACCCCGATCAGATTTATCGTGCACCAGTCCCGTATACACGCCGTTAATTTTTGCGGATGTTCTGGACGACTTTTCTAGTATTTTGTAGCGAAGCTGACAACCCTCCGATCACAAGATCACTACTTTTTACTTTTCTTTGTCAAGTCCATCGCCTGGCATCGAACCACGAATCTTCGGATTCCCAGCTGACATCTTTAACCGCTCGGCCACGGAGGCCTGGGCCCATCTCGAAGGAAAGACCCGGGAACGGAATATCTATCCCGAAGAAAAGACTCAAGATACACTGCCTCGTTATTTGTTGAACCAGGTCAAGGACTTGAACTAGAAACACCCACTTAAAATTTGAAATTTAAAAAATGAAAATTTAAGACCACGGTAGATTAAAGGTGCATCACTCTTTTTAGAAAACAATGAATAATAAAAAAAGTTGATTTTTCAAAATCATGGATTGCAGAAAAAGAATTAGATAGCTGTAGCAAAAACAGTCCCATAATAATCAAATATACTGAGGGTTTAATAGTTGATGGCTGTTATTTATGATATTATATTCAAGTTACTAATTTGACTAAAATATATATTTTTTATATAATGTCTTTTCTACGATAAAAGTTACATGAATCCCACTAAAAAAAATTACCCTGTCTATGAAACGAAACAGGTTACCGTAGAAAAATAATTATAAAAAATATTTAAAAAATTAAGAATTAAATAAAAATATGTGATTATGTTTCATCCATATATAAGTGAATGTTTTTATAAAACAATTGTAATTTTACAATTTCTTTTCCAGAGTGATACCCATTTTCCCCAAACCCATTTCCCCCACCTTATCTAATATAATTTATTACTATTGATATATTTTCAAATGTGTAAAGAAAAATCTACTTTTGTAGTTGAGTTGTAGCACTTTTAAAACTTTGAGTCAGAACTTTTTAACTCTTTTTTTTTTTATTTTTGAAACACGATATCTATATAAATTAGTTTTTACGTTATATAAAAATATTTCCTAAGATTTTTCTAGTAAATTCATAAATTATTTGATATAATACGTTAAAAATATTTGACCCGTTAAAGAATTATTTTACTTCGAATCAATAACTTTTAATTTCTTTGTTTCGACACCCCTTCTAAACGGCGAGTCTTTATTATTTGTCCAAACTTCGACCTATAGCACACAAGATTATATTAACACCTTTAAAGAGATATAACTGTGACTGTTATCCATCTTTTTCAATACTTTTTATAAAACCAATTTATAAACAAAATTTATGGGCATACGTTTTTTTTTTAATTGACAAATAAAGATTTTTCTTATATTTTATGAAAAACCACAATCAATCTGGATATAAGATTATATACAATAGTCTGAATAACAATATATAATTTTTTTTAAAGTTTATAACACGCTTTATGCAAATACTCCAAACGAAGGAAAAAATAAGTAATTTTTGGAATTTCAAATTTTTTTTTATTAACGGAACCATGAGAAATAATAGGAATTGTCGTAATGCAATTAACTGCTAACGTTACTAATTTTAAAAAATTTCATGGCAGCACTTATAAGTTCTTTTTCTAGAATTATTTCTTTCGAATTCTCAAAACGCAGCATTCCTTTTCATTGCTTTAAGATCAATAAACGTTTTAATGCCAATCGATATCCACGGCACTTGTGAATATTTTTTTATATCAATTATGTGTCTTGTGGGGGCTGTCAAATCTAACGAGAAAAAGGCAGATGAACCTTCGGTTCAGAGCTGCAGGTATGAAAACTGAACGCATTTCTTCTAAATCGATAGCTAGAAAGTTGGAGGTCAAATGAATGGCAAACAGTAGTACCGGCGTGTGCAACCCAGAAATCTATAATCTACTCTTATCGATTTGGAATATACCTTTATAAACAGTATAAATATGGCACAAGCACAACAGGAGTTGACGAGGCTTTAAACGTGATAATTGATTAACGCTTTGCATAAAACTAAAGGATTTGACTGTTAAAAAAGCGCAACATAAAGAATTGCATTTAAAATAATTCTGATTTATCGGAAATTTAATTTATTTTCTAATATTACACAGTGCAACTCATTTGATATCCACGTAAAAATTCTAAAACAATGTGGTAATTTTTATTTTAAACTATGAGTTGCAGTACAACTAAGAAAAGATTTTTAGTATAACAAATAAATAAGTCAATTATCAATCATGCCAACGCCAAAAAATTTCATTAAAAAAATTGGAAAACGAAAATATGGAATTAAATATAAGTATATTTTAGTACACACTGATTTTCATCAAATTGTATTGTGCACACTTTTGAATATCTTGAACCGAAAAAATTAAGATTTTTTTTCGAACTTTTATACTGTAAAAAAGAAGGTACTTAAAATGAGTACTTGAACCTACTCGTTTTTCTTTGAGTACAAATGCATCGTAAATGAGCGACGGCGTACTCAAATTTATGCAACCGTACTTTCGTTAAAAATGAGCATTGTGATTTAATATTGCTAATTTCAGCATCTGTTCAAGCCATCTTAACAAAACCTTCAATTTGACAATTTTGATGAAGGTTTTATGCTGACTTTTTTTGCTGGGATAGTAACAGTCAAAAGTGATTTTTTTTTGGGGGGGGGGAGTCCAAATAACCCCCCAAAATCGAAATAATCCCAATTTACGGTACTTCATTTGGATTTGATAGGTTTTTGGTTTATAGAGGTAGATCAACTAATACTGCGAAATTTAGCTCAACGTTTGAATGTTGGTCTAGCAATTTCGCTGACAGCATCTAGTTTTGAAGACATCCGGTCTGGTTGGTAAGATAGCAGTCAATCAGTGCTGGCAACTTTCCTATACTCAGTAATCATTTTTGCTGCATAATGCGGCGAATTCACCGGTACTGAATGCAGAAAAAATAATCCAAATTTGCGTGCATAATTTTGCTTATTTGAATATTTTTTCTAATTTGATATAGTTGGGCCATTTAACCTCTGTTTTAATAAAAAAAATTATATTGCCATGTTCAATTAATTATGGGATTCCGATTTTGCAATAGTAAAAAACAAGCAAAATTACTAAAAAAAATGAAGAAATAAACAAAAAACGGAATTATCCGGAAACGTGAAAGATTCTCGTGCCTGGATTATTTTGTTTTCCTTTCAATTAAAAAAAAATTACCCTCAAATATATATAAGTCAAGCATCTATAAATTTATATATTCATTTACATTTTTTTTTATTTTGCATTATTTTTCATTTATTTTGTTTTTGTTTAATATTACTTTCAAAGGCCATTCTAATTAGTATGTTTTTGTTATTATAAGTAAGGAAGGGCCAGTAAGGAATGGAAAATACTTAAACGTTTTTGCACTCATCAAGAAAGAAATGAACGCTAAGTCCTGAAGTCAACGAGGACTTTTTGAATAGGAAATGATTAGTTTAGTAATTTCCGCTTTATAAATATTTCACAGATAAAGTAATTTCCTTTTCCTTTTGGTTATATCAAAAAACAACTCTTTTTTAACATTGAACAATAAAGACTGCGAATAATATTATCAAAGAAATAAAAACTAAGCAAACTTTTTCTCCAAAGGTTTAGATTTTTTAATATTTTTTTTATCATACATTGAAATACATTTGTAATTAAGGGAATAAAGAGTAATGATAAATCTCGTTAGTTATTGCTGTTTTAAAAAAGTTTAATTTTTTTTAAAAAAACTTCATGGGAAGTATAAACTTTTTGAAGAAAACGTGGAGGCTTTTTTTTTCGCGTGAATATTTGATTGACTTTTGAAAAATTATAATTAATATTTTTGTATGCTATTTGGTGGATAGTATAATGCTCTATTATTATATTTAAAACTGGTACTATATTAAATTAAATTATATTAAAAACTATTAATTAAAATATAATTATTTTCAAAAATGTTTTGCACCATGAATTGTAATTTAAAAAAAATTCTTAATAAAAGTCACTTACAAGATTAAAAAAAAAGTGTTCAATGTATGATTTTATAATTTTATATATGATTATAAAAATTAAAAAAAATATTTAGAATAATTTCCGAAAGTGTCGTCATTTAAAACTGACTGAAATCTGATTCCTTAATTAATTTTTATTTTTAATATTTTCTCAAATATTAAAAAATAAATTATCAAATTTGTGATAAAATCTTAGTTATACAGAGGAAAGTAAACTTTTAGAACAACTCTACAGCAAACTCTTTAATACTCTTAATTTTCTACTGTAATAAACAAAATTATTTTTATTTTATTATCCTTCTTTTATCACACATATAATTTTTATAAGTAGGGTTATTTGGTAGATTGATTTAAAAGAGAAAACGACTGGAAAACGAACTAACCTTCTATGAAATCGGTAAACTAAAAAAATAATTTCGAAATTGTTACATCATTATACAATCCCAATAATCGATGAAAATGAATTACAGAGTATAAATTTATAAAAATATAGTAGGTATAAATGGGCGAAGTTTTTTCAGAGAGAGAAAAGAGTGCTGATAAAAAAAATAAACATCAAATTATCAGTTTTAATCGATATAATTATTTTCTTTATTGCAAGGAGAGCTTAGAATAAGGGGAATTTATACAGTAGTCATATTTCGCTGTAAAAATTTCATTTAGTATCTATACAATATATCTATAATCTATACAATATGTATACAACTATAATAAACTCCTTTCATATAGAAAAACTACTTTTGTGTCGTACAGTACAATTATTGATATGGTCATGTGTGAGAAATAAAATAAATTTCAATAATGTTAACATCCTGAATTTGCTGCAACATGAATAACAAATCCATATTAATAAAATGTCAACAAATAAAAAAAATATATAAATGGCTAAAAATACCCATAAATAAATACAACAGAACTCCAATAATCCGGATCAATTGGGACCAAATCCCATTCGGATAATCGAATATCCGGATAATTGGATAATTCACGAAAAAAAACATTAGTTCTTAGTAAAAATTTTACTTTAGTATATAATATAATTTAATGACTATTGAAAACAATATCATTCAAAGATAAGAAACTTTTAAAATGTAGCTTCTGATTTTTTTTCACAAAGCGACGCGGATGTGAATAATTGGCGAACTGCTTTGTTTGATCCGGATAACCGGAGTTCCGATAATTAGAGTTCCACTATTCAAAGGAAATTTCCAACATTATTGTTTCACTACGAAACTGGATAAATTACACTTTCCTAATTGAAAATTGTTGGCTTGTCATTAATTCCAATAAAGCAAAATGGTAAGTTTACAATTTACATACTTAACCAAGTCGTATGTTTTATATACATTCACTAATTATGACTACCTTTCATTAAATTAATATATAGCTAAAATCTACTTTCACTTACATCTGAGGACAATCAGGCGGATCCCATTAAACCTAACCAAATTTTATTAAGAACGTGTCTCATTTAGAGTACCTTAATTATTCCAAGAATTCAAACTTTGTTAAAATAAACACAGAATCATCAAACTAAGATTTGCACAGTGTTAAATGCAACAACCAGTCAACCCCCACAACGTTCATTCTGCGAAAACTGGTTTTAATTAAAACCACTCAATCGAAAATACGTGCTGCAACAATTTGCTACATGTCCAGTGTCGACGCTACATGTCAAGTGTCAGCTGCTGATTATTTAGCGCAGAAATTGAAAACTATGTTTCCATTTACATTGAATATGATATTTTTTTCGATTTGTGGGTTAACCGGTTATTGCATAACACTGAAAATTTAATGGTTTTATTATACCTGCATGGAAAGACTCTGTAAAACGGTCTTCTCCTTTAATATATATTTACTGCAGGGAAAAAAAAAAGGGGAAAACACACAGATCTTTAAAAGTAATAAAATACCCTTTTGTTAATACTTTGTATTACAGTTACTGAACTTTTACCTATTTTTAAACGACTGAAAGCGCGCCAACCAAACCCGCCAAAGCGCGCCAAAAGAAGAGAGGTTAACAATTCGACTGTTATGTATTTTTTTATGTATGTTGCGCAAAATTTCTGTTCTAATTCAGATATTTAGAATTTTTCTTTTCTTGGATAGGGGATGTCTTACTTGGACACCTTTTAACAAAATATCCGGTTATCCGGCATTTAACTATCCAGAATTCTCAATCAACCGGACCATTTGACAATAAGTATAGTCCGATTTCGAAAATTATTTTTATGCGATAAAGAAGAAGAATACCCTTTAGCAAAAACTACAAAAAATAATCAATTATCCGGCTATTATATATCCGGAACTATTCATTAACCCGACTTTTTTTTAACAGTTTCTCCAATTTAAAAACGTTTTTTTTAGTTTGATACTATAAGGACATTTTCTTTATCCAGCACTTATTGGCATGGATAGGGATTGTTTTACAATATACATTGTTGAGACAAAATGTGAGCAAGTTGTTAATGAAATTTCCTGGTGAATAATAGCAGGGGCGAATCCTCCTGCTAATTTAAAAACTGAACGGGAAAAATAAAATATTCTTTTTTTAAAAAGTAAAACTGACTATAAGAAAAGTAAAACCGTAAGTAATTTAAAAAGTATTTACTCTTTTGTTAAATATTAGAATACATTAACTAACATAAAATTATTTAACATATAGTTTACATACATTATTATTCAAATAGAATATATAGTTCTGAAATAAAAACTATTTTAATAATTCAGAATTTTTGTTTTCTAAATTAACCTATGATCTGACGTCATTTTAAAGTAAATGCGTAATTCTAAAATCTACATCGTTTGCATAAAATCCTTTAATGTGCTTTTATCTAGCCTTAAACACTTTTTTTTTACTTTTCTTATGTTTGCTATAATAATGTATTAACTCACATAACATTTTTTTAAATACTTAAAGCAATTTTAAAGTAAAAATATATTTTTCATTTAAAAATACTATTTTAGATTAGAGTCTTCGTCTTTATTTTACCATTAAAAAATATATGATTATAAATAGCAAAATTTATATCACAAGTAAAACCCCTTTGAAAATGTGTTTATTTTACTAAAAGTCTTTAAATTGTTATTTTACGTTAGTATTAATTTTAAAGTATACATCTTTACATACACGCATATCTTTATGTCACATCAAGCACTTTAAAAATCAAACTATACTATCCTAAAATAAGACTGTTCTTGAAATTAACCTTTCATAGTGACGTCGCACCAAACTAAACCTATGATTCGAACAAGTAACACCCATCTCGCTTGAATAAGAAAGATTAAAGTATTCAAAACCTGTTCTTCTTACCCTGAGCAGTCTTTAAATTGTTCTTTTCTTTTAGACGAGAGAGAATTGTGTATAATTGTTGGTGGTTTCTTGTGTGGAGACTGCTGAGGGGTTTCGCTCCGGTCTCGGCCTCACTCCCTGTTCCAAGCGGTCGGCGAGTGAACCGTGGGTTTTCTTCCCCACTTGGCCACACCCAATCGATAGGCGCGCACTGCCCCCCTCTACATCAGTGGCAGGAATTGGAACTAAATTAATTAAGGGGGAAAGCGAAACAGAAGCGAGAAAATGGTAGTTTAATTTTTCATGCGAAGGGAGAAGAAGGGATCAGACGATTTTTATTTAGTTATCAAAAAGCGGTGATTTTTTTTTGTTCAAAGAAGATGGCGAAGTTAATTACTTTGAAATTGATTAAAATTTGGTGGAAAAATTGGAAATACATGGTAATTTAAGAAGGAAATAATGTCCTTCATATAAACAAAATAAGATGGGCTTATTATTTTCAGATTTTTTTTATTTGTGGGGAGGGAGAGTAAGGGGAATGGATTTATGATAATCTTTAAAGTGATTATAATGTCTTAAACGCTAAAAGAGAGGGGAAAATATTATTTCAAAAGCGAAGCAAAAAAAAGTAATTATTTCCTTAAAGCCTTGACTTTGGTAATCGAGAATTTCTTCTCAAATAAATTTAATTTATGGATCCACTAACGAATTATAACTGAACAATGGGCTGTTGTCTATACAATTGGTTTTATTTTACTTAGTCTAGGAGTACATTAAGAGAAGAAAAATAGTACATTAATTTTTTCCGCTATGTTTATAAAAATCGAAACATGAAACATATTTTTGATCGAGTAAAAGGGTTGTGTCTTAAAAGCAAAAATAGATTTAATAATCCGAAACCTACACTCACGGCCTGTTTATCGAATAGGCCCGTGAAGCCCAGGCTTACACTTTACATTTTTGAAAGGCCCCCAAATCACACATATTATACAAATAATCACCTTTAATATAGTTTGCTACTAAATATACCTTAAAAAACGTGCATTACAAACTTTAGTAAAAAAATTGTCACTTGTGTTAAATTTATTCGAATATTAGGAAAAAAAGTTTAAACATACAAAATATTAAGAACACTCATTATTTATTAATATATTTTATTATATTTATAATGTGTTTCATTTTAATACCATTCACAGGCAAGGAATTTAGAATATATAAAAGTTCGATTTGATGTTTCAGGGTCTATGAAAAAGTGATGGGGGCCCCTATTTAAAGGCGGGCTTCTCTAGCTTCAGTTTCTTAATCGGGTCCCGCCTATACTATTAAAAATATGTAATCAAAATTAAGTAAAATATTCTCATTTTTCAGTACATTCGTTGCTTATCTCAGCTTGGAATACATGTTTCATTGTTGAAAAAGACATGTACTTAAGGGGACACGGTACCCTTTCACATTTTTTTTTTATTTTCAATATTAATTTTTAGTTTTTGAATGCAAAATACTTTAATATATAATTGATGACAAAATTGTTAAAAAAATTTCATAAAAGTTTTTTAATACATTCAAAATTAAATTTTTTTTTAATTTTTTGCTGTTTTTTAAATTTCCTACTACTTTTTTAGTTTTTAATTTTTTATCACTAAATTTTGTTTTTGTATTCCTTGAAATATAATAAACAAAACTGGGTATTGAATATTAAATAGTACTAAAATTAGATTTTATATAATTTTTTTTTCTTCTCAAAAGCCAAAAAAACTTGAAAAATCTAAAATTTTCTGTTTGAATTATTTTTAAAAATAAAACTATGTGTCCTGGGGCTTATTCCATACCCAATTATGTCGAACACATATCTGATAATATTCATTAAAAAAATTGAATCTCTATCTCTTTTACAAAAAAAGCCTTAGCATTTCATATGCAGTAAAATGCGTTAAAAATGAACACTGAGAAAAAGTGATTTAAAGTTTTCAAATGTAAAAAAAAGGTATTTATGGTAAATGTATCATACTGTTATCAAAATATATCATACTTTGCATCAATATAAGTATATTTATTAACAAATACTTTTATACTTGGTAATTTTTTTAATTTTGGAAGAACTGTCTTTCAATTTAAACTTCAATGCAATTTTCAATATAACATTAAAATATATATAACTCCATAAGTACAAGCTATTTCTGTTTAATTTTGAAGTTCTCTATTCATTTACATGAAAGTACATTTAAAAACTCCCCATTTAAAAGTTTAAAAAAAAAAAAAAAAAAAAAAAAAATTAAATCCTTCAGCTTTGTAAGCACATTTAGCCTGATGTCACCCAATATAAATGCAAATAACTTCTTAAATATTTCAAATTAAACACTGAAAATTTTCGTACATGTTTAGAAATATTGGAAAGGTAATTTAAGCTAATAAAAAAAATCGATGTTTTGATAATTTTTACGGTACTGTGTCCCCTTAAAAATGAGTAAAAATGAATAAAAAGAGCAGTTGCTTGCATACAAAGGCTATCTTCATAAATCGCTTTTAATAAATATCAACATTTACAAACAAGACTTACCGGGAATCGAGCCCAGATATTCAGGCACCGCAGCCCAGCGCCTTATCCGGTGTACTACCAGGGTGACGTGAAGAAATTATATACAAAAGAAACGTTAAAAAGACGTGTCAAAAAAGCGGGAAGTAAGATAATTGAGTTATAATAACTCAGTTTCTATTTAAGCAATCGACATCAAATAATGTGGAAAAACCATCTTCTGAACAACTATTTTAAGTTCGTGAGGGCGCTTTGTTAAGATAGCCTGAAAAGAAGCTGAGATTAGCAATAATTATTCAAGCTGATAATTTTTAAGAAAGTACGATTATTTAAATATGAGTACCTTATCGGTCATTTACGATGCAATTGTACTCAAAGAAAAACGAGTATGTTCTGGTACTCATTTTTAAGTACCTGTTTTCTACAGTATACTCCGGATGCAAAAGATATTGTTTATTTTTGATAATTTTATTGTTTTTTATTAAATGCATGCAAAAAACAAGTAGCCATTTTCAATTTCTCACAAAATATAGAGTTACGAAAAATATAGTTTTTTCATATCGATGTTCGAAAACAGCGAGATGTTCGATGTTCGAAAATTCACGATGTTCGAAAACATTCATTATAAATAAGGATATTAAAGTTTCTTAAATGGTTCAATATGTACCTCAAAATATATTCGCTGATAAACAATGAAAGAAAAAAAAATTATACGTAACCATTTTATAGAAAATAACATTCTCATTGTGTTCTTTGAAATAACAAGTACAAAAGAAAATAGAACGTTTCAACTCTGTTGAAAAATTTGTAATACCAGGATATTCAATAGATTCCAGTTGTTTATAGTGAACTCAGTTTAAATTGTTTGCGCTCGCCTTTATTAATTTTATCTTTATATAAGTCCAAGTTGTTTGAGAACTATTATCCGTTATCAAAAAAAGATAAAGACGTCAAACAGATCGTTGAGACTATAAGCCTTTCTTTCCTGATTACACGTCAAACTTTTACAAACCATTAAACATTTTCACGGACAATATGTTTTATTTTTTAAGTATAGTTATATAGGTTTAAAATAAACTATATGTTTTCACAGAAAGTTTAGATGGTTTAAATAAAGTTCAGAACGATCATAAATAATAAATTATATATGTTTTCACAGAAAATTTAAGCAGTTTAAATAAATGGATAAATAGATAATGATGATGGATTACAAGGGACAGGAAGCGTACCTAAGGAAAGATCATTTAGTATACTATAAATGTTTTTATTATAATATATGCATGTACTATTTTGTTAAAAAAAAAACTTGAAATCCTTATTTTGTCAGTTTAAATTTTTTTTTTATTTTTATAAGCGACGAGTATATGCTTACATATATCCATGTCAAGTTTCTATAACTTGGGGGCAGTCTTTGATAGTTTAAAAGGAGATAAATCGTTGAGGTATAAAAATAATAACCGAAGTTAAGTTCAAACTGTTTATTCCTCACCAGACACGCGACAGTTTTTGAGTTACATGATGAATCAGAGAGTAGTCCACCTAGTAGGGAGTTTTCATTTATGTAGACAGGGACTTTTAGGGATAATCTGAGTCATGGGGAATCTTCTAATTGGTCAGAGTGATTTGACACAGGGATTTTCACTTTGAAGGACACTAAAGTGGTCTCTTGATAAAATATTCGTCAATGTATGCGCTTAGGAGGTTGTTAATATTAAATGAGCAGGAAATTGAGTCGTCAGCGATTAATTGGTTTGAACCTTTGAGCATGGATCCTTCATAATAGAGAAAACATAATGTTATAATCTCGCTCAAAATGTATAGCCTCAGACACGTGGTGTTAATTCCGTCATTCCATTCATAAATTTTCACAGTTACACATTTTCCAATTTATCAGCCAATTGCGAGTATTTTTTAAAAAAGAAGTCACGTGTCTGAGGTCATTCGGTCTGAGATGTTGGATTCACGATTATGACGTCATATTCGCTCTACTGCAGTCCATTCATTCTCGAAGGTTTGAGAGCAATTGCAATAAATAAAAAAAAAACAGGAATCTGATAGAGGAGTTATGTAGGATGGTAAAAAGAGTTGTTTAGACAGGAGGAAAAATTACAGCGACGTATTTAAATAATAAAAAAGGGGAGAGGGGAGATATACAGGAATTAAAATATGGTAATTTAAGGAAAATATATTATATTCAAATACGATTAAAATTTGAAGGGTACAGAGGATAAAGGCGGAATGACAAGCTTTTGCCAAAAATGATATTCTTATGCGAACTAGTAGCATCCGAAGAGAACTATTAAAGTACAAATCCATTTTTAAAATTGCTATTACTCAGGAAAAAGTGTAAATGACCAAAATTTTTTGCTATACTCAAGAAGGAGGCGCGCTACTATTTAAATATGTTTGTTTTCTGAAAGAATCGTTTTAGTTGACAATGCGCCTTTATCTCCTGTACCCTTCGTTGTAAAGTGCGCGAATATTAACCTTTGATAACATTGGATGTGGTTTCACATCAATTTAAATATGGGATTTAATGAGATAAAAATGTTTACTACTCTCATAAATATAAATATGTTACAAATAAATTCTAAATGGCTTTGTAAATCATATTCATCTCCAAATGCTCAGAATATAGATAGAAGCATTTCATTTAAATAGTTTTTCATGTCTCTGTTACAGGAAAAATCTAAAATTAAGAGAAAATAATCGCTCATTTCAATGTTAGTTTTATTCAAGGAGATGGACAGAGTATCTATGGAATAACAAATAACAAATAATGTTATTGAAGTGCTCACTAATGTATTCGCTGCTCATATACTTTAGGACCGTTTAAATAATTCGAATTACAATGGACATAAAGCCAACCTACGGTAAGATTATTTAGTACACTCTAAAACTCTTTATTATATCAGACGCATAATAAAAATGTTTGAGATTTATTATTTCAATTAACTTATCAGTGACGAGCATCTTTAAGCAAAGTAAGTTTCTAAATGTGTAAAGTACTGTTTCGCACGAACCCATTTGTGAAGTTTTATTTTTTTTAGTAAAGCAAACTTAGAACTCATTTTAATCCATAATCTTTATTTTTTATTTATGATTTAAAAAAAATCCTAAATAAATTATTCATTAACTAATACTATATAGCTTATGATTGGTGAATCAAAATACTCTAAATATTAAACAAAAAGATAACGAATACAATAATATTGAATTAATAATTCTATTAAAAAAGCAATTTATTTTCCTGTGATTTTCTTAATGTTATCATTTTAGCTTAGCTCAAAAAAAAAAGAGTACAACCAATGTGGTGCAGACTCGTTGCATAACCCTAAAGGGCGCCCTTGATTTCAATAAAATTTTAATAAAATAATATTATTTTCCGCCTCTTTGTTTTCCGTATATAATTTCAACTGGTCAATAGATATCAGAAGACGATTGAATATTATAATCAAAAAATGAGTATAACTATTAAGCCATTTAATTTCAAAATAAAATAGATTCATTTTCATAAATTCTACAGGAGACTACAAAAACGATGGACAGCCACGTACTCTTGGATCTAAAGTCATAACTTTGAATGCAGTTTTAGACTGGATTCCGACACTTTTGTTCAATACCGCTTTGCAAGGTGATGTAGCTCTTTGAGAACTTATAAAAAATATTAAAACACCCGATTTTGCGAAAAATGCAGATCTATCTGGTCGGCTCAGTTAAGTTCGACTATTTAACTACACACTTTCAATATTGTTTTAAATAGTTAAATACATCAGTTTCACAAAAACAACATAGTTCGAGCTGACATACAAATTTTTTAAAAATGCATCCGACGCATAAAAAAAGTTTGGGGAATTTCTTACAAGTCAGACATAAAATATTTATTAGAGAACACCAAGAACACCAATTACTCAGTCTAATTATTATTAAGCTGCGCAACTTAACACTCTCTTTGCCAAAAAAATTTGCTCCGAAGTACCATTAAAGATGCACATAAACAAACCTTCCAAAAAGCCTATTAATCTCTTGGTTGTTTGGATCCCAGAATAATTGCAGTGAATGTATGAAGAAAAATTACACTAAATGACACTTCGCGTCGCTTTGGCTTTTTGCCAAGTAACCAAACGACGTTTATTGATTCCATCCTCCAAATGAATGGCTTTGGAATTTCCCGCACGTAATTCCAACCTCTGTGTTAATTACACAAGGGGCGCTTTTTTACGCCCCTGGGATCGCGTGTCCATGTAAAATGCGTCAGGAGTCTGAAATGTTTCTGATTGTTTATGAGTGTAGCCATCCACCCACTAGTTGAATGACATGCATGCAAAGCTGGATTCAAAGTTTGTGGGCCCCTAGGCTGAATATATGATGCGGGCCCCCACCCCAACAACCAGGGGGTATAGTATACCCGCAGTAAAACGAGGAGGGGGATGGGGGGGTTCCGGAATTTTTTTAATTTTGTTTTTCGAAACAATTATTTTATTTAAGGATATTTGAAAGGATTGCCGACGCTTGCTCTAAACTTATAAGAGATAAAAAGTTCAGTCTATCTTCTGAAATGTTTTTCCGGATCCTATTTTTAATAAGTCTCAACTTCTAAGCCTTAGCCTTAGAAAATGACGTTTCACCATTACCGCTTATAATCATCACTGACAAATATATTCGAAGATTTATGCAATATGTACCCACATTTCTTTTAACTTTATCTCCCGATATATTCCAAATAACTTTGTTTTTTCATAATGATATTCCAAATTACTATTCAAATTTCAAACGCGCATCATTCCCACGAATCTATAGCAGTCCAATCTTTAACATCTCAGTTCCATACCCTTAGTTTTAAAGTTGCAATTGTTAGATTTTATGTATTTTTATTGCGTAATTTTAACGTTGCAATTGTTAGATTTTATGTATTTTTATTGCGTAATTTTAAAGTTGCAATTGTTAGATTTTATGTATTTTTATTTGCGTAGTTTTAAAGATGCAATTGTTAGATTTTATGTATTTTTATTCCGTAGTTTTAAAGTTGCATTTGTAATTCTATTCTTAAAGCAATTTTCTATAAGACGATATTTTATCTTACTTAGTTCAAGTATTAACATATTTGTAATTATAAAATTTTTTATACACTTACATAATACATTATAAGAAAAATGAGTAATTTAATTCAATGACACTTCATTTTTTAATACTTCAGAATCTTGCAATTATTTTTCGATGAGAAATATTTTAAGGCGTCTTTTAGAAATCACGTTTTATTTAATATCTCTTTAAATATATACGCTCATCTAGCAAGGTTTTACGCTCATCGGTGCCTACTTTCCTAAAGCGATACTGAATTTATGTTAATCGTGACATTTTATATGGCGTTATAATATCAGACTGAATCATCCTAATTGCGTAACATATTGTTTCTATCTTAATACCCCTTTGTAGGTAAATTGAAAAACGCTTCATGACAAAAAAAAAATTCTTCAATTTATTGAAATCCATTTTGTAGTTAAACGCTTCAATTTACCAACTGTTCCGAAATAAAAATTATTGCATTTATTGAAGTACATTTTGTAGTTAAACGCTTCAATTTACCAACCGAGCCAAAATAAAAATTCTTGCATTTATTGAAGTCCATTTTGTAGTTAAAGGCTTCAATTTACCAACCGAGCCAAAATAAAAATTCTTGCATTTATTGAAGTCCATTTTGTAGTTAAACGCTTCAATTTACCAACTGTTCCAAAATAAAAATTCTTGCACTTATTGAAGTCCATTTTGTAGTTAAACGCTTCAATTTACCAACCGAGCCAAAATAAAAATTCTTGCATTTATTGAAGTCCATTTTGTAGTTAAACGCTTCAATTTACCAACTGTTCCGAAATAAAAATTATTGCATTTATTGAAGTCCATTTTGTAGTTAAATGCTTCAATTTACCAACTGTTCCGAAATAAAAATTATTGCATTTATTGAAGTCCATTTTGTAGTTAAACGCTTCCATTTACCAACTGTTCCAAAATAAAAATTCTTGCACTTATTGAAGTCCATTTTGTAGTTAAACGCTTCAATTTACCAACCGAGCCAAAATAAAAATTCTTGCATTTATTGAAGTCCATTTTGTAGTTAAACGCTTCAATTTACCAACTGTTCCGAAATAAAAATTATTGTATTTATTGAAGACCATTTTGTAGTTAAACGCTTCAATTTACCAACTGTTCCAAAATAAAAATTCTTGCACTTATTGAAGTCCATTTTGTAGTTAAACGCTTCAATTTACCAACCGAGCCAAAATAAAAATTCTTGCATTTATTGAAGTCCATTTTGTAGTTAAACGCTTCAATTTACCAACTGTTCCGAAATAAAAATTATTGCATTTATTGAAGTCCATTTTGTAGTTAAACGCTTCAATTTACCAACTGTTCCAAAATAAAAATTCTTGCATTTATTGAAGTCCATTTTGTAGTTAAACGCTTCAATTACCAACCGAGCCAAAATAAAAATTCTTGCATTTATTGAAGTCAATTTTGTAGTTAAATGCTTCAATTTACCAACTGTTCCGAAATAAAAATTATTGCATTTATTGAAGTCCATTTTGTAGTTAAATGCTTCAATTTACCAACTGTTCCGAAATAAAAATTATTGCATTTATTGAAGTCCATTTTGTAGTTAAACGCTTCCATTTACCAACTGTTCCAAAATAAAAATTCTTGCACTTATTGAAGTCCATTTTGTAGTTAAACGCTTCAATTTACCAACCGAGCCAAAATAAAAATTCTTGCATTTATTGAAGTCCATTTTGTAGTTAAACGCTTCAATTTACCAACTGTTCCGAAATAAAAATTATTGTATTTATTGAAGACCATTTTGTAGTTAAACGCTTCAATTTACCAACTGTTCCAAAATAAAAATTCTTGCACTTATTGAAGTCCATTTTGTAGTTAAACGCTTCAATTTACCAACCGAGCCAAAATAAAAATTCTTGCATTTATTGAAGTCCATTTTGTAGTTAAACGCTTCAATTTACCAACTGTTCCGAAATAAAAATTATTGCATTTATTGAAGTCCATTTTGTAGTTAAACGCTTCAATTTACCAACTGTTCCAAAATAAAAATTCTTGCATTTATTGAAGTCCATTTTGTAGTTAAACGCTTCAATTACCAACCGAGCCAAAATAAAAATTCTTGCATTTATTGAAGTCAATTTTGTAGTTAAATGCTTCAATTTACCAACCGTGCCAAAATAAAAATTTCTAGAAATATAGAACATTAGGTGAATCGAAATACCATCTTATCCACCACTTTAATTTAGTTCCAAGGAATGTTTTCCCACTTTCCCTCAAGTAAGCTTCTCCCCCGGAATACTTTGGTTAATAATATGGAAATGGAAGTGAGAGATCTCCGTATTAAAGTTTTATTAAAGCTGTTTATGCGGTTTAAAATGAGAAAGGATCAACGGTATTAAGCAGTTGGCCTTGAAAATGAAAGATGTGGTCTCCACAGAATGTTTGAATTGTTTTGTTGAGAAGACTACTTTGAGCATGTAGACATGCTTTATAAGGAAATCGGTTTGGGATAAATGGCGACCTAACGTCGTGTGGTATTATAGGGATGACATTGAAAACAAAATATTTTATTTATTTTAATAGCTGTTACCCGTGGTTTCACTCTCGTTAATTTTTTGTTACCTTATTTGTTTTTTTATCCCCGTTTATTCCTACTCTTTTATTATTTTCTCGGTGAGAAAATAACTGGTCTATTGTTTTGACATCCAATGTTAGGTTTTCCGTTAGTTTTCGCCGTTGAAGCATATCTAATTGTCAAAAAGATTTATTTCGTCAAGCGATATTTGATGGACAACTTTCAATTGTTTAAAACAATAAATGTATATTAATTTATTTTAAAGTATGTCAGTATATCATTGTTGTCAAGATTGTCATTGTTTCATAACGATGTAGATGCTATTTTATAATTAAGTTATAAATAATTTGTGCAAGCTTTTCACTGACTTCACAAACATGTTGTTTCAGCAATTTTCGAAGTAGAACCATTTTCTTGTAATTCCTAAACACCAAAATTGATTAAAGGCAATGTCATTTTCTTCATTCAGATTTACTTAAACCCAATTATTTATTTTCGTTATCTAGCAAGGAGTATCTTAAAGGTGATCTGTGAATTAAAACAAGCCCACACTGTACTTTGTGTAGGCTGGTTTTAACTCACAGTGTTGAAAATGCTTTATACAGGTTGTTCCAGAATGATTACCCTCATTTAAATTTTTTATTTGCTAAACACATACTCCATTGTGCATACTTCTTTGGGAATATTAAAGTTCAGATACATGCGACAACTGTTCCTAACTTTTTATTTTGTGGGAAAGATTCGGTCTAGCAGTTGACACTGGGACTTCTTAAATACTACACTGTTAAAAATATGTATTTAAAAATTAGTAAAATGTACTCATTTTTATTACATTCGATGCTTATCATGACTCCAAATACATAAGTTTCAATTTTGAAAAAAAGACATGTACTCAAAAATAAGCACATTGAATAAAAAGAGCAGATGCTAGCCTACATAGGCTGCTTTCATAAATCACTTTCAATAAATATAGACAATTACAACCCAGACTTACCGGGAATCGAACAAAGATCTGTAAGCTCCGCTGTCCGGAGTAATATCCTTTAAGCTACCAGGGCGACGTGAAGAAATTATAAATAGAAGAAATGTTAAAAAAGGTATACCAAAAGAAGGGGAAGTAAGATCATTTAATTTCAATAACTTAGTTTCCATTTAAGCAATCTACATCAAATAATGTGAAAACCCATCTTCTGAATAAATATTTTAAGTTTGGCAGGTCGCTTTGTTAATATGGCTTCAACAGAAGCTGAGATTAGCAATATTAAATCACACTGCTCATTTTTGAGAAAGTACGGTTAATTAAATTCGAGTTTGTCATCGCTCATTTACGATGCAATTGTACTCAAAGAAAAACAAGTAGGTTTATGTACTCATTTTTAAAAACATTTTTTTATGGTGTTTTACACCGTAAAAAAATGTATAGCAAGAGATAGACTTTCTGTTTGAACATTATATGTGTCACTTGAGTTTCTTACATAAAACTTGATAAAAAATTTGATTTCTTCAAAATAAGATGCTTGTAAGTATATAAATGATAAAATTCATAAGCAATATAAATTAAGGCAATCATTTTTTTGAGACATCCTGCATTTGAGCTCACTCTTTAATAGCTTTAAAGGCGTTTTTTTAATAATGATATCTCAGTTATTGGTTCTCTCTAAATTGACTGTTCCCAACTTTAATTGACCGCGAGTCACTGAAATGAAATTTAAACATTGCACGGACCTCCAATTTCTATTAACAGTAAAAAAAAATCCGAAACCGAATAAAATTGTAATTCAGATATTTAATACTTCATGTTTCAATAAACTTATTAATAAAAAAATATATTTTGCTTATTTTTTTAATCAGATTAGGTAGCTTTTGAATATAGCCATGCAAACTTATTTGATTTCAAACAATAAAGATGACATTTAAAATTGCATAATTTCACCAACTCATATATTCTTGGGTAATGAAACATATTTTTATAATTTATTTAAGAAAACCTTTTAAATATGCAAATGAAAGGACCCCACTTACAATTTTCATTCCACAAATATACGTTTAATAAGTACAATATATTAGCATGTCCACAATAGCGACAAAAGAAAAAAAAATAGTACCTTTTCAACCAAATATGAAAAATAATTCATTACTGGTTAAAATTCGTGGGAATTAAAGTAAAGAAGAAAGTATAAAAATCGAGTACCAATGCACAAGCAGTTATTTATTCTGTATGAAAAAGCTGTGATTTTCTCATTAGATTGTTTTTGACATTAAATAAAATACATTACCGAACAATGCCCAAGTTGCTAGTTAATTTATTTTTTCAAAGAAAAACTAAAACATTTTGATTTATCAAAAGTCCCACGGATGACTTCGGACCCTATCACCGACCACGGGTTGGAACCACTGCTCTAAACCAATATCCGAATCCCAAGAATTATGAACAAGAAAAAGTGTTGAAACTGAGCACCAGTATTATTCTACAGCTTCCTTCAGAATACATCGTATTTGAACTCAATGTTTCATAGTTCTAAGAGCGATTTTTCATAAAGAAACGACGTCTTTCCACACATTAACAAATGAAGGAAAAACATCGATACCATTATCACAATTCCAATAAAAATACAGGAACAACAAAACATGTCGAAACCCAACACCGCAGTTGTTCTAGGGCTTCCTCGCAACAACGCGCAGGTGTTGTCTGCAACACCAATGCATTTCTATTCCTGGATGGGGAGCCGAAAGAATTCCGTCTCAAGATGCTCTGCCCACTCCAGATTCAATCGATTGTGTTCCTGAAGCTTTCTTCCGTGTTGCCATGACGACCCGGGGCTCCCTTGTGTTTCGGCCCCATTGATCAACACGGGGCGCACCCCTGGAGATAGGGGAGATGTGGGGCGAGACCCAATAAACTGCGCACTTCACTCTCGCTGGACATTCCATCGCCCCTGCAAAAAGTTTGCCCCATTTCTGAAGATTATTAGGTTAGCGTTGTTTCTTCTAGCTTTTGTCTTCGCCACGGCAAAGCTGGTGATTAATGTATTGCGTAGAATTGCGTCAGAACTTAGTAAACGACTTAGTACCAAATTTCGACGTTAATTGTCCTTAAAATCGGATACATGGTATCAGGACAGAATTATCATGTTACGCATTTAGCACTCTCAGAAATAACTCTCATTTTTTAGAACACTGCGATCGTCAAGGCTACTTTCGTTATATATGACAATGGTTTGACGTGCCAATCACGTGACTTTTAAAAGGAACACGAATCTTTACATTTTGAACGAAAGTCATCTACTCAGGTGGCTTTTCGCACCTTTTCTTAGTCATCAGCTCATTTTTGGTTCCTTTACTTATATTGTCAGAATTCAAACGACTTTCTTGGCCGAGTGGATAGAGCACTGGAATCTGGAACAAGAGAACGCGGTTCCAGCATTATATTATTTAAAACCGCTCTCATTTTTGACGAAATGTATTTGCTAAAAAAAAAATCGACAAAATGAATTCCATCAGTTTGACAAAATATTTACTAGAATTTGACAAAATATTAAATTGACAAAATATTAAATATGTACTCATTTATGAGTACAAGTCTTTTTCAAAAAGGAAACTTGTGTATTCGGAGCTATGATAAGCATAGAATGTAATTTTATTTTTTAGTACCTATTTTTAACAGTGCATATATAATGAAGACAACTGAAACTGGCTGTTTCTATGGAAGATAAATGCTAGTAATGAAAGAAGCAGTAGTTCATATTGAAAATGAGTTCTCGAAAAAGAATTTCAATTTGTACTCATTAAGAATGCCTTCTACAAAAGTTTTGTAAGATCAGCTTAAATATTTTCAAAGTAGTAGCAGGGATTAATTAAACACAGCAAAATTACACTACTAGGAACATGGTTTAATTACTTCTCCCTTTGCACATAAACAAACTTGTTTTAAAATAAAGAATGAGTTTGTTTAATTTGCTTCGGAGTCGAGTTTGCAAGTAAAGAACTGCTAACTTTAGACAGTACTCGTTTTAAGTTTAAAGTTTCGTGAAAATTTCCAGTGAAATTAGAATTAGAGTAAACAAAGTAAAAGGTTTACAAGCAGAGTTTGATAAACTTTGGATTCGAATCTTGTTTAGTAATTAGGAAAAATGGAAGGTTGCATGAAAGACGTTCTTAGAAGCTAATTTATTATCCTTGATTTATTGTTCCCTGGTTTTTTATTATTTTTTTAAAATATCTTAGTATAAATTTTAAACTTTTCAAAACTTTGGCTAAATTTAAAAAAATTCGAAAGTTCGAGAACATTTTTAAAAATTTCGAAACTTTGGATTCAGTATTTAAATTTTTTCAAAATTATGGGTAAATTTTAAAATTTTAGTAAAAAAGATTTTTAATTCAAATAAAAGGCTTAATGGATCTAAAAATAACTGCTAGTTAACTTATGTAGAAGCATTTTAGTACAACATTTTGGACGCGCAACATATTTTAGACGCGATTTGTTCTGCACTGTTTTGACCGCGATTATATATCCGTATACCCAAAAGGTGTAACAAATTTTATTTACTCTTTTATTAGTAACCTAAATCTATATACTATCAAGATAAATAACATGTCGTAATTTTTAAATTAAATATATTTTTAACAAACACTTTTGAAATACCTCATGTTAAGAACCTTTACCTTAACTATTTAACTTATTTACTGCTATTGATAGTTAATTAAAGATACGTTGAAACAATTCGGTTCTTTACTTAGGTTTAATACTTCCCGAAATATCTTGGATTCCAGAAGATTATTTGGCGGAATCCTGCTTTATCCTATTAAACGGTATTAGACACAGAAACTTCTTTTTTTATAGATGTACTCTTGGGACTAAAGAAAAGAAGCCATTTTTCTTCATTACACATATATTCGTTGAAGAATTGTTTTTTATGTATTTAAGCCAGTAGTGGGGATTAATCTTGCTTAATTACTTCTTTCATCTATCAAACTACATTATAGAATAGTAATTTGATTTCCTAAGAGATGCCAACTTGTAATTTGAATCCATAGCTTTAAGTTTAAATCAAGAAAATGCTGTATTCTTACTGGTATGTCTATAAAAAGAAATAAGTTGATATTTGGAGAAAGGTCGGGGAAGTTGGGGTTGTTAAAGTTTGGAGGCATTTTATGATTTGGTTTGGTTTGGTTAATTAACGTCGCACTAGAGCTGTACAGTGGGCTATTGGCGACGGTTCCGGGCCTATCTCGAATGAAAGGCCCGGAAACGATGCCTCGTATTTTGGTCGTCCTCTCCGTATGCTCTCGTCATGGTCAGATGACGAGGACAACACCTGAGCTGGCACCCAACGCCTTCAATAGATGTCGGGACTTTGGACCCCGATCAGATTTATCGTGCACCAGTCCTCTGCAAATAGAGATATTTCCATTATCTCTGTTGCGAGGGCTAGCTCAGATGTTGTCTGTCCTCACCATCTGACCATGGTTCAAAACACGCCGTTAATTTTTTTGTGGATGTTCTGGACGACATTCTAGTATTTTGGTAGCGAAGTTGGCAACCCTCCGATCGCAATATCACTACTTTTTACTATTCTTTAGTCTAGTCCATCGCAAGGTTTGAACCGGGGACCTTTGGATTCACAGCTGACGCCTTAATCCACTCGGCCACGGAGGCCTCCGGAGGCATTTTATAACTACTAAATGAAATCCTAATTATTTATTTTTTTTAAATATTATTTTTTGGTTCTTTAACTACATAGAAATATCATTAAAACATAAAATATGTTCTTAATTTTTTTTAATATAATGAATTGTTTTGGCTACAAATGCCCTTGTTTGCAAGCAGTACGGCGGAGAAAGACGCGATGTCCACACTGTAGAAGAACAAAATGAAAAATTAAATAAACATTACTCATTTTTAAACAATTATTACAAGTACTGACAAGTATGCCAGTTACAAGTACACAGGAACTCACTATCAAAACAAACAAACATTACTGTTCAGACAAATCACACACCTGAAGAGAGTCTTCATCTTCGCCCTCAAGACCTGCACAAGAGTTACTAGCCCACCACCTTCTATAATCACTGTACCTAATCCACCCTCCTAAGAATAATCTTTACAATAGACTAGAGACACTGGTCGTCTTCTCCAAGTTCGTCACTGTCACTGGATTCTTTTCAGTGAACCGTCTTGCCCCTAAAGCCACGTTCTTGAGTTTTAGAGTTAGACTTAATTTTTTTGTATGGATAACAAAACAAATGTTTTTTGAGCTTAAAAATATGTGCAACAAGATGGTATAAAAGAGAGTTCTGAATTAAAAATCATGAATAAAATTAAAACAGCAAATATTAACTTGAAGTATTTCAAAATAGTGTAAAATAGCCATCTACCTTTAACATACACTGTTAAAAATAGATATTCAAAAACAAGTCAAATGTACTCTTTTTAAATACATTCGAAGCTTATCACGGCTCCGAATACATAAGTTTCAATTTTGAAAAAGACATGTACTTAAAAATGAGTACAATGGGTAAAAATGAATAAAAAGAGCAGATGCTAGCTTACATAAGCTGCATTCATAAACCACTTTCAATAAATATCTACAATTACAACCAAGACTTACCGGGAATCGAATCCACATCTGCAGGCACCCCTGTTCAGATCACTATCCGCTTAGCTACCAGGGCGACGTGAAGAAGTTATAAACATAAGAAATATTAAAAAGGTGTCCCAAAAGAATGGGAAGTAATATAATTGAATTGTAATAACTCATTTTCTATTCCAGCAACCGACATCAAATAAAGTGGAAAACCATCTTCTGAACAACTATTTTAAGTTTGTCAGATCGCTTTGTTAAGATGGCTTGAACAGAAGCTGTCATTGGCAATATTAAATCATACTGTTCCTTTTTGCGAAAGTACGATTACTTAAGTTTGAGTAGGTCATCGCTCATTTACGATGCAATTATACAAAAAAAAAGAGTACGTTCATGTACTCATTTTTAAGCATCTTTTATTTTTACATTTTACAACTACGCATGTGAACGATGTCAATGGTCGTTGAGGTAATACTGCGGTTCTACTGTAAAGTTGTGAACATAATCTGATAGAGTTGGCAACATTTTTAACAGGGAAAAAATAAACTTACTGTATGACGGAAGCAAATTGAAAAAAAATACAACTAAAATTATATTAGCAATTAAAAAAAATTTGATAACGATAAACTAAATGCTGTAATTAGTATTTTTCATAACATACTCGATGAAGTTCGAAAAACATATATTACTTAAATTTATTCCTACTCTATAATACATACTTTTACGAATTTCTAGTTAGAGTCTTAAACATATTAGTTTGTCTTACATTTATTATTTAAAATAAATAGGGTAATTTACCTATGTAAAGAATAAATAAAAATATACTAGTACATTTTCTCGAAATAATAATTTAACAGCATTAAGGAATTGTGTTTGTATCTGGTTTGTGTAATTTAAAGTAATAATATATATATTAATATTAAAATAAAAAATTATATTAATTGTGAGTTATCTCAAAACATTCCGTGTATACGAAATGTTTTGCGATAACTCACAGATAATATAATTTAACGTACTTATTGTCCATACCTTTTCTTGTGTTTTGCTTAAAATAAATTTCGTTAATGCAGAAATATAAATTATGTATGTTTATTAACACCTAACTCACAATAAAGGTAGTCAAAATTTTGAATAAGTATGTATGCGATTTTTGTAGGAGTATATATGCGATGTATAAGTATATATGTATGTAGTTTTTATTAAAATTTAGAATTCTCATATCTTAACCAAATAAATATTAATTTTTTCACATATATCGTATAAAAATTATGAAATTATGAAAAACGGAACATTCGTCTGTAATTAAAAATCATTCAGCTGAATTAAAATTTTGCGGTCAGAAACTAATTTTTTTAATTTATGTCTATTAAATAAACTCCTTGAATAATTTGTAATTTTTTTTAAATATGCATAATTTTTGCTCCAATAAATTTTATAAAAAGGATTCAATCCATGCAAATTTAGATTCGATTATAATTGACATAGTATGGATAAACAAAACCGCGAATTAATATTTTAAGGGAGACCCGAGCCCCAAATCCTAATATTTTTATTAATGAGTTCCGAAATACCATATTTTTCATTTTAGAACATCTGCTTCTGAACAATAATCAAATAACTTTTTTTTGTTTTTTAAGCCTAATATTGCTTAAAAAAACACTACTTCTATTTAATATCATATGTTTTTTAATTAAAAAACGACAAAGTATATACTACAGACCTATGAAGAAAATTTAGCAAATTTGTGTTGTAGTTGTTTTTAAAAGCATTTTAAGTTCGAAACCTAAAAAATATTTACATTTTTATGTTCGTTAATTCGTAAAAAAAAAAAATTATAACCTAATTCAAAAAATCACTTCATACGTTTATAAAACAAATATTAAAATTTCAAAAACTATTAACAGTTTAGTTTTAAGTATTTTTTTAAGCCATAAAATTTTAACTATGCTCAAAATTCAAAAAATTATTTTGAGTTAAGGACGAATATTGCAGACGAAAAGTAGGAAGCCAGATGATAAATGGTATATAAACATTTAAAAAAAACAAATGTTCTATTTCTTCTATTAAAATTTTGTGCATACATTCTTATATATGTACAACATTGTTTAATGCAAATAATTTTTAGCAATTTTCCCCCAAATTTGGAGCTTGGATCTTCCTTAAACAATAGAAATATTTATTGTCCGTGAATTAAAAAATTTAATATCAAGGAAATAATTTGATTTTTATAATGTGAATCACCGTTATTTTTCTGTTCCTAAACAAAATAATTTAATTTTTATATAGGAATAGGAATATATCATTCAAAATAACAAAATTAAGTTTTATTTAAAAGACAGTTCTGAATTTAAAGATTAAACAATTATTATTTGTTCCAAGTATGAATAATAAATTAGTTTAAGAAATGGCATTTGATATTTCTTTTAAAGCTTAGAAAAATGGAGGATTATTACAAACACAAATATAAAATTTCGCTTTCTCAAAATTAAAAAAAAAAAGCATAAGCTTAATATTATAGCTTAGAATAAAGGAATTATTTTACTAACATCATTTGTAGAATGAGCAAAGAAATGATTTGACGGTATAAAAATAACAAATGCAATTTCCCAAATAATTAAGCTCCAACTTGCACATAAGCTTAAAACTTCTTGTTTTCTTTGCTTGCTTAAAATGTAAGAAAATTGGAATGAAAACTTAATTAAATATTTCTTTCGTGACACATCAAATCCTTTGAAGATTTAAAGATTAAAGTTTTGGAGAAAGCGACATATATGGAAAACGTCATAAATAAGTATTATACCTTACTTAATTCTTAAGTTAATTAGATTAAAAGAAAGGGAAATAATTTAAGTTGACTAAATTTATTGTCATATTACCCACATTCGTTATACGGAATTAAAATATTAACTGATGTCAAACTACTTTTTTTACTGAACTTAAGATTTTGAAGACTTTTATCTTATCCACCATATATCATTTTATATCAAGAAACTTTTATTTAAGTAAATTGAAATATTAAGACAAATTAAAAGTAAAATCATATATATTATTTCTGTAATAAAGATCCCATAATGCTGCCATCTAAGAATGAGCAGAAACGTTAGCATTTATGATTCTTTGGCTACAAGAAAAACGCTAGTGTATTCAAACACTAGAAATCTCTCCGTAGCGGAGCCTTTCGATATCTATAGCAATAATACATGTCTCCTGCAGCGAAGCCTTCAGATTTCTATAGCAGTAATTTCTATACATGTCTCCGCAGCAGAGCTTTCCAATTTCTATAGCATTAATACATGTCTCCATAGCAGAGCCTTTCAATTTCTATAGCATTAATACATGTCTCCGCAGCGGAGCCTTCTAAGTTCTATAACATAAATACATGTGTCCTGCAGCGAAGCCTTCAGATTTCTATAGCATTAATACATGTCTTAATAGTAGCGGAGCCTCCCAATTTCTGTAGCATTAATACATGTCTCCGTAGTAGAGCCTTTTAATTTCTATAGCATTAATGCATATCACCTGCAGTGAAGCCTTCCTATTTCTATAGCATTAATACATGTATACGTAGTGGAGCCTTCTAATTTCTATAAAATACATACATGTCTCCTGCAGCGATGCCTTCCAATTTCTATAGCATTAATACATGTCTCCATAGCAGAACCTTCCAATTTCTATAGCATTTATACATGTCTCCTGCAGCGAAGCCTTCAGATTTCTATAGCAGTCATTTCTATACATGTCTGCGCAGCAGAGCCTTCCAATTTTTATAGAATTAATACATCGCTCCATAGCAGATCCTTTCAATTTCTATAGCATTAATATATGTCTCCGAAATGGGGACTTTAGATCATTAAAGGTTAATATAAGAAATAATTGTATTCAGAAATCTAAATTTTAACATTTCGTCATAAACAGTTTTCGAACTTTACTAAAAATAAGTTTAAGTCATTTTGATTCGTTTTAATAACTATCTCTTGAGATATTTAAACTATCGCTTTGTGCTTTGAATTACTATTTAAGATCTAAATAAATTAAGTTTCGCAATGTGTACGCCTCTTTCATTAAACCAAAATTACTTGAGTCAGGTAGTTAGTTACAAAAGTTAAGAAAACATGCAAGAGTTATGTAATATTTCTAAAAGCAACTCCTCCATCAAGAATTATGCAAAATCTCATTAACCCAACGCATTCTGTGAAAGTACACTGTTCCTAAAGTAGTTAGGTAACTAGATAAAATAACTGGATACACTCAGCCGGACCCCATACAGACGAGAAGGATACTTAACAGACTGCCCGTTGCGAAACTTTCAAGGAAGTCTAGACAACAACAGCCGTGGTTTATTACATGATTAGGACGGGGATTTGGGAATTTAATCAGCGAGGGGTTTCGTCATCTTTAAATTACCAAGTGAAGTGATACTATAACTGGAAGTAAGATCTCGGTATCTAAGCGAAAAATTCTTTGTTTCGCAAGGGCAGTACTTTATGTGAAGAGATGCCATTACTAAGTAACCTTATTTACCTCTGAAGTTAAAGGACAATGCAGGAAGCCGAGTTTATATTTTTTTGCGTTCGGTTAATGGTTATTTGCGCAACGTAAGAGCATGTCAAAATTTGGAACAAAAGAAATGGTAAAATATTTAGTAATTAGTAAGAAATTATTCGAGAAAAGTTATATGTAAGAAATTTTATAGTTTGCAAGTTTTTAGTTTTGAAAAGTAACGCATTTAATTTTTTTTTAAAATTGTTATTTAAACAAATAAACTTTCAAGCAATAAATTTAAAATTATTCTTAATTATAATTCCCTTAAAAAGCAACAAAATACGCACTGCTTCAATTGTTAACTAAATAATCATATTGAATATTTTTTTTTATCCTTTTGCTATATGAGATTGAACTAAATAACAAAAAAAAATTCCTTTGTCATTACTATAAAAGCAAGAACAAACTTTTGAAAACCTACAACCTTAGTAACTAACACTACAATGTAAATAAAGGTTCATATAATAATCAGTTTGCTTTTGATTAAACTGTGAACCGATTGCCCATCATGATAGTTTATTAATAAAACGTTTATCGATGTATATGATTACACCATATCGATAAATAAAACAAAAGTGCAATTATCGTCAACAGTTTTAATGCACTTTAAAGGAAAAGCGAACCTTTTCTCCAAAAACGCCGTTTAAGTATCCACACCAGCAGGAACAGACTAAATCCTCCGATTTCCGTGACTAAATGACAAAGTTAATGTCGATAGTAAAGTTTGGTTAATTTGCGAGCAGAGAATGCTGAAAATTTAAGTGAACCATAATACCATTCAGTAAACCATATATTTAACCAAACAAACCCCCAATATATGCTCATCGAAATAATCAAAAGAGATGATGCTACAATCTCAATTTGACTCGAAATGTTCAAAAAAATAGGTTTATAAAAAACGCCAATTTGTCCCGTTTATCTCACAATTTGGCAAAAAATCCAATCTCAATACCTAATCCAAGTTTATTCTTACAAAACTAACATTCTATTTAGAATAAACATATTTCCATTAAAGCGAAAACGAACGTTTTTATATTGTACTTCCTAAGAAAATAAAACACTTTCTGCGAACCTTTTACCGACATGGAAAAAGAGAGCCATAACAATCATTACCTATGCAGTAATCCAATGTTTCTTCCCATTACTGTGTCCGGATAAGCCCTGGAAAAAGAGTTCCCTGTGCAATATTGGCCGGAACAGAGTGCAATATGTTGTCGATATTGAATCTTTCATCAAGGAGAGTGTCCACAGAAGCAGTTCCATTAATCCAGCATAAAGGTTAACCAACTCCTTTCCTACTGGTAGGAGGTAGATGCAACACTGGAGGAAGAGAGAGCCGTGGTAATATTGAGATGCAATATTTGCACCCGTATGAGGGCGCGGTTGGATATCGCGTTTCACTACTTCCGAGTCATTATGTTGTTGCACGTGTGAAAGGGGTGGAGAATGGATGTAGAAAGTGTTGTAAGGGTCTGTTTTATTGTTATTTATGCACATTCCATGTTTATGGTTTTATGTGTTTGTAATAGTGTTTACGTATAATGGAAGGTTGCCATTTGATAGAGTGCATCGATTCGATGAGGTACTCATAAAAGGTTTTAGCATAGTTTTTTTATATCTTAATTATAAGAAGAGTTGTAATAAAAAAAATGTTTTGCCTAATTATTTTTTTTCGATTGGCGTAAAAGTCAAATTTTGTTTTCAACGTCTGTTGACAAGCTTAAAAACTTCAGAAGAAGATTAAGAACTTCAGAAGTAGAATTTCTATTTTATTTTGTTTAGATATGTTAAAAAAGAACCGAGTTATTACAACTTTCTTCCCATTCAGAAAATGTTTGTCCGGATATAACTCATTACTGTGTGCACCAATTTTGAGGAATTTTTTAATTACTACTGTAGAGAGCTATCCCACGGTGATTATAAACTATTAATGTTTCATGAACATTTTTTTAATATTAATTAATTGACTGGATAAATTAATATTAGGAACATATTAATTTAATTTAAAATATTAATTCAATTTGTAATATTGATTCAATTTAAAATATTAATTTCATTTGAAATATTAATTTCATTTGAAATATTAATTTCATTTGAAATATTAATTTCATTTGAAATATTAATTTCATTTGAAATATTAATTCAATTTGAAATATTAATTTCATTTGAAATGTTAATGTAATTTGAAATATTAATGTAATTTGAAATATTAATTTCATTTGAAATATTAATTTAATTTGAAATATTCATAATATTAATTGTAATAATTATGTGGAAACTAATTTGAATATTAATTTTTTACCATTATAATTTGAAAAACCACTGCTATTAGTGTTTATGTTGAACTTAAACAGACATTGGCTTATTCATTTCCATTGCGCACCGTTTTGACAAAAATCGGGTAGGCACAGTCCCTCTGTACCATAAGGTTTGGTTCGTGAATACGTTGCACGCGCGTCTGCTCAACCTCTTTATTTTTGCTTCTTTTTAAAACTCTAGATCTCCCCGCACTTGTCAAAAGTTTAGAATTATTGATATCATTTTGTTCGTCTTGAGCCACTCTTTCAAACTATTTAAGTTTCCTATTCCGCAATTGAATTTTAGTGTGGTATTTTGGCTTCACAAAAAAATCTTTGGCGAATCATCACTTTCCACTATACACCAATTTTAAACAAATGGCTTAAACTGTCGACTATAATCGGGGACAACCTAAGATGAACCTGAAGCGGAAGCTATGATATGCATACATATTCAATTGCTTTAGGTTCAACTTAGGTTGTCCCAGAGTATAGTCGAATGGAAATTGTTGCTATCTTCAATTTAAGCGCGCACTTTCCAAGACCAGTTGATTACAATTGAATGTACAGTGGTTAAAGAGAGTAGAGTATGTCGCAATTTGACTCACCTCCCCACTTGTTACAAAGATAAGAGGTGGGAGGGAGAAGAGATTGGATCATTGGCCAACCTGGTCGACACGGCGTAGTTCTTATATACGATGTTATAGTATTTATACCTAGAAGTTGATTCCTTCTGGAGTTATCACATTTTTTAAGTCCCGAAAGTTTCTGCCACTGACCCGGTCCGATTTTAAAGACGTATTAGCATCAAAAACAACCTGTCTCTTCAAACATTAGATTTACATAGGTTTGACTTTATTGGATAAATTCTCCCCATATTTCGCTAATTTCATTCTTCGTTGTATTCTACACGAGCGAGTAAAACGCGCGTGAGGTTCTCGATTATTTGAGACGTATTATTCGACACATACCACGTAGTATAATTTCTCGAAGCACCGAGAACCTCACGCGCGTCACTCGTTCCTGTATAATGGGCCTTTCATACGTTTAAAAATGGGTTCGTATATCAATTTTGAATAAAGTCGTTAGATGCGGTTTTGAACAATACCTGTATGGTTTAGAAACCCTGCCCTTTTAGAAAAAGGTTTTGTTCCCTTAGTCAATGGTTTCAAAAGTTGCAGGTCCGGCATTCTTTCTTAGTCCCAATCTACACAAACAAATAAAACGTGCGTGAGGTTCTCCATTATTAGAGAAATCATACCACGTGGTATAATTTCTCGAGTCACCGAGAACCTCACGCGCGTTTTACACGTTTATGTAGAATGGGCCTTAGCTGAGTTCCATGGATCTAGCAAATTTACAAACGTAACATATACAAATATTGACAACAAACAACAGGCTCGAAGTTCAACATGTTTGTTCCAGTTTAATATCTCGTATTTCACAATGAATATCTAACTTCTTAAAATCAATTAACAATATTTACAGGTTAGGTGTTCCAGTTGTTGATTTCTATATTCTAAAAATAGCGCTTTCTTCCTTCCTGATTAATATGTGATTTTGTGTAATTTAAACCTTTGAAGTAGATTAAAAGCAATGAATTTACAATATAAAAAAAATCATAATTTAGGAGAAAATTACTCAAGGAAACATAATAAAGAGTAATGAAAGTTTAATATGAAAAGAAAAATTATAAAGTGCAAAATACAAACAGTCAACGATAATAAAGTAGAGGAACAAATAAAATAAAGTCAATGAATTTTATATATCTAAAGAAGTTTAATATTAAAATATATCGCCACGTACTTTTTTCACACTAAAATAAAATAAACGTGTTTCGTTTCATATGCATTTATAATAATTGTGAGTATATAAATAGTTTTTTAATCATATCAATATGAAATTTGCACAATTATAAACATTTCTAAAGTAATCTTCTGCAAAAAATATTGTCTTGAAAAGTTCTCAGTGTCAAAAACATTTTTTAGTATGTTAATAATATTTTATTATAACTAAATTTTCCATTATTATTTTTCATTATTTGGTTGGGCGAATTTTTTTTTAATTACAAAATGGTCCGAAAATCAATTTGAAAATAATTACAATCTGAAAATCAATGTAGAGCTATAGTGAAATGGCATCTTTTGAATTTTACGAAGCAATTTAATTCTATCATAACGATTTTCGATTAATCTTCTTAAAAGGTTCTGCACATTTACGTTATTAAATTATAAGAAATTACAATGAATAAACATCGAGCATCTGCACTGAAGCAGCCTTGATATTCAGTAATGCGTAGTCTCTTTTAGAGGTGTAATCTATCTTAGTTCGAACAATCATATGAAAATACTATCTTACAAAATGTTCCTTCAATAGAAATGGTGAATAGTTAAAAAGATGAAGATAATAAAAGTGGCGAATAAATTCATTCGTAAATGCAACATATTTCGAAATTTTTTGTATATTCTTGGAACTCCAGGTATAAAAACAAGAAATGAAAACAAATGCATGGAGGTTACGCATGTAATATCAATTTTTCTAATGATTGCAGTGTACATATTATCCTTATTTATACATGTAATGGATGTATACAAATGTAAATATGATTTAGCATGCTTTAAAATCACATTATCCGTGATTGTTTTCAGGTTTTGTATTGTTTCAAATTGGTTCATGTTTTACTTAAGGAAACTTCGCGTACAAAGTTTAATGAAAAATATTGAAACTCTTGAAAAGCATCATCAATTGAATAAGTTCAGAATCCTCATGAATATTACATCACTTTCAGTTATAGTTGGATACATGGTTGTCTTAGGAATGACAATGAAATTGCTATGGTTCGACAGCTCTGCACGAAACCGATGGTTCAAAGATATGACTTTCGGATTCTGTCCAAATATTGGTCCTGTATTGGAAATGGTAGCAGTTTCGATCTACATTGTTTGGTCAAGAATCTTTTTTAAACTCATACCATTGCTGTTTTCCATTTGCTACGCTTCTTGGAGCACATCTTTAAGCCTGATGATAAAAAATAGTGGTAGACAACTTAACAGATCCTCGTGTGAAGCAAACCAGCAAAACGTTTTAAAATCCTTTGTTAAGACTTACCAAAACATACACCAATTAACCATTCTCACAGAGCAAGCATTATCTGCACAGGTATTCTGGATCATCGCTTCACAGTTTACTCAAACTTTTTTCTATCTTGCCAGATTCCTAGGTTTTAACAATTCAAAGGATTCGTCTTACAATTTTGAGACCTATTCTATTAACTCTGTTCAAATCGTATTGTTTTACATGGTTGCGGTATTAGCGTCAAGAGTGAAACAAAACGACGAAGCAGTTCGAATAAAAGTGAAGGAAGTGGCATTTCACCTCAGCTTATCGAAAGAAACACACCAATATGGTAAAACTTTACTGCGTTTCATAGATTCAAAGGCACCCTTAGTTCTAACTGCTTGGGGAATATTCCGTTTTACCAATACGTTTCTCTTCAGTTCTATTGGCGTTCTATTTACCTATAATCTACTACTATTGCAATTAGATGCTAAAGCGTGATCATAAAAGCCGGTAAATTCATAAGAAACGAAGCTAAATATCCTCCCTAATTATTTCGAACAAACATACACTCAAACCTGTTTTTGTGCGGTCTTTTTTTGTGGGATTTTTTTTGTGCGGTTTCTGAAAATTTCAATCAAATTGGAACATAATTGATTATCTGGCTACCGAAACATATACAATCGTCTAGTGAAACAACAGTCGTCGCAAAAACTGATCACCGACTACATGGTAACTGAAAAAAAAAGTCAACTCTAAACGAGTGCGAGGTAGTATCTTCAAGTGACGAAAGCGATTTTGAACCAGTTTACCTCAAGAAAGCTCGCGTATTGTCAGACTAAGAAGGATAATGGCTATACGTTTTGAAAAATGTTGTTTGTGTGAAATAAGTGCATATGTAAATAAAATATTTAAAAATGTTCGCAGGTGTATTTTCTAAATCAGATTCCAAAAGGTTTGGCAAGATTCCAAGTTGCTGCCAAGCCTCGTGTCTTGATTTCGTTTAAAAAAGTAATACATAGTTATTTCGTAAGGTTTTGAGTTATTTTCTACTTGAGACTTTTTTTATGCGGTCCCTATCCACCGCACAAAAACAGGTTTGGGTGTACATTTAAAAAAGGTTCACGAACAATCATAGAAATTATAACGACACTTTCTTTTAAAAAAAAATGTAGAATTTATTAAATCATAAGATAGGGCTAAAAAATCACCTTATAAAAGAATTTTAATAAAATAATATTTTCAAATAAATAACACTATTGTTTAGCACTATATTCAGATGTAAGTTCTAATCATTATGTAAGTCCTAAAAACACTCCAAACTTATGAGTTTGCACATATCTACGCAGGCGAGCAACTGCTATGAACTTGACATTTTTTCATTCCGCCAATGCGTCATAGAATATTGAAATTGCTTTTTGCTACAATGTGTTTATGTGACAAAGCTCATTTCCTATCTTCTACCCTTGATCTTATTTTCTTGTCCGAACATAACTCATTACTGTGTGCTCCAATTTTGATTAATTTTTTAATTAGTATAGAGAGCGATCCCACGGTGATCGCAACCCATAGATTTTTCATTGACATTTGGAGTTTTTTTAAGGTATCCGAACACGTTCGAAGCACTTTTTTTAAAATGTGTCAGATAAAAAAATTTAATGCTATTTTTAGATTGTTTGTTAGTAAAAACTAATTATATATCATAAATATTTAAAGTTTATTATTATAATTATTAAAAAAATGAAATAATCATTGAAAATTTTAAGTTTTTATTCAAAAACTTGAAAACTTATACAAGACATACAAATCAATTCATATGAAAAATTTTACTATTAAAATAAACTGCATGTTATTATCTAGTGTTCAAAGTAAAATTAAACATATATATAAAAAATTAAATTTTTGGTGACACACCGAAAATTTATTATAAGATTTTTAACAATTTCACAACCTTATAGTTCAATATTTAGTCCATAAATAAAAATATATTAACGATTTTCTAACAATTTTAGTACATGCACTAGAATACACTCTACTGAATATGGACACAAAATTTAAAGACAATATAACAATAATATTTTGAGTTATGATTTTTGAAATTTGCTGTTTTTGAATAAAAATCAATTCTGAGAAAAATGCGTTTAAAGTATAAATTTATCTATTATTAATATTAAGAAAGTTTCAACACAATTAAAATCCTCCCGATTTATATGTTATACCCTCCTCTTGCTCATCTTTAGCCATTTTCCCTTTTTTAGCTAATCTATTTTTTTTTCTGGCAACTTTAACATTAGGTAAAGAGTGGCGCTTTGAATCCTTCACTCGTTCGATGTCCAGTTCTGAAAAACCTTTTAATGTGTGAACACCAGGATTGAGCCGAATGAACTTTCCCAATGAGTCTTAGTCCAAATACAAACGAAATATTTACAGAATGTAATTTGTTTGATTTTTCAGAGGCGCAAAATGTATTTTTATATTCGCAGTTTTGACATTTCACTGTCATATTTGATGCCAGTCCAAATACAGACTCTTGTAGAAGACACAATTTACTGCTAAAGCAATCGGGGCAGCACAAACACTTTATCACATCGGAGATAATTTGAATATAAATTATTTGATTTCCACTGATTTCAGTGCGAGAGTAATTGTCCAAATAAGAAGTCATAGGGAGCTTCTTTTCACTTGCCATAGGCAGATGAATCGGTTTCAGTGGAACATGTAACATATTTATTTCCTCTGAATTTTTTCTTACGAATAAAACTTCGGTTTCTCGAATTTCCCATGGTGTTTTAACGTAAATGAAATCAAATTTGGAGAGTTAATTAAGTTATGTCTTTAAAAATAATTATTAAACAGATTA
Organism: Troglohyphantes excavatus; assembly: GCA_963932185.1. Lineage (NCBI taxonomy): Eukaryota > Metazoa > Arthropoda > Arachnida > Araneae > Linyphiidae > Troglohyphantes > Troglohyphantes excavatus. The sequence goes on along the minus strand of OZ010673.1, from coordinate 53,715,910 downwards.
TACGAAAAAAACAACGCTGCTTGTAAAGAAATAAACAAGAGAGTAAAGTTGTTGCCATTTTTAATACAAAAACTTCTGATATAAATGAAAATATCTGGTGGCTAGATTATAGCAACATTAAAATAATAAATATTGCAATTAAAAATTAGAAAAAGTTGAAAACTAAGGAAAAAACGATGTTTTTGCCTCATTTTCGGTTTTGGAATGCTACTTCCGTTTTCATTTAATATTTGTCCACTTGAACTTTAAATTACTATAACTTTTGTTCTAATTGACGCACAACTAAAATAAAAACTGTTTTGGAAACTTAAAAGTGCAGAAAATCATATTTTTAAATAAAAAAAATTTGGTAATTTCAGTCAAAATCACCTTATTCAACGTGTACGGATACCTTAATATTAGTTCATCGACTGGATAAACTGATATTGGGAAAATATTAATTTAATTTGATATATTAATTTAATTTGAATTATTAATAATATTAATTGTAGTATTACTTTGCAAAACTGTTTTAAATATTAATTTTACACCAGTATTAATTTGAAAACCCACTGTTATGAGTTTTTACGTTGAACTGAAACAGACATTGGCTTATTCATTTCTATTATGCACCGTTTTAACGAAAATCGAGTAGGCACAGTCCCCTCTGTACCATAAGGTTTGGTTCGTGAATACGTTGTAAGCGGGTCTACTCGACCTCCATCTTTTTGCTTCTTCTTAAAACTCTAGATCTCCCCTCACCTGTCAAAAGTTTAGAATTCTTGTTATCATTTTAAAATACTTTTCAACCTATTTAAGTATTCGATGCCGAAATTAAACTTCAGCGTGATATTTTTACTTCACAGTGAAATCTTCGGCAAATCATCACTTTTCATTACACACAAATGGATTAAATTGTCGACTAGTCAAATGGAACTTTTGCAATCTTCAGTTTAAGTACGCACTTTCTAAGACCCGTCTATTAGAATTGAATTTACTGTGGTTAAAAAGAGTAATGTATGACGTAATTTGACTCATCTCTCCACGTGTTACGAAGATCAGAGGGGATTGATGGCCAACCTGGACGACACGGTACAGTTTTTATTCACGATGTTATAGTATTTATCCTCACGAGTGGTTTCCTTCTGGAATTATCAAAACTTTTTAAGTCCCGTAAGTTTTTGCCACTGAGCCGGACCGATTTTAAAAACGTTTCGCATCAAAAACAACCTGTCCCTTCAAAAACATTATATTTACAATGATTTATCTTTATTGGATAAAGTATCCCTATATTTCGCTAATTTCATTCTTAGGTGCATTCAACACGAGCGAGTAAAACGCGCGTAAGGTTCTAGATTATTAAAGAAGTTATACCACGTCGTATGAATGTATTCTCAAATCACCGAGAACCTCACGCGCGTTTTACTCGTCCTTGTAGAATGGACCTCAGCTGAGTTCTATGGCTCTAGAAAATTTACAAACATATGCATAACGTAACATATACAAATATTGACAACCAACAACAGGCTCGAAGCGCTACATGTTTGTTCGAGTTTAATATTTCCTATTTCCAATGAACTTTTTAAACCCAACTACTCCTATAAAATTAACAATATTTACAGGTTAGGTGTTCCAGTTGTTGATTTCTATATTATAAAAATAGTGCTCCTTCATTCTTGATTAAGATGGGATTTTCTGTAATTTAAACCTTTGAATAAATATAAAGGCAATGAATTTACAATATAAGAAAAAAAATTCATAATTTAGGAGAAAATTATTTAAGGAAATATAATAAAGAGTAAGGAAAGTTTAATATGAAAATAAAAAAAATAAAGTAGAAAATACAAGTAGTCAACGATAATAAAGTAGATGTAAAATAAAATAAAGTCAACGATTTTTATATATAAGTGGTTTAATATTAAAATATCGCCACATGCTTATTTTAAAACTAAACTTAAATGAATGTGTTTCGTTTCATGTGCATTTTAATGATTGTGAGTAATTAAATAGTTTTTTAATCATGTCAATATGAAATTTGCACATTTATAAACATTTCTAATGTAATCTTCTGCAAAAAAAATTGTTTTCACAATTACTCAATGTCAAAATCATTTTTTAGCCTTTTAATAATATTTTATTATAACTAAATTTTCCATTATTATTTTTTTATTTGGATGGGCGAACATTTTTTTAAATTACAGAGTGGGCCGATAATCAATTGAAAATAATTACAATCTGAAAATCAATGTAGAGATATAGTGAACGGGCATCTTTTGAATTTTGCGAAGCAATTTAATTCTATCATAACGATTTTCGATTATTCTTTTTAAAAGGTTCTGCACATTTACGTTATTAAATGATAATAAATTACAGTGAATAAACATCGAGCATCTGCACTAAAGCAGCGTTGATATTCAGTAATGCGTAGTCACTTTTAGAGGTGTATAATCTATCTTAGTTGAACAATCATATGAAAATACTATTTTACAAAATGTTCCATCAATAGAAATGTTGAATAGTTAAAAAGATGAAGATAATAAAAGTAGCGAATAAATTAATTCATAAATGCAACATATTTCAAAAACTGTTGTATATTCTTGGAACTCCAGGTATAAAAACCGGAAACGAAAACAAATGCTTGGAGATTACGCATGTAATATCAATTTTTCTCATGATCGCAGTGTATACATTGTCCTTAATCATATATGTAATGGACGTATACAAGTGTCAATCTGATTTAGCATGCTTTAAAATCACATTATCCGTGATTGTTTTCAGGTTTTGTATTGTATCAAATTGGTTCATGTTTTATTTAAGAAAACTTCGCGTACAAAGTTTAATGAAAAATATTGAAACTCTTGAAAAGCATCATCAATTGAATAAGTACAGATTCCTCATGAATATTACATCTATTACAGCTATAGTTGGCTACATGGTTGTCTTAGGAATGACAATAAAATTGCTGTGCTTCGACAGCTCTGCACGAAACCAGTGGTTCAAAGATATAACTTTCGGATTCTTTCCAAATGTTGGTCCTGTATTGGAAATGGTAGCAGTTTCGTTGTACATTGTTTTGTCAAGAATCTTTTTTAAACTTATGCCAGTGCTTCTTTCCGTTTGCTACGCTTCTTGGAGCATTTCTTTAAGCCTGATGATAAAAAATAGTGGTAAACAACTTAACATATCCTTGTATGAAGCAAATCTGCAAAACGTTTTAAAATCCTTTATTAAGACTTACCAAAACATACACCAATTAACCATTCTCACAGAGCAAGCATTATCTGCACAGGTATTCTGGATCATCGCTTCACACTTTACTCAAACTTTTTTCTATCTCTCCAGAGTCCTAGGTTTTAACAATTCAAAGGATTCGTCTTACAATTTTGAGACCTATACTCTTAGCTCTGTTCAAATCGTATTATTTTACATGGTTGCGGTATTAGCCTCAAGAGTGAAACAAAACGACGAAGCAGTTCGAATAAAAGTGAAGGAAGTGGCATTTCACCTCAGCTTATCGAAAGAAACACACCAATATTGTAAAACTTTACTGCGTTTCATAGATTCAAAGACACCCTTAGTTCTGACTGCTTGGGGAATATTCCGGTTTACCAATACGTTTCTCTTCAGTTCTATTGGCGTTCTATTTACTTATAATCTACTACTATTGCAATTAGATGCTAAAGCGTGACCATAAAAAGTGGTAAATTCACAAGAAACGAAAGCTAAATTTCCTCCCTAAATTCGAACACTCAAAAAAGGTTCACGGTTATTGAAATTATAGCAACACTTTCTTTAAAAAGAAATGTAGAATTTATTAAATCATAAGATAGGGTTAAAAAATCGCCTTATAAATGATTTTAACAAAATTATATTTTCATATAAATTACACTATTGTTTAGCACTGTTTTCAGATCAAAGTTCTAATCATTATGCAAGTCCTAAAAACGCTCCAAACTTATGCGTTTGCACATATCTACGCAGGCGAGCGTCAGCTGCGGACTTGACATTTTTTGCAATTTTCTAATGCGTTATTGAATATTAAAATTGCTTTTTACTACAAAGTGTTTACGTGACAAAGCTCATTTCCTATTTTCTACAATTTTTCTTATTTTCTTGAAAATCATTGTGGTGAGCATTACTTGTTTTCCGAATGTTACTTAGAAGTTAACCAACTCTTTTTTTTCTATTTTCACGGCATTCTATTAAATAAATTTTTTTAAATGAAAGTAATTAAAAAAATACAAATATTAATGTTGTTGCCTTACATTGTATACTAAGGCATCATTGTATTATTACAAAGTGTAAAAAAATCGTCTTTATCCTAACTGCGAAGTTAATAATTTTAATTTAAGTTTCTATAGCTTAAACAAGTTGTAATCTCTTATTAAAACTGCATTATTACTAATTTCAGAAAACCGCCCTGGCAATAAATAGGTTTACTACGAACTATAGAGTACTATGAACTTTTGTATATATTTAAACTATATTTTTTCGTAAAATCATTCATACAACTACAATCAAAATATGAAGATGTGTTCCAAATTTTAACGATTTTATGAACTACGTAAATATGTTTGTTACACATTTAATTTTACAATATAAGACACATTAAATTATAATATTAATTACTACGTTTTTCTTTAAAAAAAATTATATGATACTTTTTATTTTTCATAAATTTAACCATAAAATCAGTTTTTAATTTGTAAAAGACAAATTTTCTCTAATAATCAAGAAATTTAGGAATTAATTGTTTTAATTTTTGAATTCGGGATATGTAACTAACCATGAACTTAAAAATATTTCACAAATTATCTATTATTTATTAAGACCGTAATAAGTTGACCATCTAAAGGCCTAGTACTTTTTATTTAGTTTTGAGGATTTAAAATATAACCTAACTTGAAATGATAAATACATATCTATTCTTAATTTAAACTTAATTTGTCATGTATGTATTTCAAATTACATATATTTATACTACATATTGTAATGTTATATATTGGTCTGTATATAGTATGATGTATTGTATTGAATTGATGATGCCTAACTGTATTATTTCCATTATAATAGAGTTTCTTTCTGTATGATAGTATGAATACATTAATAAAATTATGTAAGATTTATTTTACAACATAGAAAATATTTCATCAAAATGTCTCTAAACACTAGGCAAAGATTATAAGAGAAGGGACTGGTTTCATAAGGTTGTTACAATAAATATTCATATAAATCAAGGAAATGACCTACAGAAAGGTCGCAAATTGTTGTGCTACGCCATTGTTTGGCTATTTATCTACCATTGATGCATAAGCCATTATTTTTACTACTTTGTTTTTTGCAACTAATGCAGAGCGTATTGTTTAAAATATTAGAGAAGTAGTTGAAGCAAAAATAATTATATTATACCGATACAGATTATTTAAATGCATAGGAGTAAGGTGGGTGGGAAATGGGTCTTAAACTCGATTTTAAATGTTCAAAGTCCAATTTCTCATTGGAAAAAATTTGTAAAATTACAATTGTTTTATAAAACCGTTTACTTATTTATTGGAAGCATAATCGTACATTTGATTTAATTCTGGGGTATATAAATATTTTTAATAAATATTTTTTAAGTAATCTATTACGATTCATAGATGGGGTAGCATGAGTACCCTGTGGAAATTATGAAATTTTTAGTGTAAAAAGGCATTATTAGAAATAACTTTTAAACCAAATTAGTAACTTGAATAAAATAGAATAAACAACACCTTAAAATCTTAATACATTTGATAATTAATGGATTGTTTTTCTTCCTAAAAGAAAGCTGTAATCCACCATTCGCCATTTAAAAAAAGACTATATTGTATTATGTATTTCTTTTAAAAGAGAGCACCTGCTAATAATATTCTTGGTTTGTTTTCATTCAGGAACTTGTGATATATTTACATTATTTTTAATTTGTTCCGCAGACGATTTTTCATTTCATTTAAAACATTATATTTAACTTCGAATAAAACAAGCAAATGGTCGCCATTTTCGTATCGAAATATGTCATTTTGTTGACAGTTTTTTTTAAGGTTATTTAATTCATTATATTAACACATAAACAGTGTTAAATATATTGCAGTTAATTCTTGTCCTTTATAAGCATCGAAATTCATATTTTTGTAGAATAAATTTTTACGAATTTCATATTCTTTAACATTAATAATTCAAAAATCCATTTTCCCACGTTGTAAAACATTGAAAAAAATTAATAAATTAGATATTTTTTCAAACGAGTAAGGTTTACAGTTAAAAATATTGTATTTCTAAGTTATTTTCTTCCCATGTGTAGAACGGGTATTTCAGCTGGTATTATATAAACTTATACAGTAAATTTAATACACTTGACGATATACAGTGGCTACCATAAGTGTTCGTACACCTACGAATTTCAAAGAAATACCTGCTCTGTTCATTATAAAAAATAATATTTCAGAATGGGAATTTTTTAATAAGATATATAAATTGTTCCTAACAAAATTACATAAAATATTTTAAAAACATAGTTTTACAAACAAAAACAAACAAAACTTTTTTTTGGAAAATAAATAATTATAAAGTAAAAAGAAAATTATCTCACAAAAGTCTTCGTACACTTTACAAAAATCTCTACACATTAATAAATATTGCAATATTTAGGTAAATTTGTACTTAATAGGATATCCTGTAACATCTACAACAGCTTTTAAACGTCTGGGCATAAATTTAATTAGTTGTTTTTTTGGTAATTTCTGCATTCATTTCTTTTATTCTTCAATCATTACTTTTTTTAGTTCGCTTTTCTTTTTTTTGTTGTGTTTGTACTCTAACCTCCAGTTCTTTACAAATGTGCTTTATTAGGTTTAAATGCAAAGGATGAGGTGTTTTTATCAGTACTTGTGGACAATTATAGAGGCAAATGTTTAGAGCATAGTGCTAAAGATCGTTATCTTGATAAGAAACAAAGTCGATTCCAATACCAACATTTTAAGCTTATAATTTTAAGTTGTGTGTTAAAATATTTAAATAAACATAATGATTCCTTATGCTATCATTAAATACCAAATTACCTAGTCCTGATGCTAATTTGCACCATTGCATAAGGACACCTCCAAAGCATGATTTACAGTTCCGACTAAGTTCTTGGTATTTGCGAAGGAAAGGCTAAGCTTTTTATTTTTCGTACTAACAAAAAAAAAATTCCCCGGGCAGAACGCCCATGTAATTCGTCTGATCTGAGCACTTATCGAACAGTTTCTATTGAAATTGAAATAGAACATGTTTCATTAAATTCAGTAGATATTTTTACAACACTCAAAAGTGGATTTTTCACAAATTTTCTAAATATCACGTTGATTAACTTTTCCGAATGAAATTTTCTTACCTTGTTTTTGATCCGATTTTCTTTTTTAAATGGTTTTCTCACATATTGCAGGTAGAATAGGAAAAATTTATTTATTTAGAGATACTCCAATATGATTTACCACCATTTTGATGAGAAATTATCAAAATTTTCGAATGCTATTTTTTGTTTCCTTACGACTGCGATCCATTTTTAAAAAATAAATGGAATATTATGAAGTAAGCAAGCAAAAATTAAAACCAAACGAATATTAAATGTCACCACATTACAAAAATAAAAAAAAAGTGACAGGAAAAAAAGTGAAATGGAATATTATGAAGTAAGCAAGCAAAAATTAAAACCAAACGAATATTAAATGTCACCACATTACAAAAATAAAAAAAAAGTGACAGACGATTATTTTATTTATGAATTTATTTGAAAATGTTTTGGTGTACCATCACTTTTGTAAGGCTTTTTTTCTCAGTTTCCGTGCATTTTCATTTTTATAAAAAGAAAATAATTCAATATTTAAAATATTTATAAAAGGTTTTATTCAGAATTACATGGAGATTATGTGAAATAATATTAAACTGTATATTCGAATTCAATACCAGACTACATCGCTTTATCTACAATTTTTTAAAGTGTACGAACACTTTTGGGAGCCACTGTAAATATTTAACATCAGGGCACTTATGCATTTGTCTATCAAAATATAACCATTTCCATGTTCTTCCCTCATATTAGTAAAATAACAAATAAAAAACTACTTAAATATTAAACTATAGAATAAAACTCAACAAAAAAAAGTTGGATTTTCCCTCATTATTTTTAAAAATGGTATAAAAATTGACAATCAGAAATACAAAATCCGGAATGAATGTGCCGGATTCATCTTGGATTCTTAATTAAATATTTTTTTTGTTTTTCTCTTTTTTTTTTACAAGTTTTCCAAATGATTTACTTTTTATTCACGATTTTTTTTATGTATTAGATGTCTACACTTACATCTGTAATACCTGCGTGATACTCTGTGGTGCACTGGGATTTGTTTCGCATTTTCAATAAAAAGGAAATATTAAACTAAATTTAAAACCATTAAAAAAAAATTTAATGAGACTTTTGGAAGAAAAATTTAACGTGACCTACTTTAGAAACGTGACTTTTTCAAAATGTGAATAAAAACTTTCCTCAAATTTAATCTTCAGACCTGGATCATTACTTTTTTGAAAGTCAACATTTTAAATTACATCTGTGTATGTCTATTTCTGTTATTAAAATGTAAAGTTTAATCCTAAAATCACTGTACCAGTTTTTTTTTCAAGGTTGATCAATGGCTTATTACGATAGCTTTTTTCGCTTGATCTACGATGACGCTTACACTGTTTAAAATATATACTCAAAATAAGTAAAATGTGCTCACTTTTTATTACATTCGATGCTTATTATAGCTCCGGATACGTAAGTTTTATTTTTTAAAAAGATATGTACTCAAAAACGAGTACAGTGAGTAAAAATGAATAAAAATAACAGTAACTTGCCTACTTACATAGGATGCCTTCATAAATCATTTTCAATAAATATCGACAATTACAAACAAGAATTGACGGGAATCGAACGCAGATCCTAAATCACCGCAGTCCAGTGCTTTACCCGGGCCTACCAGGGCGACACGAAGTTATATAAAAATTTTTTTAAAAAGGTGTGCAAAAAGAATGGAAAGTAAGATGATGGAGTTATAATAAATCCTTTTCCATTTAAGTAATTGACTTCAAATAATGTGGAAAACCATCTTCTGAACAGTGTATTACCTTTTTTTTTTACAGTGTATGAAAATACTATCTTACAATTGTTCTCGAAAAAATGTATCCTTTATTAAATCACGAAATGAGGTAAGAAAATCACCATATGAAATGAACTTCAGTAAAATCATATTTTCATATAAATTACATGATTGTTTAGTCCTATATTCATATCTAGGTTATAATATTTATAAAAGTACTTAAAAGCAAGCAAATTGATGTGTTTCAATACGTCTAAAATAAATAAAAAAATTAAAATACAGAAATTCTCAGTATGACGAAATATTTCATCGCAGCATGTAGCAGCAAAAATGACAAAAGTTTCATCAAATATGAGAATGCATTTTTAACAGTGCGTAGGTGACCTGTTTTCTTATTACAATTTATTTCGCAAATTTTGCTTAATGATAACTACAGTGCTATACTTTTATTGTACCAAGTTGTAACACGGTGAAACGATGAAAGTGCGCCAAAAAAAGTTTAAAAATCAGAATGTGCGTGTGTTTTATAAGACCACGACACTTTGTTTTAATTTTTCTCAGAAATCTCTACATGGAACAGCAAACAGTATCGGAAACTTATTAGACTTACGTCAAACATATTTCTAAATTAAAATGTGTCCAGTAGAAAGGGTCTTACAATAGATAGTGTTTGCATATCACCAATAAATCAATGCAAACATGCAACAAAAGGGGTTTTATTTCTTTCATTCCGTTTTTATATCAATTCAAAAATACATTAGTATCATTAAAAATATATTTTAATACAAATATTTAAGATTTTCAATAAATGAGATTCGAAACTAAAGTTAAGCCAAAAAGAAGTTTACACATTTTAATGAACTGGATACTCAAAGTCAGTACCAATTTCTAACGACGTACGTTAAGCATATACGACTCAAAGTCCGTTATTAAATTTTATAATAATGATGAATGCCGTAATGAAAACACTTAAAACGTGCAACGCTCTACGAGTACTATTGTATGTTCTAGGTGTACCAATTATAAACTTTGGTACTAATAAAAAATGTTTTGTCGTTGCCCATTTCACCTCGATTTCACTAATGCTTGCATCTCTTGTTTTTACATTTACTGTTCGCATTATGTATACGAAAACATTTAAATCAGACTTCGTACATTTAAAACTTTCGATGTCCGTTATTGTTCACATGTTTTGTATTGCATCAAATTGGTGTGTGTATCATTTAAGAAAACGACGGTTACTGAATTTGATGGCAAGCATTGACAACCTCGCACCCCAGTACCGAATAAAAAACTACAGATTCGTCACGAACATCGTAACCATGTTGATTTTATTAGGTTGCCTGGTTATCTTTGGAATCGCCTTCGAATCGTTATGCACCGACAGTGTTTCAAGAAACCAACGGTTTCAAGGTATAACTTCAGGATTCACTCCGAATGTTGGTCCGATGCTTCAAATAGCAGCAGTTTCACTCTACATTGCATTGACCAGAACCTTCTTTCAAATAATCCCATTGCTTGTTTCTGTGTTCTACGCTTCTTGGAGCCTTTCTTTAAGCTTAATGATAAGAAATACTGGTAAACTGCTGGACACATCCTTTTTTGACGCACACCTGCGCAATGCTGTCAAGTCTTTTGTTTGTAGTTACCAAAAGATTCATCAACTGACCACGCTCACTGAACAAGCAATGAATACTCAGGTATTCTTCATCATCGCTTCCCAATTCACACTGACTTTTTCGATTCTGGCTTTTTGGCTTGGTCTTGAAGTTGAAAAGGATCCAGTGTTAAAGTTTGAGAACACCTCGTTTGCCTTACTTCAAAGCATATCATTCTTCGTCATAACAGTGTTAGCATCAAAAGTGAAAGAAACCGATGAAGAAGTTCGCATAAAAGTAAAAGAGTTGGCATTTCAACTCAGCTTATCTAAATACACGCTCGAATATGGCGACAATTTACACCGATTCATCGATTCAAAAGCACCCTTAGTTCTCACTGCTTGGGGAATATTCAAGTTTAGAAAAAGCTTTCTCTTTAGTTCTATTGGAGTCCTGATTACTTACAATCTTCTTCTTTTGCAACTAGATTCTAAAACTTAAATATAAAAACTAGTAAATACAAAAAACGTTAAATTAATTGAATTTTTAATACGATAGTAACTTAGGAGTAACTTGGGTATTATTTTAGGAGTGTTCTCAATTCACATAATCGACACTATGTTGATGAGAATATCTTAAATATAAATAGAAATATATCATCAAATTAATAATACATATCAATTTGACTGCAAAAAAATTTAAATTTTAAAAATGATTTTTATGTTCGATATACTTTAAAATATTTTAGCAGTGGTGAACGTTTCTCAGGAATCTTATTGTTAATTTATAAAAAAAACTTTCTTTGTGATGTAAATTTCAATGTAAGTATAAAAAGATTTGTGACCTTTTCGAACATATTTCTTAACGTTTGCTTAGATTTTTTTTTCTTTTGTTTAGAACCACAAGTGATGTTCTTAAATGAGGTTCGATTAAATTATATCGATTCAGTCAAAAAGATCTTTTTTCCATTCAGAAACTTTCTAATAGTATGCTCAATTTATTTCCATAGATTTTACTAAAATATTCACAAAAGTTAGATTGCCTTGTATTCTTCTCTTTTTGTATAATGCAAATGCATTAACTTTCTTTTAATAAATTAAAATACTAATCAATAAACGCATTTTAAAAATTGACTATTATACAAAAATCAATATAAAGGCATAATGAAATTACCTTTTTTGAAAGCTTTGCTCCGGCAAAAAATGAATTAAGGGTCTAGTAACGAAGAACGTTAAGGTTTTTTATGAGCAAAATATAAACGTTACTCTATTTAAAAGTATGAAATGGAAAAGTACAAGTGGAAGACTGAACGTAAGATAAATGAATATTTAAACAAAAATACACAACATTTGTTGGTCAAAGATTTTTCTGCTGCTATTAACCATATTAAAATAAATATTTGTTACGACTTTAAAATATTTATTGGCCTTAAAAGATGCAGTTGTGTATTTGTACGGATATTTGAATATAAAAATGAACGAGATAATAAAAAAAATGTTTTGGAGATACAACTTTTTTCGAAAATTATTATATGTCCTTGGAACACCAGGTATAAAATTCCGGCATGAAAACAAGTGTCTTGTGGTCATCCACATATTCTCCATCACATTCATGCTGCTGTTGTCAGCATTAATACTGTCCATTCATGCATTGAATGTACCCAAATGCAAATCGGACTTTGGATGCGTTAAAGCTGCCATAATCGTGATCATTCACCATTTTTGCTTAGTGTCCATTTGGTGTACGCTTTACTTAAAGAAGTATCATTTGCAAAATTTAATGAAAAGCATTGAAGATTATGAAAAGCAGCACGAAATAAAAAACTACAGATTCATCATGAACACTATGACTGTTATAATTTTACTTGGTTACGTAGTTATCTTTGGAAAGATAATCCAGTTATTATGCAATGACAGTATTTCAAGGAACCGATGGTTTAAAGACATAACTTTAGGATTTATTCAAAATCCTGGATACTTCACTGAAATAACAGTGGTCTCAACTTACATCGTACTGACGCGAATTTTCTTCAAACTTATGCCGCTGTTTCTTTCACTGTTCTACGCTTTTTGGAGCTTTTCTTTAAGCTTAATAATAATAAGTAGCAAACAACGGCTGAATACATCTCGGTATGATCCAAATGTGAGAAATACTGTATTATCTTTTATTAGGAATTACCAAAAAATACATCAATTGGCAATTCTCACAGAACAAGCGCTGTCAGCTGAAGTGTTCTGTATCATTGCTTCGCAGTTCATACTGACTTTCTTCTACCTATCTCAGTTTCTCGGTTTCGAAACCGAATTAGATTCAATTTTTGTGACCGAGAGCACTTTATTCAACTCTATCCAAACCATATCATTCTTCTCCGTCATAGCAGTGGCGTAGCCAGCATTGGGTTACTTTGGGTTAGAACCCCCCCCATAGCCAGTTTAAAATCAAAATTATTTTTTAAAAAAATTAATAAAGGCAAAAGAAAAACAACGAAGATTTTTTTTCTGATTTCTACAGAGAAAACACACGTCTCATTTATTTCCTGGTCTACCCCACATGCAGGCACATCGTACCGGGGGGGGTTTGGTGGGAGTCCGCTCCCCCCCCCCCCCCCCCAATAACTTGGAAACCCTAAAAGTTGTGAATTTCAAGGTTTGAAAATACCCGAGTTGGGAAAATTTATGTCTGAAGAAAATTAATAATTTTAACAAATGAAAGCAAAAAACACCAAGGTTATTAAGGGAAAATTAGAAATGGTCCAACTTGTAAAATTAAACTTAAATTCGTGTGTTTGGTTTCAGAGTTCACTACACAGTTTATACTCCCAAGGCTACAGATGGAGTTGACTAATGCAGTCTGCAGCCGACACAACGCTAGTGGCGGAACTGTTTTATAAATTTCATTGTAATTTTTTTATTGCGTCAAGCAAAAAATTTTTTTAACCGTGGCATAGTTTTCTTCAAAAAAAGAATCCCACATTTTAAATATATAACAATTTCTTTAAATTAAGGAGCAATGTTTTCAGATTTCCAGACAGGTAGGCGCCTAAAAAAATGCTCGCATCTGCGCATTCTGTTGTTCTTTATTGTCAAAGTTATATTATATGTTTTAACATTCAGCTTATGATATAAAGAATTTTAAAATATATGGCGTTGCTCTTTACGAGAACGTCACACAGTGTTCTTTTTATTAAAATAACTTCTCTTTTAATTGTGTTAGGTGTGATTGCCTAAATGAAAATCCACTCCTTTTTATTCGAAATCACTTTTGTTTCATATAACTCTATTGGTTTTGCCTCCATAATGTAAAATTTCTTCGAGCTAATATTCGAAGCGCCATTGCGCTTTGAATATATGGGACTGGCGCGCCGATCCCATATAAATGTATCGTCTTGTGTCTAGGATTTTTTTTATGTTTCGTTTTGTGATTGGTTAGTTGAATCTTCCCATATTGTGTAATGTTCACGCAGTGCGTTTTCCTTTATGTTTTTCTATATTTTTTTTTTACCGGTTTCTAATAGAAACTTCCAGAACTTTCGATAGGTTCTTTTATTTAATTCACCCCTCGGTTAAAAAAAATCATTCAGAGTCCCCAAAAATTTTATACGTGGAGGACGCATCTTTCAGTATTTATTCTCTTTACCTAATTTTATGTGATATGTGTTTCGTTTTAACATTAACTTCGGAGGACTCTCTCTTTGAATTCTTTTAAGTTTATTGAATTTATTTATAATAATTTAAATTCCAGTTTTCCTGCATTGATTAATTTAGAATTAAAATGGTTATTAATTAAAAAATTTTAGAATTTAATTACTACTTGATAAATATGGTCATATTGGTATGTAGGTACTTTTTGTTTTTGAATATTATTTTATTTATGTTTTATGTTAAGATTAGCAATGGTTATTGGGTTGGCACAATTGTCGAGTCCCTTTGACTCCCACTATTTACAGATCACGTTACCATTTTCAGAAAATAGCTGTATTTGTTTACCCCCCCCCCCCCCCCCATGACTTCCACAATAAAATTATCTGTAAAAAGTTGATATATGTTAAGTTGGAAATAGGAATTTTTAGCAATGCTGAGTTCGGAATTTCCAATCGTTAGGTTTGGTTTGGTTAATTAACATTGCACTAGAGCTGCATATTGTTCGTTAAACCTTAGAACGGACACTGCACTGGAACATGCATGCAACAAATGTTGTGTGTCACAACGTTGATTCGGGTCTATCTCGAAGGATAGACCTAGGAATAATGCCTCGTATTTTTTAATCATGGTCAGATAACGAGAATAACACCTGAGCTGGTATCCGTACCCGACGCCGTTAAGTTGGGAATTTTGAATCATTAAAGTTGGGAATTTCGAATCGTTAAGTTGGGAAATTTCTTGTCTCAAGATTGATGCACATTCGTTTGAAAATTTTTATGGGGGATTATTAAAAAGTAATATTTAACTATTATAAATACGAAGGGCACATAATGGAAAAGTTGGCTCCATTTACGAAGGGTGGGATCAACAGATTCTCGTTTAAATCTGTGTTCATAACCTTTTTCTGGATTTTTTTCTGCGGCGCTGCATCTCGTGCTGATGATTAGGCAAGCATTTTTTCATTGTCTAGCTTCACTGATTCTACAAATTAATGTTTTTTTACGAGCAACGCCAATTTCCGTTATGATTTTGCTACAATGCGCCGTTTTGCTGCGTCACGCAACCAATGAAACCTCCTCCCCCATGTCACGTCACAGTCATGCATGATAAAAAATTAAACGTAAATTAATGATTATTATTCTGTTATTTTTAATTATATATTAAAGAATTATTTACAAATTTAAAATTACTACTTAAAATTTATTATTATTAATTAAAATTACAAATTTAAAATTGCTTCAATCCGGACCCCCCATCAATATTTAGCTACAGACTTAAATCCCAGTAAAATGTCAGTCAGGTTTGTTAGTAATTTATTTAGGAAATGACTGAAGATTAACCTTCAAAAATTAAGCTTTTAATTTACATCATATTTATAATTTATATATATATATTTAATTAATTAAAATTATTGTTTAAATTTTAATTTAAAGCTACTGGTTTAAATTAAAAAATATCATAAATTAAATTTACTAATTTAAAAGTACTACTTAAAACTTATTATGATTAATTAAAATTACTAATTCAAAATTATTAATTACATTTTATTCAAATTATTAAATTTTATTCAAATTATTAATTAAGTTTAATTAAAATTATTAATTAAATTTAATTAAAATTATTAATTAAATTTAATTAAAATTATTAATTAAATTTAATTAAAATTAATAATTAAATTTAATTAAAATTATTAGTTAAAAATTGCTCAAATCAATTATTAATAAAAAAAATTATTTGGTTTTGGTCAGACCAAAAATAATTTATGAACCCCCCCCATCGAACAATCCTGGCTACGCCACTGCGTCATAGTGTTGGCATCGAAAGTGAAAGAAAGCGACGAAACAGTTCGCATAAAAGTAAGAGAATTAGCATTTCACTTAAGCTTGTCGAAAGAAACGCACGAATATGGCGATACTTTATTGCGATTCATGGATTCGAAGCCGTCCTTGGTTCTCACAGCTTGGGGAATTTTCAAATTTACCAAGTCTTTCTTGTTTACTTCTGTTGGAGCACTGATAACCTATAATTTACTACTTTTACAACTGGACACTAAACCATGATAGAGAAAATCGATTGAATTTCACATCACTTTTATAAGATCGATTGTAATTAGCTGCACTGTAAATAAAAATGTACTTAAGAAAAACAACATGTACTCGATTTATTTTAAATACAATTGTAATTGTAAATTAATGGTTAACATACTAAAACTATTTAAATTAACATACAGTAGAACTCCAATTATCCGGATCAATTGGTACTAGATCCCATTCGGGTAATCGAATATCCAGATAATTGGATAATTCACGATAAAATAAGTTCATTTCTTAGTAAAAACCGAATTTTGTTTTAGTATGTAATGTAATTTAATGACTATTAAAAACAGTATCATTCAACGATAAGAAACTTTTAAAATATAGAATTTTGATTAATTATTTTTTCCTTCTTAAAGCGATCCTTATCCGCATAATTGGCGATTCGCTTTGTTTGATCCGGATAATTGAATTTCGGATAATGGGAGTTCTAATGCGTTTTAATTATAAACAATTTTCAAATCTATAAATTAATTAGAAACCTGCCATGTGACAGACGGACATAATATAGACTAAGATTCAACCACAAAAAAAGTCATACCATTTGAGTAAAGTTTTAATAGGTTAAAACACATTGTACTTGAGCGGTAATATAAGAAAACGCTTGTCTGCCTACCGGTTTGCTTGTCGAACAGCTATGTAAATTGATGTAAATGTTCAAAAATAAAGAGATCCGTCAAGTAATATGATTTACCACTTTATTTTTGTCTTTTACTGCTTTCTGCTCAAAAACAAAGAGGCAAGTCAAGTCGCTTTGTGCTTTACATCCTAGTACATCATATAATAACAAAAAAAAGCAGGCAATTTGAAGGTTACAGAACTGGTAGCAGACAACAAAAGCCAAATTTTTCAAGTCATTTGCATAATCCTGATACATGGTGCTCTCTCCACGGCCCTTAGCTTTAGAATGCCGATATCTATAATTATAAAAGAGATGTCTAGGTATAGTAAAGTGACTACGCGCTATACGATAAGATCGCTTACAGCGTATCCTACTGGATATTTACGAAATTAAATTAAAGTGCCTATCTCTAAAATTATACAACGTACATGAATATAGTTAATTGCAAAGATACAGTGGAGAATTGATTTAGTTCAAAACGACACCTTACACACATGAGTTCTATAAATAGAACGCCCACAAAACTTCTATTTTTGTTTGACTTTTGCCCTTTACACTCTCTTTTTATACTTACTGAGAGCTTTGAGCATGAATGGACTGTAATAGAGCGAATATGACGTCATAATCGTGAAACCAACATCTCAGACCGAATGGCCTCAGACACGTGACTTCTTTTCAAAATTATGAATTAAAAAATACATTTGATTGGCTGATGAATTGGGAAATGTGTAACAGTGAAAATCTATGAATGGAATGACGTAATTAACCACGTGTTTGAGGTCATACATTTTGGCCTCACTTTGATGTTAGCGAGATTATAACATTATGTTTTCTCTACTATGAAGGATCCAAGCTCGAAGACAGAGAGAAAAGCGATTTTTCGGGAAGTGCTTTAAATCAAACAAATAAGCGCACATTGTACGCATTTCATTTTTAGCATTCATGTACGTAAGGTGCGTTTTTGTACTAAATTGATGCTCCTCTACAAATTTCTAATTGACTATTTTCATTTATGTTGTATAATTTTAGAGTTAGTCACGCTAACTCCATACATTTCCGCTAGGGACGTTGTACTGGGTATAATCAGAGAGTTGTAATATTAAATAGAGAGCGCCTTCAATGCCAGACTCTCGTAAGGCCGCGGTGTCAACATTGAAAAGAAAAACCTTATCACGTGGTTATAGCGCAGCCACATTTGGCGGTCAGACATCTGCAGGAGTTTCAAATTTGGCGCACTTTCTTCTTTTTTAAGGAGTTCTGCCCGTATTCAACTTTTTAACATATATGTACGTATTTACTTATTTTCAAACAATATGCGCTAAATATTTCCTCTTCATTAACGAAACGAAAATATTTTATTTGTGTTCAATACTCGAAGAAGCAAAACTCTTTATATTTATCAGGTTTTATTGTTTATATTTTCTTATTGAAGTATACAAAATAACTATTGAAAGAACTTCGCTTATGGTAAATTGTTTACATAAAAACGTAACGCAATTATTTCAAAACTACAAAATAAGAAAAATATCCTTAATATATCTGTTAAACTCCCTTAAATTGTGACACTCGTTCAAAAAAACGATATTTAAATACAAAATTAAACACAAAACCTTATTATAATACTTCGATCTCGTTTAGTTCTTAAAGTCGCCAAGGCCTGCCAAGCAATATATAAAGCACATGAATGAATTGGCATTTCCACATATCACGTGGTTTCAATGTTGGACACACGGAAATCAGCATTTTTATTCCTCTATTTATATCATTACTCTATGGGTATAATCATATAGCGCAAGTCAATTTACTATACCTATACACCACTTTTACAACTATAGCCGTCGACGTGCAAAAGTTAAAGGGTCGAGGAAGGATACGCTGTTGCAAGATTATGCAAATGACTTAACAAAGGTTAACTTTCTGCCACCAGTTTCGCAACTTCCAAGTTATCTGCCTTTCTTTTTTGGTTATTAGTGGTTAAATAAAGAATCTTTGCACCCTAGTAGGACCAATACCTACTAGGGTGAAAACCACAAACATTACTCAAATAACTTGATTTACTACTTTATTTTTGATCATTTTCGTTACTTTACATACATGTTCGGCAAATGGGCCGGTAGGCTGACAAGCGTGTTCTTGTCCACTTAACTGCAATATGATTTTGTGTATTATAACTTTACTCAAAGTGTACTATTTTTTTTTTGTCGTAGGCTCTCAGTCTAGAACAGCGTCGTTATAAGGGTTCTGGAACCTTCTTTGGATATAGAAATTTAAAATGGGTATTATCGTATTATGAATTTATCTGTATTAAATCTAACATTTTTTAATTTATTTTCTAATCCTAAAAGTCTGAACAAAAATGTCAAAAGTCAAGATACTTCAACTTTTGATATGAAATTTGCCAATGTAGTTAAAAAAACATAAATACACATAAACTGATAGCTTGCCGCCAAGCTATACAGGTCCATAAACAGAGTTTCAAGATTAAGTTTGCAAATCACACATTCTTTCCCATCCTTTTAGCACACCTTTTTTTACATTTTTTCTGTTTATAACTTCTTCAAGTAGACCTGGTAGTTTAACGGATAAGGCTCCAAACTGAGGCCCCTGAAGATCTGGGTTCGATTCCCGATAAGCCTTAGTTGTAATTGTCGATATTTATTGAAAGTGATTTATAGAGACAGCCTATGTAGGCCAGCATCTACTTTTTTTATTCACTGTATTCATTTTTGAGTACATGTCTTTTTTAAAATTTAAACTTATGTACTCGTAGCCATGATAGGCATAGAATGTTCTCAAAAATTAGTGCATTTTACTTATTTTTGAGTACTTATTTTTAACAGTGTACACTACAACAAAATGAGCTATATAAAATTGTGTAATAATAAAAATTATCTGTTTCCTTTGAAATAACAAACCTTTATGAGTTTATACTTTAATAGATTAATCCCCGGACAATGCCGGAGGAGTTTCTCCAATCAGATTCAAAGGTAGAGTAACACATTTCATAATTGAAAAGTTTAATATATGGATTTAAAATTACAGAAAAATCAATACTGCATTATGCCGTTAAACGTCAAAATGACTGATTTTATTGGTCAGCCTTTGAAACGTCTTTTTTTTAAATGTCGCGCCATTAGTTTTATTAAAAAACTTTGTATTCAGTCAACTTGAATATAATAATATTACAAAGAAAACATAAAGTAAAAACATTAGAAGTAGACTTTTTGTTATTAAGTGTAAGTTCTTATATATTTAATGCGTATATTATCAAGCACGTTATCATATACAATTAACAAACGAATGTTGGATTCAATGTAATGATGGAAACATTAAAGAAAGCATTCTGTAAATACAACATTCTTCGAAAATTATTATATATATTAGGAATGCCAGGCATCAAGTTAGGTAATGAAAGAAAATGCCTTGTAGTTATGCATGCAGTATCTGTTTTTCTGATGCATACATTGTTCTTATTTATATTAATTCTGCTTGCGATGGATGCCAGAAAATGCGACTCAGATTTCATATGTCTTAAAGTAACTGTATCTGTCATTGTACATCGATTCTGCATCGCATTCAACTGGTGTGGTTTTTACTTTACAAGAAATCGTGTGCAAACTTTAATGGTGAATATTGAAAACCTGGAAAAGAGGCAACACCTAAAAAAGTTCAGATTATTCATGAACTTCGTAACGATTGCGATTTTATTTAGTTGCGTTGTTATATTAGGAATTACTGTTAATACATTGTACACAAGCCGTGCATCTAGGAATCAATGGTTTGTGGATATAACTTTTGGATTTTGTTCCAATTCCGATCCTCTATTTGAAATCGTAGCAGTTTCAACTTACATTGTATTGACGAGAGTATTATTTAAAATGATTCCATTGCTTCTCTCAGTGTTCTACGCTTCTTGGAGTTTTTCTTTAAGCCTAATGATCGAAAACAGCGGGAAAAAACTGATGACATCCCAATGTAATGGAAATTTAGCAACAGTTGTCTCATCTTTTGTTAACAGCTACCAAAATGTCCATCAATTAGCGACACTCACAGAACAAGCATTGTCTGTCCAAGTATTCTGGATCATCGCTTCACAGTTCACTCTGACTTTTTTCCATATGGCTATGGTCCTTGGATTTTACAATCCGCATGGTTCAGCTTTCCATTTCGAGAACACCACATTCAACTTATTTCAAAGCATCGCGTTCTTCATTGTAACGATACTGGCCTCTAAAGTGAAACAAAAAGACGAAGAACTTCGGATGAAAGTGAAGGAAATGGCGTTTAAACTCAGTTTATCGAAAGACACACATGAATCTGGCAATACTCTACTGAGATTTATATATTCAAAGGCACCCCTGGTGCTAAGCGCTTGGGGCATATTCAAGTTCACTAAGACTTTTCTTTTTAGTTCAGTTGGAGTACTGATCACATATAATCTACTTCTGTTACAACTGAACACCACTGGGCACGGATAATTGCTTTTTAATTGAAATAATATTTAAACTTTTTGAATAACGAAGTTTAATAATATTAAATAACTTAGCACCTACACAATTAACACTAGTATTCCCAATTAACACTAGTATTCCCAATTAATCCTAGTATTCCCAATTAACAACTAGTATTCCGAATTAACAATAGTATTCTCAAATAACACTAGTATTCCCAATTAGAACAAGTATTCCCAAACAACTAGTTCTCCCAATTAACACTAGTATCTCAAATTAACATTATTATTTCCAATTAACACTAGTATCTCAAATTAACATGATTATTCCCAATTCACACTAGTATTCCCAATTAACACTAGTATCCACAATAAGCACTAGTATTCGTATGATGTAATATTCTCCAACCCATGATTTTTTGTAAATTTAAATGTTAAATACTTTCGATTTTCCTTCATTCAAAGTTTTATTTGTTTCGTTAAGTGTTGATTTCAGATCCACAACTTAACATTACTCTAAAACAACACAATCGATTTACACTAAAATTCTGTTATCATATATTTATTTACATGGTCTTTAATTTATAGACGAATAATTTGTCGTAAAACCGAAAAGGCTAGTTTAAAGAAACAGAAAAAAAAATTTACTTCTAATCACCTTACACAATTTTTACTCAATTTTAAGATCATTCAGTATTTCTTTAGTATAATTTATAACAAAAATCTCAGTAAATATTTTCAGTACTATATTTAAATATAGAAATCGCACAATTTCTGTTCCTATTGTCGAATTTGTATACTTTACACTAACCTTGCAGCTATGTCTTATTTACTTTTATGATTATCATTAGGTTATAATTTCTTTAAATAATTTGCTCCCGTCAACACATGTTGACACATAGAGCAATTTCTAATTTTTAATAGCCCCTGCTTTAGCCGACATAGGGTAACTCAAAACGTTTAAAAAAGACAACTTTACTGGAATATTTATCTAACACTGTTTTACCTAAAACCGTTAAGTAATATTTCAAATAGATTATTTAAATGTTTTTTAATAAAAATCTTCAGGGAAATAATTAAAACTGAGTTGCGTGTTTCATAACCCATTTTACTCAGCAGTATTTTATGTTTATAATACTTAGCTTCTTAAGCAATCTAATGACAAATATTAAAAAATATTAAAAAAAGATAATGGGAAAAGAATTTTTCGCTTAGTTACCGTGTTGTTAAATTGATAATACTGCCAACTCATTTCAGACTTTCGAATAAAACGCACCATAGTTACTAATATTCATAAATAAGTTATCGGTAAAGTTGTCACCAATAAGCAGTTACATAAGTAAACACTCAAATACAATTTTGATATAAATACAATTATCCGTCTTATAATTCGAACTTGTTAGCTTGAGCAATCGATTGGCATTTGCCGATATCATCATGAGTATTTAATAGGCTTAATCGTGAAACGTTGCTGTATGTTTACTTTTAAAATATATTTAAATATCCTCACTATTTCCAAAGTAAAATGTGTATTTCATTTTTTCTCCTAACACCAAGAGTCTAATGAAAATGTATCATTTATGTTCATTGGTTTAAATACTATGGAAAAAGCAAAGGAGCTGTTTCGGCGATCCAACTTTATTCTGCCATTTCTTTACGCTTTAGGAATTCCAGGAGTTGATGTGAAAAAGCAACCGAAGTTTCTCTTAATCTTTCACATAATTTTTAGTGTAACAGGCTTTGCGTTTCTACCATACTATTCCGTTCTAATAGTAAATGAGTACAGAAAATGCACAAACAATGACTGCATAAAAGTGATAGTATGCGCTAGTATTTTGCGCATTTTAATTCCTATAAATTGGTGCACGCTGTATCGGAAAAGATCTCAAATAAAGCATTTATTAACAGAATTCGAAAACTTCGAAAGCGAGCTTCAGAAGACCGTGAACAAACATCGTTGGATTTTCAACTCCATAGCCATAGTATTATTTTTGCTGTGTCTATGCATTTTTGCAATTACATGTTTGCTTCTGCATCGAGACCCTGAAGCAGCAGAAACTTGGTTTCGTTATTTAGTTATCGACTTTTCTGTTAAACTCAACCCTCAACTTGAAGCTTTTTGTTGTGGAACTTACATTATAATTTCCAAAATATCCCTATCTATCACCCCACTGTGTCTAACGCTATTGTACACGTCTGTTTGTTTCAACGTGAGCCTAATGGTTAAAGAATGCGGCGAGAATCTAAACAATCCGTTTTGCTCCACAAGAACTAAAGATATTGTACTGAACTTCATCAACAACTACAATTACGTGTGGGAGATGTTTTTCCTAGCGGAAGAAGCTTTGTCCTTGCAAGTACTTTGGCTGTTTTCAACCCATTTCACTGTAGTGTTTGAGGTTTTATCGAAAATACTTGGTTTGAATCCCTACACTGACGCCATTTATAACTTTGAAACCTCAGCTTTCGCCGCTATGCACTTCCTGTCGTGTTTGGTAATTCCTTTAGTCGCTTCAACTGCTCAGCAGCAGGATCATGCATTGAGAGATAAAGTGAAAAATGTGGCTTTTCGTTTAAGTTTGTCAAAGGATACGCAGGAATATGGAAATATTCTGTCAAAGTATATCGATTCAAAGAGAAGTTTAGTTTTTACTGCGTGGGGTACGTTCAAATTTACCAAGGGCTATCTTTTCAGTTCCGTTGGAGTGCTGGTCACATATAATCTGCTTATTTTGCAACTGAATGGAAAAAACTGATATTTAAAGGGGTATGTTACGCAATATCATCAAAAATATTTTATTGCTTTAAAAAATAGTTCATTTTATTTTTAATCAAACGACACGAAAATTATATTTCTTCGTTAAGTACAACTAATTATTTCTTCGAATCAATATTAAGCTTTGATACAAAATTATCTGAATACATAACTTTGAACTCTTTTTTCTTAGTGATGAAATTTTACATGTTTGGTCAAGTTTAAATTGATAAAAGTTCAGATTTATTTAAAGAAACTGCTCTATATTTTCTCCAGTGTGTTTTCAAACACATTAATTTGTTTTTTTTATGTTTTTATATGTTTTTTAGTATTTTTTTTTTTAAATATTTTGACCAGTGAAATTGGTAATATTTTTTTTAATATTTTTTTACAAACATCAGTTTGCAAATAACAAAAATTCTGTAAATCCAGATTGTACACATTCTTTTGTTTATAAAAAGGAAAAAAAATGTTTTTCAAAAAATATTTTCTTGACTTATAACAAAAATAAGAAAGGTAACTTTTTGGTAATTTTTATTTTTAAAAAGAAACATTAGGTATTTTTTAAACGTTTGACCATGTGGTTTTGTTAATATGCTTTGCACACATATGTGTGGAAAAAATTACGATGATATCTGCAAAGTTAAAATGAAAAAAGTAAACTATGGCCTACACTGTTAAAAATTATTACTACCATGTACCAAATTTAATACCCATTTAGCTGCAACCAACATTTGGTGCTTAGTTTAATCATTTTACGGTTCTACCACGGATACCATTTAGTAGTGAAACTTTGCACCAAACCACATAATATTGCATAAAATTCAAAATTTTAGTTTTCATAGTAGTTTAGTGATAGTACTATTGTAAAGAAACTGGCAATCCTGGATCACAACGTTTTTACTTTTCTTTGTCAAGTCCACCGATCGGACACGAAATAGAAATCCTCTTATTCATAGCTGAACGCGTTTATCTACTGAGCCACGGAAGCCCTTGTTCGTCGTTGTCTTTCGAGGGGATTCCTCAGCTGGTTGATGTAGCGAAAGCGAAAATTTTGATTGCAGTAAAAGAGGTTTAACCAATTATCGGTGAAGCCTCCTCTGTTTTCCGATAAACATTTTTTGCTTCAACCTAGATTCCACCATAATATGGTGTAATTTGTAGCGGACCTCTGTTTTGCCACAAGATATGGTACATAGTGGAACTGAAATTTTCAACGGTGTACGCCTCCTTAAGTCTACAGTTACTCTTAAGAAAATGAATGTATAAAGATAGTCGGATGACATCTTAAATATTTGTGTATATATATATATATATATATATATATATATATATATATATATATATATATATATATATATATATATATATATATATATATATATATATATATATATATATATATATATATAACATATAGCCATGAGTAACATAATAATAGCCTAGAGAGTACTGTTAATATGTTTTGCTTAATAATTGAAAATCATGCCATAAGTATCAGCTTTTAATAATAATAATATTTGTAAATATTGCCTGTAACTGTAAATATATAATAAACTATACAAATATGTATAATTAAGAATTCTATATTTAGGTAATTCTCTAATAAGTTTATTTTAGTAATAAAATTACTCTCTCCTATAAAAGGGGCCCCTACAAATCAATCATCAAACTTTATGTTCTTAATTGTAGAAGTCTTATTGAAAAGTTTTCCTTTCTTTAGAAGTCGTGAAAGATTAAAAAAAATCAATTAATACTTCTGATAAAATTAATTTATTTTATGATGAAATTAATGTACACCACACTAATAAACATTTTACATTAATTCTTATTGATATTATTAAATTTTGAATAAAATAAAAAATAAGTTATAACACATTTTTTTTCTCTAATTGATCCAAAACTTGTTTTATTCACATGCATGTGGTTCATACAGTTATTTTATTTTTAAACAATATATTATTAGTTGAATAATTTCTTATATCGACACAGATGTGGATCAGACAGGTTTTGGAACGACCGTTAGATTTTAAACTCGTTTTGAATGGGATACACATTCAATTCGATAACTAAAAACTTATGCTGTATGTGCTCACACACACAGACCAATTTCATGGTTTTTTAAAAAGAAAAACGTATTTCTTTAATTTGGAGTGTACCTAAACTCCATAAATTTGATCTGAAAACCCTTCATTAACTTAAAATTAATATTGGGTAATAAAGAGTCAATATTAATATAAATCGTACAAAAAAATACACAAGATAAGTTGTTCTTTAGCAGTTTAAAATATTCCGCATATCGTTTGCTTAGAAGTAAAATCACGTATATTTAAACCAAAGATTTACCGGTCGTAGCTGGAAACGAAATAAAAGCAATAAACTTTAAAATGTGAATAATCTTGGTGCTATATTCTAGAGAGGAAAGAATAATGGCCTTGGATTTCGTCGCCAACTACGGATGGTAAACCTTTGGTTTCAGTGTACGTGGTTTTACTTTTAAACTGTCGATATATAAAAATGTAGAAACTGAATTATTGTAGGCAATAAGCTGACAATTTAAAAAAAAATTTAATAACTCAGCAAATATAATAAGAACAAATACATTCGCTTATTTTCAAATATATTTTTTTTATAACAATGCAAAACAATACGGCCTCAAATTTTACATTTTGGAAAAAGAATAATTACAATTAAGTATACTTATTTTCATAAATAATTCATCAGAAAAGCCATTTTCAATAAATGGTTACAAAAACAAAACACTGATATGCAATTTTCGTCAATTATAATGTTCTCTGACATTTCAACTTGTTTATTTAAATAATCGATATTCATATATCGATTCTTGGAGCAAACAAGCTATATTAACCCATACAACAAATACGAGAGTTTTAATGGCAATATCAACATAATGCATATTTTTATACGCTAAATAGCAAAACGTTGTACATCTAAATAAATTTAAAAGAAAAAATCCTCCTCGAATTTTATTGGACTGTTGAGCGGACTACTATACCAATAAAATTCGAAGCTAATTTTTGCCTGACGCCAAAAAAAGTAACAATCATGTCCATTACGTCAAATACTACCATTAAAAAAAGCAGAAAAATATTTGAGCGATCCAACTTCCTTCTGAAACTTTTGCATGTTTTAGGAATTCCAGGAGTTAATGTGCAAAGACAATCAAAATGTTTTCTA
Organism: Troglohyphantes excavatus; assembly: GCA_963932185.1. Taxonomy (NCBI): domain Eukaryota; kingdom Metazoa; phylum Arthropoda; class Arachnida; order Araneae; family Linyphiidae; genus Troglohyphantes; species Troglohyphantes excavatus. The sequence goes on along the minus strand of OZ010673.1, from coordinate 53,688,437 downwards.
ATTATAATAGCGATGTCTATCATGACAACGTTTTCAATAATGGTATATATTTTGGTTTCAAGTGCGCATGCGCTTAAAAAATGTGCAAACAACGACTGCCTCAAGGTAGCTCTGTGTTGTATCATATGGCGTATTTTAGTTAATATAATTTGATTTACCCTGTATCGAAAAAAATCTCAAATAAAACACTTATTAACAGAATCCCAAGACTTTGAAAACCAGTATCGAAAATCGCCACCAGAAAATGCGACTCATATTTCATATGTCTTGAAGTAACTGTATCTGTAATTGTACATCGATTCTGCATCGCATTCAACTGGTGCGCTTTTTACTTTAAAAGAAATCGTGTGCAAACTTTAATGGTGAATATTGAAAACCTGGGAAAGAGGCAACGAACAAGTTGAAAAAATTGAATTATTTAATATAAATTTTATACTTATTACAACTTTTTGAAGTTGGTGCCAATTTACAAAAATCATACATAAATTTTTGCGCCAATTTCGAAAAGTTTTAAAAAGTATAAAATTGATATAAAATAATTAAATTTTTTCAACTTGGTCGTAAAATTTTTTTAAAAAATACTTTTTAGCGCATTTGCTTAACGTCGTTTTTTTTTTTTTTAGAAAGATTATTTTATAATACTTAGCTGCTTAAGCAATCTAAAGACATATATTAAAAATATATAATGGGAAAAGCATTTTTCGCTTAGTTACCGTGTTGTTAATTTGATAATACTGCCAACACATTTCAGACTTTTGAAAAACACGCAACCAGAATTACTAATTTTCATAAATAAGTTATCGATAAAGTTGTCACCAATAAGCAGTTACAAAAGTAAACACTTAAATACAATTTTGATATAAATACAATTATCCGTTTTATAATTCAAACTTGTTCGCTTGAACAATCGATTTGCATTTACCGATATCATCATGATATTTTCATAGGCTTAATCGTGAAACGTTGCTGTATGCTTACTTTTAAAATATATTTAAATATCCTCACTATTTCCAAAGTAAAATTTGTATTTCATTTTTTCTCCTAACACCAAGAGTCTAATGAAAATGTATCATTTATGTTCATTGGTTTAAATACTATGGAAAAAGCAAAGGAGCTGTTTCAGCGATCCAACTTTATTCTGCCATCTCTTTACGCTTTAGGAATTCCAGGAGTTGATGTGAAAAAGCAACCGAAGTTTATCTTAATCGTTCACATAATTTTTAGTATAACAGGCTTTGCGGTTCTGCCATACTATTCCATTTTAATCGTAAATGAGTACAGAAAATGTACAAACAATGACTGCATAAAAGTGATTATATGCGCTAGTATTTGGCGCATTTTAATTCCTATAAATTGGTGCACGCTGTATCGGAAAAGATCTCAAATAAAGCATTTATTAACAGAATTCGAAAACTTCGAAAGCGAGCTTCAGAAGACCGTGAACAAACATCGTTGGATTTTCAACTCCATAGCCATAGTATTATTTTTGCTGTGTCTATGCATTTTTGCAATTACATGTTTGCTTCTGCATCGAGACCCTGAAGCAGCAGAAACTTGGTTTCGTTATTTAGTTATCGACTTTTCTGTTAAACTCAACCCTCAACTGGAAGCTTTTTGTTGTGGAACTTACATTATAATTTCCAAAATATCCCTATCTGTCACCCCACTGTGTCTAACGCTATTGTACACGTCTGTTTGTTTCAACGTGAGCCTAATGGTTAAAGAATGCGGCGAGAATCTAAACAATCCGTTTTGCTCCACAAGAACTAAAGATATTGTACTGAACTTCATCAACAACTACAATTACGTGTGGGAGATGTTTTTCCTAGCGGAAGAAGCTTTGTCCTTGCAAGTACTTTGGCTGTTTTCAACCCATTTCACTGTAGTGTTTGAGGTTTTATCGAAAATACTTGGTTTGAATCCCTACACTGACGCCATTTATAACTTTGAAACCTCAGCTTTCGCCGCTATGCACTTCCTGTCGTGTTTGGTAATTCCTTTAGTCGCTTCAACTGCTCAGCAGCAGGATCATGCATTGAGAGATAAAGTGAAAAATGTGGCTTTTCGTTTAAGTTTGTCAAAGGATACGCAGGAATATGGAAATATTCTGTCAAAGTATATCGATTCAAAGAGAAGTTTAGTTTTTACTGCGTGGGGTACGTTCAAATTTACCAAGGGCTATCTTTTCAGTTCCGTTGGAGTGCTGGTCACATACAATCTGCTTATTTTGCAACTGAATGGAAAAAACTGATATTTAAAGGGGTATGTTACGCAATATCATCAAAAATATTTTATTGCTTTAAAAAATAGTTCATTTTATTTTTAATCAAACGACACGAAAATTATATTTCTTCGTTAAGTACAACTAATTATTTCTTCGAATCAATATTAAGCTTTGATACAAAATTATCTGAATACATAACTTTGAACTCTTTTTTCTTAGTGATGAAATTTTACATGTTTGGTCAAGTTTAAATTGATAAAAGTTCAGATTTATTTAAAGAAACTGCTCTATATTTTCTCCAGTGTGTTTTCAAACACATTAATTTGTTTTTTTTATGTTTTTATATGTTTTTTAGTATTTTTTTTTTTAAATATTTTGACCAGTGAAATTGGTAATATTTTTTTTAATATTTTTTTACAAACATCAGTTTGCAAATAACAAAAATTCTGTAAATCCAGATTGTACACATTCTTTTGTTTATAAAAAGGAAAAAAAATGTTTTTCAAAAAATATTTTCTTGACTTATAACAAAAATAAGAAAGGTAACTTTTTGGTAATTTTTATTTTTAAAAAGAAACATTAGGTATTTTTTAAACGTTTGACCATGTGGTTTTGTTAATATGCTTTGCACACATATGTGTGGAAAAAATTACGATGATATCTGCAAAGTTAAAATGAAAAAAGTAAACTATGGCCTACACTGTTAAAAATTATTACTACCATGTACCAAATTTAATACCCATTTAGCTGCAACCAACATTTGGTGCTTAGTTTAATCATTTTACGGTTCTACCACGGATACCATTTAGTAGTGAAACTTTGCACCAAACCACATAATATTGCATAAAATTCAAAATTTTAGTTTTCATAGTAGTTTAGTGATAGTACTATTGTAAAGAAACTGGCAATCCTGGATCACAACGTTTTTACTTTTCTTTGTCAAGTCCACCGATCGGACACGAAATAGAAATCCTCTTATTCATAGCTGAACGCGTTTATCTACTGAGCCACGGAAGCCCTTGTTCGTCGTTGTCTTTCGAGGGGATTCCTCAGCTGGTTGATGTAGCGAAAGCGAAAATTTTGATTGCAGTAAAAGAGGTTTAACCAATTATCGGTGAAGCCTCCTCTGTTTTCCGATAAACATTTTTTGCTTCAACCTAGATTCCACCATAATATGGTGTAATTTGTAGCGGACCTCTGTTTTGCCACAAGATATGGTACATAGTGGAACTGAAATTTTCAACGGTGTACGCCTCCTTAAGTCTACAGTTACTCTTAAGAAAATGAATGTATAAAGATAGTCGGATGACATCTTAAATATTTGTGTATATATATATATATATATATATATATATATATATATATATATATATATATATATATATATATATATATATATATATATATATATATATATATATATATATATATATATAAACATATAGCCATGAGTAACATAATAATAGCCTAGAGAGTACTGTTAATATGTTTTGCTTAATAATTGAAAATCATGCCATAAGTATCAGCTTTTAATAATAATAATATTTGTAAATATTGCCTGTAACTGTAAATATATAATAAACTATACAAATATGTATAATTAAGAATTCTATATTTAGGTAATTCTCTAATAAGTTTATTTTAGTAATAAAATTACTCTCTCCTATAAAAGGGGCCCCTACAAATCAATCATCAAACTTTATGTTCTTAATTGTAGAAGTCTTATTGAAAAGTTTTCCTTTCTTTAGAAGTCGTGAAAGATTAAAAAAAATCAATTAATACTTCTGATAAAATTAATTTATTTTATGATGAAATTAATGTACACCACACTAATAAACATTTTACATTAATTCTTATTGATATTATTAAATTTTGAATAAAATAAAAAATAAGTTATAACACATTTTTTTTCTCTAATTGATCCAAAACTTGTTTTATTCACATGCATGTGGTTCATACAGTTATTTTATTTTTAAACAATATATTATTAGTTGAATAATTTCTTATATCGACACAGATGTGGATCAGACAGGTTTTGGAACGACCGTTAGATTTTAAACTCGTTTTGAATGGGATACACATTCAATTCGATAACTAAAAACTTATGCTGTATGTGCTCACACACACAGACCAATTTCATGGTTTTTTAAAAAGAAAAACGTATTTCTTTAATTTGGAGTGTACCTAAACTCCATAAATTTGATCTGAAAACCCTTCATTAACTTAAAATTAATATTGGGTAATAAAGAGTCAATATTAATATAAATCGTACAAAAAAATACACAAGATAAGTTGTTCTTTAGCAGTTTAAAATATTCCGCATATCGTTTGCTTAGAAGTAAAATCACGTATATTTAAACCAAAGATTTACCGGTCGTAGCTGGAAACGAAATAAAAGCAATAAACTTTAAAATGTGAATAATCTTGGTGCTATATTCTAGAGAGGAAAGAATAATGGCCTTGGATTTCGTCGCCAACTACGGATGGTAAACCTTTGGTTTCAGTGTACGTGGTTTTACTTTTAAACTGTCGATATATAAAAATGTAGAAACTGAATTATTGTAGGCAATAAGCTGACAATTTAAAAAAAAATTTAATAACTCAGCAAATATAATAAGAACAAATACATTCGCTTATTTTCAAATATATTTTTTTTATAACAATGCAAAACAATACGGCCTCAAATTTTACATTTTGGAAAAAGAATAATTACAATTAAGTATACTTATTTTCATAAATAATTCATCAGAAAAGCCATTTTCAATAAATGGTTACAAAAACAAAACACTGATATGCAATTTTCGTCAATTATAATGTTCTCTGACATTTCAACTTGTTTATTTAAATAATCGATATTCATATATCGATTCTTGGAGCAAACAAGCTATATTAACCCATACAACAAATACGAGAGTTTTAATGGCAATATCAACATAATGCATATTTTTATACGCTAAATAGCAAAACGTTGTACATCTAAATAAATTTAAAAGAAAAAATCCTCCTCGAATTTTATTGGACTGTTGAGCGGACTACTATACCAATAAAATTCGAAGCTAATTTTTGCCTGACGCCAAAAAAAGTAACAATCATGTCCATTACGTCAAATACTACCATTAAAAAAAGCAGAAAAATATTTGAGCGATCCAACTTCCTTCTGAAACTTTTGCATGTTTTAGGAATTCCAGGAGTTAATGTGCAAAGACAATCAAAATGTTTTCTAATTATAATAGCGATGTCTATCATGACAACGTTTTCAATAATGGTATATATTTTGGTTTCAAGTGCGCATGCGCTTAAAAAATGTGCAAACAACGACTGCCTCAAGGTAGCTCTGTGTTGTATCATATGGCGTATTTTAGTTAATATAATTTGATTTACCCTGTATCGAAAAAAATCTCAAATAAAACACTTATTAACAGAATCCCAAGACTTTGAAAACCAGTATCGAAAATCGCCACCAGAAAATGCGACTCATATTTCATATGTCTTGAAGTAACTGTATCTGTAATTGTACATCGATTCTGCATCGCATTCAACTGGTGCGCTTTTTACTTTAAAAGAAATCGTGTGCAAACTTTAATGGTGAATATTGAAAACCTGGGAAAGAGGCAACGAACAAGTTGAAAAAATTGAATTATTTAATATAAATTTTATACTTATTACAACTTTTTGAAGTTGGTGCCAATTTACAAAAATCATACATAAATTTTTGCGCCAATTTCGAAAAGTTTTAAAAAGTATAAAATTGATATAAAATAATTAAATTTTTTCAACTTGGTCGTAAAATTTTTTTAAAAAATACTTTTTAGCGCATTTGCTTAACGTCGTTTTTTTTTTTTTTAGAAAGATTATTTTATAATACTTAGCTGCTTAAGCAATCTAAAGACATATATTAAAAATATATAATGGGAAAAGCATTTTTCGCTTAGTTACCGTGTTGTTAATTTGATAATACTGCCAACACATTTCAGACTTTTGAAAAACACGCAACCAGAATTACTAATTTTCATAAATAAGTTATCGATAATATTGTCACCAATAAGCAGTTACAAAAGTAAACACTTAAATACAATTTTGATATAAATACAATTATCCGTTTTATAATTCAAACTTGTTCGCTTGAACAATCGATTTGCATTTACCGATATCATCATGATATTTTCATAGGCTTAATCGTGAAACGTTGCTGTATGCTTACTTTTAAAATATATTTAAATATCCTCACTATTTCCAAAGTAAAATTTGTATTTCATTTTTTCTCCTAACACCAAGAGTCTAATGAAAATGTATCATTTATGTTCATTGGTTTAAATACTATGGAAAAAGCAAAGGAGCTGTTTCAGCGATCCAACTTTATTCTGCCATCTCTTTACGCTTTAGGAATTCCAGGAGTTGATGTGAAAAAGCAACCGAAGTTTATCTTAATCGTTCACATAATTTTTAGTATAACAGGCTTTGCGGTTCTGCCATACTATTCCATTTTAATCGTAAATGAGTACAGAAAATGTACAAACAATGACTGCATAAAAGTGATTATATGCGCTAGTATTTGGCGCATTTTAATTCCTATAAATTGGTGCACGCTGTATCGGAAAAGATCTCAAATAAAGCATTTATTAACAGAATTAGAAAACTTTGAAAACGAGTTTCAGAAGACCGTAACCAAAAATCGTTGGATTTTCAACTCCATAACCATAGTATTATTTTTGCTGTGTCTGTGCATTTTTGCAATTACATGTTTGCTTCTGCATCGAGACCCTGAAGCAGCAGAAACTTGGTTTCGTTATTTAGTTATCGACTTTTCTGTTAAACTCAACCCTCAACTTGAAGCTTTTTGTTGTGGAACTTACATTATAATTTCCAGAATATCCCTATCTATCACCCCACTGTGTCTAACGCTATTGTACACGTCTGTTTGTTTCAACGTGAGCCTAATGGTTAAAGAATGCGGCGAGAATCTAAACAATCCGTTTTGCTCCACAAGAACTAAAGATATTGTACTGAACTTCATCAACAACTACAATTACGTGTGGGAGATGTTTTTCCTAGCGGAAGAAGCCTTGTCCTTGCAAGTACTTTGGCTGTTTTCAACCCATTTCACTGTAGTGTTTGAGGTTTTATCGAAAATACTTGGTTTGAATCCCTACACTGACGCCATTTATAACTTTGAAACCTCAGCTTTCGCCGTCATGCACTTTCTGTCGTGTTTGGTGATTCCTTTAGTCGCTTCAACTGCTCAGCAGCAGGATCATGCATTGAGAGATAAAGTGAAAAATGTGGCTTTTCGTTTAAGTTTGTCAAAGGATACGCAGGAATATGGAAATATTCTGTCAAAGTATATCGATTCAAAGAGAAGTTTAGTTTTTACTGCGTGGGGTACGTTCAAATTTACCAAGGGCTATCTTTTCAGTTCCGTTGGAGTGCTGGTCACATACAATCTGCTTATTTTGCAACTGAATGGAAAAAACTGATATTTAAAGGGGTATGTTACGCAATATCATCAAAAATATTTTATTGCTTTAAAAAATAGTTCATTTTATTTTTAATCAAACGACACGAAAATTATATTTCTTCGTTAAGTACAACTAATTATTTCTTCGAATCAATATTAAGCTTTGATACAAAATTATCTGAATACATAACTTTGAACTCTTTTTTCTTAGTGATGAAATTTTACATGTTTGGTCAAGTTTAAATTGATAAAAGTTCAGATTTATTTAAAGAAACTGCTCTATATTTTCTCCAGTGTGTTTTCAAACACATTAATTTGTTTTTTTTATGTTTTTATATGTTTTTTAGTATTTTTTTTTTAAATATTTTGACCAGTGAAATTGGTAATATTTTTTTTTAATATTTTTTTACAAACATCAGTTTGCAAATAACAAAAATTCTGTAAATCCAGATTGTACACATTCTTTTGTTTATAAAAAGGAAAAAAAATGTTTTTCAAAAAATATTTTCTTGACTTATAACAAAAATAAGAAAGGTAACTTTTTGGTAATTTTTATTTTTAAAAAGAAACATTAGGTATTTTTTAAACGTTTGACCATGTGGTTTTGTTAATATGCTTTGCACACATATGTGTGGAAAAAATTACGATGATATCTGCAAAGTTAAAATGAAAAAAGTAAACTATGGCCTACACTGTTAAAAATTATTACTACCATGTACCAAATTTAATACCCATTTAGCTGCAACCAACATTTGGTGCTTAGTTTAATCATTTTACGGTTCTACCACGGATACCATTTAGTAGTGAAACTTTGCACCAAACCACATAATATTGCATAAAATTCAAAATTTTAGTTTTCATAGTAGTTTAGTGATAGTACTATTGTAAAGAAACTGGCAATCCTGGATCACAACGTTTTTACTTTTCTTTGTCAAGTCCACCGATCGGACACGAAATAGAAATCCTCTTATTCATAGCTGAACGCGTTTATCTACTGAGCCACGGAAGCCCTTGTTCGTCGTTGTCTTTCGAGGGGATTCCTCAGCTGGTTGATGTAGCGAAAGCGAAAATTTTGATTGCAGTAAAAGAGGTTTAACCAATTATCGGTGAAGCCTCCTCTGTTTTCCGATAAACATTTTTTGCTTCAACCTAGATTCCACCATAATATGGTGTAATTTGTAGCGGACCTCTGTTTTGCCACAAGATATGGTACATAGTGGAACTGAAATTTTCAACGGTGTACGCCTCCTTAAGTCTACAGTTACTCTTAAGAAAATGAATGTATAAAGATAGTCGGATGACATCTTAAATATTTGTGTATATATATATATATATATATATATATATATATATATATATATATATATATATATATATATATATATATATATATATATATATATATATATATATATATATATATATATATATATATATATATATATATATATATATATATATATATATATATATATATATATATATATATATATATATATATATATATATATATATATATATATATATATATATATATATATATATATATATATATATATATATATAAACATATAGCCATGAGTAACATAATAATAGCCTAGAGAGTACTGTTAATATGTTTTGCTTAATAATTGAAAATCATGCCATAAGTATCAGCTTTTAATAATAATAATATTTGTAAATATTGCCTGTAACTGTAAATATATAATAAACTATACAAATATGTATAATTAAGAATTCTATATTTAGGTAATTCTCTAATAAGTTTATTTTAGTAATAAAATTACTCTCTCCTATAAAAGGGGCCCCTACAAATCAATCATCAAACTTTATGTTCTTAATTGTAGAAGTCTTATTGAAAAGTTTTCCTTTCTTTAGAAGTCGTGAAAGATTAAAAAAAATCAATTAATACTTCTGATAAAATTAATTTATTTTATGATGAAATTAATGTACACCACACTAATAAAAATTTTACATTAATTCTTATTGATATTATTAAATTTTGAATAAAATAAAAAATAAGTTATAACACATTTTTTTTCTCTAATTGATCCAAAACTTGTTTTATTCACATGCATGTGGTTCATACAGTTATTTTATTTTTAAACAATATATTATTAGTTGAATAATTTCTTATATCGACACAGATGTGGATCAGACAGGTTTTGGAACGACCGTTAGATTTTAAACTCGTTTTGAATGGGATACACATTCAATTCGATAACTAAAAACTTATGCTGTATGTGCTCACACACACAGACCAATTTCATGGTTTTTTAAAAAGAAAAACGTATTTCTTTAATTTGGAGTGTACCTAAACTCCATAAATTTGATCTGAAAACCCTTCATTAACTTAAAATTAATATTGGGTAATAAAGAGTCAATATTAATATAAATCGTACAAAAAAATACACAAGATAAGTTGTTCTTTAGCAGTTTAAAATATTCCGCATATCGTTTGCTTAGAAGTAAAATCACGTATATTTAAACCAAAGATTTACCGGTCGTAGCTGGAAACGAAATAAAAGCAATAAACTTTAAAATGTGAATAATCTTGGTGCTATATTCTAGAGAGGAAAGAATAATGGCCTTGGATTTCGTCGCCAACTACGGATGGTAAACCTTTGGTTTCAGTGTACGTGGTTTTACTTTTAAACTGTCGATATATAAAAATGTAGAAACTGAATTATTGTAGGCAATAAGCTGACAATTTAAAAAAAAATTTAATAACTCAGCAAATATAATAAGAACAAATACATTCGCTTATTTTCAAATATATTTTTTTTATAACAATGCAAAACAATACGGCCTCAAATTTTACATTTTGGAAAAAGAATAATTACAATTAAGTATACTTATTTTCATAAATAATTCATCAGAAAAGCCATTTTCAATAAATGGTTACAAAAACAAAACACTGATATGCAATTTTCGTCAATTATAATGTTCTCTGACATTTCAACTTGTTTATTTAAATAATCGATATTCATATATCGATTCTTGGAGCAAACAAGCTATATTAACCCATACAACAAATACGAGAGTTTTAATGGCAATATCAACATAATGCATATTTTTATACGCTAAATAGCAAAACGTTGTACATCTAAATAAATTTAAAAGAAAAAATCCTCCTCGAATTTTATTGGACTGTTGAGCGGACTACTATACCAATAAAATTCGAAGCTAATTTTTGCCTGACGCCAAAAAAAGTAACAATCATGTCCATTACGTCAAATACTACCATTAAAAAAAGCAGAAAAATATTTGAGCGATCCAACTTCCTTCTGAAACTTTTGCATGTTTTAGGAATTCCAGGAGTTAATGTGCAAAGACAATCAAAATGTTTTCTAATTATAATAGCGATGTCTATCATGACAACGTTTTCAATAATGGTATATATTTTGGTTTCAAGTGCGCATGCGCTTAAAAAATGTGCAAACAACGACTGCCTCAAGGTAGCTCTGTGTTGTATCATATGGCGTATTTTAGTTAATATAATTTGATTTACCCTGTATCGAAAAAAATCTCAAATAAAACACTTATTAACAGAATCCCAAGACTTTGAAAACCAGTATCGAAAATCGCCACCAGAAAATGCGACTCATATTTCATATGTCTTGAAGTAACTGTATCTGTAATTGTACATCGATTCTGCATCGCATTCAACTGGTGCGCTTTTTACTTTAAAAGAAATCGTGTGCAAACTTTAATGGTGAATATTGAAAACCTGGGAAAGAGGCAACGAACAAGTTGAAAAAATTGAATTATTTAATATAAATTTTATACTTATTACAACTTTTTGAAGTTGGTGCCAATTTACAAAAATCATACATAAATTTTTGCGCCAATTTCGAAAAGTTTTAAAAAGTATAAAATTGATATAAAATAATTAAATTTTTTCAACTTGGTCGTAAAATTTTTTTAAAAAATACTTTTTAGCGCATTTGCTTAACGTCGTTTTTTTTTTTTTTAGAAAGATTATTTTATAATACTTAGCTGCTTAAGCAATCTAAAGACATATATTAAAAATATATAATGGGAAAAGCATTTTTCGCTTAGTTACCGTGTTGTTAATTTGATAATACTGCCAACACATTTCAGACTTTTGAAAAACACGCAACCAGAATTACTAATTTTCATAAATAAGTTATCGATAAAGTTGTCACCAATAAGCAGTTACAAAAGTAAACACTTAAATACAATTTTGATATAAATACAATTATCCGTTTTATAATTCAAACTTGTTCGCTTGAACAATCGATTTGCATTTACCGATATCATCATGATATTTTCATAGGCTTAATCGTGAAACGTTGCTGTATGCTTACTTTTAAAATATATTTAAATATCCTCACTATTTCCAAAGTAAAATTTGTATTTCATTTTTTCTCCTAACACCAAGAGTCTAATGAAAATGTATCATTTATGTTCATTGGTTTAAATACTATGGAAAAAGCAAAGGAGCTGTTTCAGCGATCCAACTTTATTCTGCCATCTCTTTACGCTTTAGGAATTCCAGGAGTTGATGTGAAAAAGCAACCGAAGTTTATCTTAATCGTTCACATAATTTTTAGTATAACAGGCTTTGCGGTTCTGCCATACTATTCCATTTTAATCGTAAATGAGTACAGAAAATGTACAAACAATGACTGCATAAAAGTGATTATATGCGCTAGTATTTGGCGCATTTTAATTCCTATAAATTGGTGCACGCTGTATCGGAAAAGATCTCAAATAAAGCATTTATTAACAGAATTCGAAAACTTCGAAAGCGAGCTTCAGAAGACCGTGAACAAACATCGTTGGATTTTCAACTCCATAGCCATAGTATTATTTTTGCTGTGTCTATGCATTTTTGCAATTACATGTTTGCTTCTGCATCGAGACCCTGAAGCAGCAGAAACTTGGTTTCGTTATTTAGTTATCGACTTTTCTGTTAAACTCAACCCTCAACTGGAAGCTTTTTGTTGTGGAACTTACATTATAATTTCCAAAATATCCCTATCTGTCACCCCACTGTGTCTAACGCTATTGTACACATCCGTTTGTTTCAACGTGAGCCTAATGGTTAAAGAATGCGGCGAGAATCTAAACAATCCGTTTTGCTCCACAAGAACTAAAGATATTGTACTGAACTTCATCAACAACTACAATTACGTGTGGGAGATGTTTTTCCTAGCGGAAGAAGCTTTGTCCTTGCAAGTACTTTGGCTGTTTTCCACCCATTTCACTGTAGTGTTTGAGGTTTTATCGAAAATACTTGGTTTGAATCCCTACACTGACGCCATTTATAACTTTGAAACCTCAGCTTTCGCCGTCATGCACTTTCTGTCGTATTTGGTGATTCCTTTAGTCGCTTCAACTGCTCAGCAGCAGGATCATGCATTGAGAGATAAAGTGAAAGATGTGGCTTTTCGTTTACGTTTGACAAAGGATACGCAGGAATATGGAAATATTCTGTCAAAGTATATCGATTCAAAGAGAAGTTTAGTTTTTACTGCGTGGGGTACGTTCAAATTTACCAAGGGCTATCTTTTCAGTTCCTTCGGGGTGCTGATCACATACAATCTGCTTATTTTACAACTGAATGGAAAAAACTGATATTTAAAGGGTTATGAAAGATATGATATAAACAATATTTAAAGGGTTATGTTACACATTATCATCAAAAATATTTTATTGCTTTAAAAAATAGTTCATTTTATTTTTAATCAAACGAAACTAAAATTATATTTACTAGTTAAGTACAACTAATTATTTCTTCGAATCAATTTAAGCTTTGATACAAAATTGTCTGAAACCGTAACTCTTTCTTTTCAGTGATGACTTTTTTCATGTTTGGTCAAGTTTAAATTGATATAAGTTAAGATATCTTCGAAGAATCTGCTATATATTTTCTACAGTGTATTACACATTACTTTAATTTGTTTTTATATGCTTCTTAGTATTTTTTAAAAAAAATAGTTTGACCAGTGAAATTAGTAATATTTTTTTAATATTCTTTTACAAACATCATTTTGCAAATAACAAAAATTCTGTAAAGCCAGATGTTCGCATTCTTTTGTTTATAAAAAGGCAAAAAAATTGTGTTTCAAAAAATATTTTTTTAACTTATAACAAAAATAAGAAAGGTAACTTTTTTGTAATTTTTATTTTTAAAAAGAAAAATTATATATTTTTTAAACGTTTGAACATGTGGTTATGTTAATATGTTTTGCACACATATGTGTGCAAAAAATTTGATGATATCTGAAAAATTAAAAAGAAAAAATTAAAATATGACCTACACTTTTAAAAATTATTACGACCTTTCTTAAGAAGTCGTTAAAGATTAAAAAAACAATAATTAATACTTCTGATAGAATTCATTTGTTTTATGTACGCTACACTAATAAAATTTTTACATTAATTCTTATTGATATTATTAAATTTTGAATAAAATAAAAAATAAGCTATAAAAAAAATTCTCTAATTGTTACAAAACTGATTTTTTTCACATGCATGTGGTTCAGATAGTTATTTTATTTTGAAACAATATATTATTAGTTGAACAATTGTTAATATCTACATAGATGTGCATCAAACAGATTTTGGAACGACCGTTAGATTTTAAACTCATTTTTAATAGGATGCACATTTAATTCGATAACTAAAAACTTATTTTAACGAATTCAAATATTAGATAGATAGATATAAATATTAGACTATTTTTGTTGTATATTTTAACTGTTGTCAGAGAATCCGGTATTTATATGGATATATTTTGTTCACACACGACCAATTTCATTGTTTTTAAAAAGAAAATTCACGCATAGTCTATCATAACAACGTTTGCAATACTGGTATATATTTTAGTTGCAAGTGCGAATGCGTTTAAAAAATGTGAAAACAACGAATGCCTGAAGGTAGTTGTATGTATAGCCCATTTTAGTTCCTATAAATTGGTGTACGCTGTATCGAAAAAAATCTCAAATAAAGCACTTATTAACATAATTCGAAGACTTTGAAAACCAGTTTCAGAATATCGTCACCAAAAATGGAAAGATTTTGAGACTATGTAACCATTTTACTAATTTTGCCGTTCCTTTGCCTTAATTTCTGTTATATATTCTGTACTAAGTTCCCGTCGTAACCTATATTTGATTTCGTTTTATAGTTTCCTAATATGATATGAAACTTATTCCACGATTTAAAGTCATTTGTGTCTTCTTTGTGTTCATAATAATCACAAGAATATTGACATTTGTCGCCCCAGTGTTTCTAACATTGCTCTACACATCTTTGTGCTTCAAGGTTATCCGAATGATAAAAGAATGTGAATAAAAATGTGGCTTATCGTTTGATTTTATCAAAAGAATCAGAAGAATATGAAACTCTCCTGTCAAAGTTCATACATTCAAAACGAAGTGTAATTTTAACCGCTTGGAGTACGTTCAAATTAACCAAAAGCTTTCTGTTTAGTTACATTGAAGAGCTAATCGCATGTAATTTGCTAATTTCACAACTGAATGGGATAACTGAAGTTTAATTGCGTAAATAAACAATTAACTTTAACCATAATAATGTGTTCCCGAAATTAAGGAAAAAGTGCTAAAAATGATTTATTTAAACTTATACTATCTGTACTGTCAACAGACAAAAAATAATTACTTTTTCGCAGAATACTGGTGAAATATTCTATTAAGTCAAACAATTACAAATATGTTTAAAGTAGTACCACTGAAAAGGTTTTTTCTTTTCTTCTTCTTCTTCTTTTTGTAAATTGAATTAACCAGTCAATATTATGCAATAAAAATATGAAATTCTCGTTATTATGCTTTAAAATTAGAACCAAGTGCAAAATTTTTTAATATTTAATATTAATTTTATACTTATTGTCACTTTTTGAAATCACAGCCAGAATTTAGGAATAGTTTTTGAATATTAACAATAACTTCAAAAAGTTATAATAAAAATAAAATTAATATTAAATATTTAAATTTTTTACACTTGTTCCTAAAATTAAAAATTATTATTTCACTTTTTAGAGCTTTTTTCCTTGAAGTTGGTTTTCCATTTTTTTTTTTAAGTTATTTTTTTCCTTTACAGTTCCTAATTTAGCAGTGGGCTTAGGCCCCTGCAAAATTAAAAAGATTAATAAACTAAGTGGATCTGGCTCCTACACGCTAATTCCTTTTTCAATATTTGTATATTTCAATTTTCATTATTTGTATAAATATATTCAAATTCAAAACAACTATCATCGAAAAATGTGCTATATTCTACTAAACATAAATTTATAAACGTATACAAATAACAAGAATTTCTACATAAATACTGTTTATATGTCAGTCGATATAATTAAATTATAAATCTTATTTTTTTTTTAAAGCAAATTTTCGAAAATAGAACATCTCTTCTTAACATATGTGAACACTCGTTCATTGTAGTAAGCGTTAAAGAAAGTCAAACAAGATATTAAATGAAACAAACATAGTCTGCGAAATATATTAAAAATAACATTAATAGAAAATGGATTTCCGACAAAAACAGAAATAGAACATGGAAACCACTAATTGTCAAGTGTTCTTTTTCGACGATAATGAAGGAAAAGTCATTTTTCTTTCAATAGTAATTTGCTTTTAAAAAGACTGTGATATATAAAAAAAAAGCCATATTAATCTATAAATACATTGTTTTTTAAGAGTTGATTGTTTTCCGTTCTATTTTATTAAAATTACTAATTTGACTAAACAGTTCGTTTAAATAATGCCGTTCACAAATATTCCATGATTGAACAAATTTTTTCGTCTGTTAATAAAAGAGGAATCGAAAGGAAAACAATTATTAAAAATACTTTTAAACCTCAGAATTAAATAAAAAGCAAAGAAATGTGTTTTCTCTGGAAAAAAGACATTTTTAAAAAGCATATTAAATGTAACATTTTTTTTACACATAGAAATTTGACTTCGAATTTTAAATTTGGAAAATTCTATTGTGTACTTACTTGTGAATTGATTATCTTGTAGTTTTTTCGGCAATGTTTATACGAGCGATTTATTACACAGAAGTCATATTAAAAATATATATCAATAAATTAACGATTAATAGCAAATACGCATATTTTAACCTTACTCGATGAAATCGGTGTTTAGATCCTAATAAATATTTTAAATTGTGTAAATTCCCACCGTTGCCATGCGAAGTCTGGTTAGTTTAGGTTGTATGTGTATTCAAAAACAAAAATATTTTGAAATCGGAGGAATTGCTAAAAAAAGAGTCTGGTTAATCGATATTTCCGGTTGCATAACAGCCGGAAAGCCGATTCCTTTTTTTTAATATTTTGCAAAATTGGATTTTTTTTCTATCCAACAAAAAAAGAAATTTCGAAATTGAACAATATTTTTTTTCGAAGGATCCGGTTAGTTAAGAATTCCGGATTGTTAAATACCGGATAACCCAATATTTTTTTTCAAAAGGTGCTCAAGTGAGACTTCTTCTATCCGACAAAAAAAAATTTAAATATCTGAATTAGAACAGAAATCTTACGTGAATATACATTAAAAAATTTAATACGTAGCAGTCGAATTGATAACATGTCTCATTTGGCAAGCTTTGGTGGTTTTGATTGGCGCGCTTTGGTGATTCCAGTTGGCGCGCTTTTCAGTCGGTTAAAAAACTAAACTGTTTAGATTCCGCTTATAACTGAAAAAATTTTGTATATTAAAAATTAATTTTTATCCATGGTTTTTTTTACCAACTTAATCGAAACTTTCTGTGTGGACCCGTATTCTTTGAATGCATACAGATTTAGGGAGCCTATATTACAATGCTTAACAAATATATTACAAGGCAAATATATTACAAACAAATACATTATTAAGACATAGTTGAAATATTAAAATTTTTAATATAAAATCTCGGAATAAAAAATTTAAATATAATAACTAGTAACACATAGTTAGTGTACATAATTTGATTTAATCATATTTATATGTATATTAGTTATAAATAAATATATATAATTAAACTGTTCTAAAATTATGCTTATTCAGGGATTTTATTCAACATTCATTGTGTAAAACATTATTTAAATAAGTCTTATAATCTTGTCCGTACGAAAGAGTCTTATAAATTCCCAAAACCTAATATTTTTAAACAACAGAAAACAAAAGTTTGATAAAAACGAAAATTCAATATTCTATTCAATTAATTTATGCAAATTTGTAAAGAAAGTATCCTTATATTACAATGAAGAAATTTGTATATTTGAAGTAGATAGATTGAAACTTTTTGTGATCAATAAAAAGAAAAAATTCATTGAGCATTTAATCAAGTTAATTGTTTTTATGCCATCATTGTCCATACTGTTTGGGAACTTATTCTTCTTCATAATATTCTATTGATAAAACACTTAACTAATGAAAATTATCCATCTCATTGCATCAACAATATTATACAAATTTCTTAAAGGCTTCGTTGATAAAGAAAAGGGCGTCACATAATCAAATTTATATTAAGAAACTCACAAAGGAATTCAAAATGTCGTCGTGTATATTTCAGAGTAAAAAGACTTAACGTAATTAAGAAATAATACACTTTCAATATATCTTTTGTTCCAATAAAGGAAGATGATGCATTCAGCGTTACATTTTAATACCTTTTGTCCTTTCTGATAATTTAATAACAACTTTTTATTTTGTATTACTAGAATAAAAATATACAACCAAACCGTAGAGTATAAAACTATTACTGTGTTTTGTCATTTGAGTTTCAACTGTGCGTTTTGTTTTTGTAGTTTGACGAACTTTGCGTAGAAAAATGAACACGAGTTTCCATCACACACAGATAACATCAAATTTTCTCCTAAAAGTTTTATTTGTCTTGGGAATTCCAGGAATTCCTAAATATACCAAACGAAAACCACTTACAATTTTGCGCATCGCCTTCATCACATGGTTCCATTTAGGTATTTTCTACATTCTAGCACTTTATGCCTACGATTTAGTTCAGTGTGTCGATTTCCAATGTCGAAAAGTCCGATTCTCGAGAATTTTATGGCGCTTTTTCATTTTAGTAACCTATCACATGCTGCGCTTGAAGAAGCAACGCACGCAAGAACTGATTTCAGAGTTCTTCAACATCGGACATCAGCACCATTCGATAATGAAGACCCACACCTTCAATGTTAATGTAGCAACAACTTCATTTTTGGTGTTATGTCTGACAATTATTGTTGTGGTCTTTGGTCTATTCACGAAGCACACCACCACGGATCTATGGTTTCGGGAGCTTACCTTCCAATCGCATATTTCCTTAAACTTTAATCTGAAACTAATAGTTGTTCTGTGTTATTTCGTTTGCACCAGATTATTGTTATTAGCTGTCTGCACATTATCAGCAACGTTCTATGTCAGCTTCAATATTTCTTTGAGAAGATTTATTAGAGAATGCAGAATGAACCTGATTCGAGACCTACACTCAAGGAACGGAATTGTTAGCTTCGTAAGGGATTACAGTAGGTTGCACAGCTTGGCCGTGTTGGCCGAGTCAGCCTTCTCCGTGACCATATTCTGGCTTTGGTCCTCTCATTTCGTCGAAATATTCGCGAGTTTTTCGAACTTACTCGGATTCCATTCCTACGCCAACCCGGTGTACATAATTGAGAAAATTGTCTTTACGTCGCTGAATTTTGCGTCGCTTTTCTCGATTCCTTACTTCGCTTCTGAAGTCTGCCGCGAAGACTCGGAGCTTCGGAAGAAAGCGAGAGAGGCGGCGTTCCACCTTCAAATGTCAAGTGAAAAAGAAATTCAAGATGGCGGAAAGTTCTTATTGAGGTTCGTGGAGTCGAAAGAAAAAATAACTTTCAGCGCGTGGGGTGCGTTTCATTTTACGCGTACTTTTCTCCTGACTTCAACTGGTGTTCTGATAACCTACAACTTGCTTATTCTTCAGCTAAACGTGACTGATTAAAAATAAACTTTCTGAACTTCGAAAGCAATTTACTAAAATTCTTAGTGTATAAGTAATTTATTAGTTTTAGCCTGGAGCGGATTCGTTTTAATTTAAATCAGACATTAGTTTTATTATTTTATAGAACGCTTTAGGAAAATTTGCAACTTTAATGTAATAAGAATTTATCATTTGAAGAAAAAATATGTGTTTTATATGAAATATTTAAATACATTTAATGTTTAATTAAATTGTGTTATCTTTATAACGGATAAAACACAAATATCTTGAGCAGGGATTGTACAAATTTCAAAATCGATATTTCATATTTCATTTGTATACATTTCAGTTTTTATTTTTCACATTAAACTGAATTCTACTAATGAATAATAAAATATATGTCTAACTCATAATTGTTATATTTCTTTTATGTAATATTCAGTTGTACAAACAAAAGTGTCTTTAAACTTTAATTTAGTCACTAACTTTTTAGTTAATATCTTTTATTCATATTTTAAGTGTCACAATGTAAAATATATTTTTTTTAAAGTTTTAAGAATATTATATAATAATTTGAGAAGATATTAATAATTTTATTGTCTATTAATTGATAAATACTAAGAACAAATCGTAAGCTAAATTTATCCTCATAACTCAAAATTATAACCTCAATTTATCTGAAAATGGGTACAAACAGAAAAAAAAACTCCATCAATTCATTTTTTATTATTTTAGGATATTCAACACAAACGAGAAAAACGCGCGTCATTTTTTGAAGATGGCTCTGTGATTCGAGAATATAAACCACGTGGTTTATATCCACCAATCGCAGAGCCATCCGCAAAACTTCTCGCGCGTTTTTCCCGTGCATATAAAATGGGCCTTAGAACACTTTAAATTACCTGTATTTCAAATAGGATAATAAAAGCAAATAATTGCGATACCTCAGGCTAAAACTCTAGCACGAAGGGAATGTTTCGTTATATGTTTTGCTCATGCTATGTTTCAATTAAATATAAATTGTCAATTTTAATGATTGTGGATACTTATCTGAAGTCAGAAGACAAACGTGAAATAAACTACCAAATATAAAACCGCTAATAGAAATTTTAGCATACTAATTATAATAATATAAACTGTACAAATGACTTACCGATAAAACTGTTAATAAGAAACGGTGACAAAAGCTAAAACCGTAATGTAATTCTGGTTAAAGGTGTGTGCCTAACGAAAATATATTATCTTTTTTAAAAAAAGTTCGTTTTAGGATTCGATTTGCATTTAACGACTTTACCTTGAATAATCCATATAATCAATTGTGTGACGTCATGTCTAAATAATAGAGTGAAGTATCCAGTTAAAATTAATACTGCTTCTCCAGTGAAATTCGAATTTAATTTATGTCTGACAACAAGTGCAAAGAAATTTATAAATTTTATGATCATTTGTTTAAATCTCGTTATATGAAAAACACAATGAATAGATTTCGACGATCCAACTTTCTTCTACTATTTCTATATGTCTTAGGAATTCCAGGAGTTAATGTGCTAAAGCAACCAAAGTGCTTCTCAATTGTGCACGTTATATCTATTGTCACAGCGTTGGCTGTACTGCTGTACTTTTTAGTTATAAATGTATATGAATACAAAAAATGTTCCAACAATGACTGCTTAAAAGTAGTGATATGCGTTATTATTTGGCGCATTTTGATTCTTTTAAATTGGTGCACGCTGTATCAAAAAAGATCTCAAATTAAGCATTTATTAACAGAACTCGAAAACTTTCAGAAACGGTTTCAGAAAACCAATGAAAAAAATCGACAGATTTTCAACTTTGTATCCATATTCTTATTTTTTCTGTGCATGTGCATTTTGGCGATTACGTGTTGGATTCTATATCGAGATACTGATGCAAGAGAAATTTGGTTTCGTTTTTTGGTTTACGATTTTTCTGTAAAACTTACCCCTAAACTTGAAGTTTTTTGTGTTGCTATTTACATAATCATCACCAGACTGTCCGTATCTATCCCTCCATTATTTCTAACGCTATTGTACACATCTGTTTGCATCAACATGAGCCGAATGATCAAAGAATGTGGTGAGAATCTAAACAATAGATTTTGCTTTACTAGAACTAAGGTCATCATTTTGGACTTTCTCAACAACTACAATTACATTTGGGAATTGTTTTCGCTCACGGAACAGGCGATGTCTTTGCAAGTATTTTGGTTATTTTCTACTCATTTCATTGTAGTGTTTGAGCTCTTTGCGAAGGTTCTTGGGTTAAATCCTTATTCTGATTCCATTTATAACTTTGAAACCTCAACTTTCGCCACACTGCATTTCATGGCGTTTTTTGCAATCCCCTTTTTCGCCTCCTCTGTTCAGAAACAAGATCAAGCCTTGAAAGACAAAGTCAAAGACGTGGCTTTTCGTTTAAGTTTATCAAAAAACACGGAGGAATGTGGACATATTCTGTCAAAGTTCATAGAATCAAAGCGAAATATTGTTTTTACTGCTTGGAATACGTTTAACTTTACTAAGAGTTTTCTAGTTAAATCTGTTGGAGTGTTGTTCACATACAATCTGCTTATTTTACAAATAAATGGAAAAACTTAACTGTTATGATTATAATTGGATTATTATATCTCAACAAATAAATGTGTTGTAGAAAGTGAATTGAAGCAGTGTAACAAAAATCGTTAAGTCAATTTATCTGGACGGTCGATATGAACGTTTGAAAAATATCAGCATTAAAGACAATTACATAATCGAAGAAATTTGTCGATATATTTTGTCACGTCACACAATCGGCCACAAGTAATATAACATAGAAATACTTGATGAAAATACTTGTAATATATTCCATAATATTCCATAAAAATAAGCTGAAAGTAACATCTTTGTTCAATAATATTTTATCTAGCTTAGAATTATGTATTGTAGATACCTGCAATGTTTACCTATTCATTGTAATGAAATAAATCTTTTTACAAAAGAGATTCTTTCGAATCATTATCATAATTTAATGAATTTCTAAATGTTATTGTATTTTAAAGAGTTATTCTCTCAATTACAAGTTATTAATGAATGTGAAAGTTTCATATTAAGCAATTTAATAAACTGTTTTTTGTTTTTTTAAGGTAAAAGGCTTTTACTAAGTTTTACTGATGGCTATTTGTATCCTATTATTGTTATGAATTTGGTAATATATATTCGATTTTGTTGATAGACTGACATATCAAATAGATAATTTATTGAATAAACCTTTATTTTTAAATATTAGAAATATTTAAAAGTGTGCACACCATTGCTTAAACTTTTTTTTAAATAAATGATTGTGAGGTGGCTTGGTTTAAGTATTTATTAATCAGAAAGTTATTTTCAGGTGTAATATATTCATTGCGAAAGCTTCGCATTAGTGCGACATGGTCGCGATCCAAGATTAGTTTTTTTTTTCGTCCTTTTCCTCTTACAGATAATGCTGTGGGTACAGAAGACAGACTTGGCGAACTATCGCTCAGTTGGCGCACACCACAGAGTATCCCCCAGTGAGGGAGTCGAACGATATATAATAATGAAAACACATGCATAACAGTACTGAACAAAAATAAGGTAGAGTCTAACAATTCCATTTGAAATGTTTAATATAAATTACAGAAGTACTTACGAACGATAACAATTGATATTTAAATTATATGCTTATAGATATGATAAAACTTAAGATATAATCTATCAAGAAAGTGAACTCTACGATCACCTTTGTCAAGCGTTTCAAATTAACTCACAATCATCGTTATCTAATTTAAACGTATATTCTACCCTGTGTAAATTATTTGAAGCTGTAGTTGCACTGACTTCCGAAGACATGCCGATTTGTTTAGGTCCTCGTATTATCAAGCTTAAAGTTTATGTGTAAAATTTCATACGCCTTTGAAAATCAGCAAATACTTAACTACTGGGAGGTATATATTTTGAAAAGTACATAATTTGGGATCTATTTCATGTGATAGCAATATTTTTAATGCTTGTATTTTGTTTCATAACTTCAACGTTGTAAATTTTCAGCACTTAGCGGTGTAACATCGGGACAATAATGAAACAACATTGAGAAAACAATGAGACAGCATTGAAACAACAATGAGACAACATTGAACAACAATGAGACAATATTGAGACGACATTGAACAACAATGAGATAATATTGATACGACATTGAACAACAATGAGACAATATTGAGACGACATTGAACAACAATGAGACAATATTGAGATAACATTGAACAACAATGAGACAATATTAAGACAACATTGAGACAATATTAAGACAACATTGAGACAATATTAAGACAACATTGAACAACAATGAGACAACATTGAACAACAATGTGACAATATTGAGACAACATTGAACAACAATGTGACAATATTGAGACGACATTGAACGCAATAGCGAGCGCCGCGCCAGAAAAAAAGAAGATAAAGCAGCAGCGATGATGGGAATTCTAAATTATTTCTAAAATACTCTGAAGACAGCGAAACATTCAGCGACTTGGAAGAGCAGCTTGCTTCATCGATACCAATAATCTCACGAATGCAAATAAGTGATATTTTAATGAATTTATTTCAAAAACTTCTTAAGAAAACACTTGTTTATTCTTAGACTTTTAATATATACCTCGATAAAAAAGTTTTTAAAAAAAATATTGGAAAATAAAGTATTTTCAATTAAATTTAGTGGGTATTACTGGGAAAACTGGCAATTCAAAGAACCAAAAATACGTTTGAAACAGTCAAAAGGCTAAACCATATTTGTGTGAAAAATGTTTGTAGTGGAAAGGGACGATTTGTATATGATGTCACTATGAAGCCAAAATATCAAACTAAAGTTCAATTGCGGCATCGGAAACGTAAACAAATAAAAGAGAAGTTCAATACAAACAAAATGGTACCCAGAAGTATAAACTTAGAACAAGTGCGGAGAGATCTCGAGCTTACTGAAGGCGTAAGAAGGGATAGGCCGACAAGGCGTGTGTATAAAGTATGCAGGAACCGAGCCTTACAGTAATGAAGAATGTGCCTGTTTGATTTTTTAGAGAACGATTGCATTATTATTTTATGAAATACTCTTGAGATAATATTCATAACTTTATAACATTGTCAAGCCTAAAATCTTAATTTGATGTCTATAAATTTATTAATTTTTAAAGTGTTTAGTGTTAGTATAAAAACCTTCTGTGTTTCTAAAAATCAATTTTTTAATCGGTATGGGATTATCTTAGAGCAAAAACATTTAAATTAAAAGATAATTATAAGCAGCTAAAGATTTTTGCATCTTTCCTCAAATACAAAAATTTATCATTTGTAATTTTGTATACTATGTGCCAAAACCTACACCTAAGTTGTAGATATTGTCATAAATCTTTTTTACATATTTACAGAGTAAGATTTTGCATATTAATTAATCAGAGAAGAATACTAATATTTTTTTTAAATGCATTCACTGTATCTTTAAACAATTCACAATTTTGTTTAAGTATTACGTACTAGTTAATGCATTCGACAATTTTGTTTCTGTTAGTTTGGTTCTCGATATTCCGGTCGTTAGTTATAGTAAGAAGGAAGTGACGTCCCGGGACTGTTTATCGATTTGGTTGTCTAGGTAACCTGTTACGTCACTGCGGTGACGCAGTACTTTGAAATGGTTTCTTGAAATGCGCAAGTTCTAAAACATTGTATTATTTTCATCTTTTTCTTTTTTTGGTGTACAATTTTTTGTATAAACATTGCATTTCTCTAATTTAGAAATACACATTCCAAAAAATTTTAAAGTTGTGATATATCAACCAAGCTACAATCATACTTTTTGAATCAGTAAAAATATTTAAAAATGCACTTAATTGAAGTTAGAAAGTGAAGTTAAAACTATACGCAGTTCTTAAGGTTTTGTAAAATCTACTTTAAGGAGGCACGGTACCATCAAAACTTTTTTTATATTTGAATCAAATTTTTAATGTATATTATTTAAATATATGTAAGAAAACACTATTTTAAACAAAAATGGCATAATTGTTTGTATTATTTTCAAAATATAAGTTTTTTCATGTGTTTTTTTTAAACTTTTTTTTTAACGCGAAGGTTTTTTTTTAATATTTATATATATTTTTCAGATCCTTTGAACATAAATACATAACATTTTGCATTAAAATGTATACTGCATTATATTTGATTTTTATATAAATAATTATTCATAATAACAAATTCTTTTTCCTTAAACTCAAATTCTTTTTACATTAGCAATTTAAAAAATACTACAACTCAAAGAGCTGATTTGCAATTTGTAATATACACAGATTTCCCCAAATATGCTTTAAAAATATACGTTTCACCATTAATAATAAAAAGGCCTTAGCTTTTCGAAAAACTAAATTTTGAAGAATTCCAAACACTGAGAAAAAAAGGTTTAAAATTTTCGTTCTTTAATTCGTTCATTTTTTTAAAAATATATATACCTGTCATCCGGCAAATAACTCATTAAAAACAAAGATACACTTCTAAAATCTTGCAAGTACTGTGTACTGTGTTTCCCTAATTTGTAGATTTTTTTCTATTTTCTCTTTAACTTAATGATCTTTGAGCGTACTCAGTACAACTATCATCCAAAAATCTATCAGTTTAATAATTATAATTGTATTGTGGTTCCGATAAACAACTAAAAACAAATACCTAGTAATTTAAATCCAGTACATTGCATAACCTCAAGAGCAATACACATCATTAAAACTATTCAGCATATGACAGTGTTCACTCTAGGCGTTTTTTGAATGGCGGTCCGCCCTGCCCGCCCGTTTTTCATCACCTTAGCGCCCTCATGCCCCTTTTTCAAAAAATCCGCCCCTCTTGCCCATTTCACTCAAGCACAAGCGTCCTTGCACCTCTAGCTGTTTTTTTAAAAAAGGCATCGATTTAAAAAAAAAATGTGCGTGTAAATTGGAATTAAGTGAGTTATGACAGTAAAAAAAAAAACTACTTTTAACTACGTGTGTTGGGTAATCGCGATGATTCCGTAGTAATTTTGATTCTATTGGTTGCCTGTACCCATATACGAAATGATGTTTTTTTTAAAGAGAAGATTGTTTAGAGCGAGGTTACAATATTAGGGCTCTTATTATCAAATTTTAGATTTAAGTAGTCTTTGTATCAGTTTTGTAAATGATCTGATTAGGGCTACTTACAGATTTGTTTTTTAGAGAAGACATTAATTTTTAAAATGTCACATTTTTTATTTTAAATAGTATCTACATAAAGAGACATCAATTTTGTACGTGTATTTCTTTCAAAATAAGCCCTGAACCATCACCAATAGCCCAATATTTAGTTCTAGCGCAATATCAATCAAAAAATCAAAACTTTTTTTGTTTGGCCAATGGTCCGATGTATCAACGGGTGGCCACGCCCACCCCAATTTTTTTTTAAAAGTGCCCTTTTAAAAACAAGGAGTGCCTTTTCAAAAACGGGGTGCCCTTTTACTGCCAACAGCGCCCTGCCCCTTTTTATTTCTAGAGTGAGCACTGCATATGACAATGTAAAATATTAGTGTGACCCACTAGTACCAAATTTGTACTTTATACTTTTATAATATTTCAAAAATGTCACGTATTTTATTCACCTGAACGTATTTTGATTTTTTTTAATGAAAGTTATTACCCTTAAAATATTTAGGTTGAATATATAGAGTTTTTCAATTAACATAATCAAAAGCATAGTATGTTTTAGTAATCTAACATTTTTGGCAAACAAAACTTTTAATTAAGAAATATTTTAATACATGTATTTTTAACCGACTGAAAAGCACACCGACCAAAACCGTCGAACATCGTCAAAGAACACCGGTTATCAACTCGACTGTTATGCATTTTTTTAATGTATGTTCGCGCTAGATTTCTGTTCAAATTCAGATATTTGGGGGGAAAAGTTTGCTGGATAGCGAATATCTCATACGTACTTCTGTTGAAAAAATATCCGGTTATCCGGCATTTAACTATCGGGAATTCTCAATTAACTGGACAGTTTAAAAAGAATGTTGTCCGATTTCGAAAATTCTTTTTTTTTTGTTGGATAGAGAAAAATCCACTTAGATAAAAAGAATGTGAAAAAATTGGTTATCCGGCTTTTGTTTATCCGGAAGTATATATTTTCATTGTTGAATAAAGATTGTGCAACAATCTCATGTCGTTCACACGATATTTATTGACATTGAAAGGGATTGTTTTATAATGTACATTGTTGAGACAGTAGGATTTATTTACCCAACATTTATTAAACCGAATCTGGGACATGGAAAAATGTGAACAACAACTTGAATTTCTTGAGAGAAAAAAAAAGAGAAATGGACAAAGCCCTCTACTAAATTAAAAATTAAAAAGGAAAAATAAAATAATCTTTTTTTTTTAAAAAAGGAAAACCGTCTTTAAGGAAAATGCGCTAAAAAAACATAAGCTTAAAAGCGCTAATGCGCTTTTACGAACGAGTTGAAAAAATTTAATTACTTATTATTAATTTTATACTTTTTACAACTTTTTGAAGTTGGTGCCCATTTACAAAAATCCTACCTAAATCAAATCTTACCGATTTCAAAAAGTTTTTTACTGTTAAGCGCATTTTCCTTAAAGTCTGTTTTCCTTTTTGAAAAAAAAAAGATTATTTCATTTCGACTAGTACGTAAAATTAAATATTATTTATACTTTTTAGCGCATTTTTCTTAAAATCGGTTTTCCTTTGTTTAAAAAGATTATTTTATTTATTTATTTATTTATTTATTTATTTATTTATTTATTTATTTATTTATTTATTTATTTATTTATTTATTTATTTATTTATTTATTTATTTATTTATTTTTATTTTGAATATTTTTTTTAATTATAAAAACGTTGTATGCTTAAAAAAATCAATTATTTAATGAGTATGTGATTGATATAATACATACTACGGTTTTGTATATATTTACAAACCCAAAGTTGATTTGTCCTAAAGTAGGTTTTAATATGGTTTTTACATGGCCTTTTTAAAATGATATATTTTGCGAATCTCAAAAATGTAGTTGGCATCGGAATAATAGAATGCTGGGGTACATCAGACAAGTGTTTCATCAAAATCTAAGGAAATAATCTTGCCATTGTATAGAGGATTGGTAAGGCCTCAACTTGAGTATGCTGAACAGTTATGGTCGCCATATCTTAAAAAAGACATTGATTTGTTAGAGAAAGTTCAGCACAAGGGAAACTACAGGAAAGGACACAAGGTTTTCAAGAAGCATGTACTATAGAGATACATTACGAAATTTGAATATGTATACTTTGGCACAGAGAAGGGTTAGAGGAGATTTGATTCAACGTTTAAAATTTATTAAACAGAGGCATGTCGAGGTTCTGGATTTTAATATGAGTGATAGAACAAGTGGTCATGGGTTTAATTTAAACAAATCACCTTTCAATGGGGAAGGGAGAAAATCCTATTTCTATAATAGGGTAATAGACAATGGAACAATTTACCATTAAATATTATTAATTCTTCAGGAGTAATGTATTTTAAGAAGAAGTTAGATATTAATTAATGAATAGTTAAGAGATACTATCTGGACCAACCTTGTTCGGCCTTAAGCCTGTCATTGGTCGTTATTATTTGTATTTGTATATGTATAAAATCTTTTATCTAACTGTTAAACATTTTAAGTAATTCTACGAATATTTCATAACTTAAGCGTTTAAAACTAGTTAGCATACAAGTTTAAAGAACATTGTTGGGATTCTTTTTGAGAAATTCTTAAATTCTTTAACAACCGAAATTGAACAATGCGAAATTTATTTTTGGACACTTCGATCTGGATGCTAACCTTGCTGTCACTTTTCATATACATCAAATTTGGTTACCGTAGCACTATTTTTTTAATATATTTTTTACATAGACACATACAAATTGACACACACATACCAGAGGTTTTTTTAAATGGAAAAACCTCAAAAGAAAAATCCAATTTTGAAATTGTTATTCCAAACCTTTATTAATCTATATTTCACATAAAATAATGAAAGCATAAATCAAGAAGTCATCTAAAAATTAGTTTATGACTCGTACAGAAAAAAGTAATTTTTCTACTAACAATAAATATTTCCAAAAATATTTTCGCTGTACATTTCAATATAACTTTAACTATTTTAAAACAAATTATAGGAAAAAATAACTTAAATTTTATTAAAAATGAATATTAAAAAAGTATATTATCAGTTTAGGAAAGAGACGATAAGAATTCCCAAGGCATTCGGAATTCGAAAGACCAAATTTAATATTCATTAGGCAATTTAAAATCACCATACTTTGAAAATCGTGCGGAGCCTTTCGAGTCTAAATCAACTCATCTAAAGCAATCCAATATTTGCACATCTTATTGCATAGTGATGGAGTAAGTTAATTTTCGTTTACTAGAATCGCCTCAAGGGGGCGCTATAACGAAGTTAAAGTGGAAGTACTTAGCAAATTAAATTTATATACGAAGGGCGATAAGTTTAATAACTGCAAGGCAAATAGCGTCGTAAATAATGGATGGTTTAAGTCATTAAAAACATTTTTTTAGTTCTTAAACTAAATTAAAGTTTCTTTAGCTTTCGCTTTCGTAAATACTTTAAAAGTAGTTTCGACATCTTTAAATCTCTGTCTGATAAAATAAGAGGTTTGCTTGGATTATATTTTTTGATCAACTAATGGAGTTAAATCGCTTGGGTATCGTTGCAATGGGATTTATGTGAAAGAATTAAAACTAGGAAAAAGTTTTGAAGCATTTCTATTTAATTGCAAAATCATTCAAGCTAATTTCATACAACAGTAATTTTGGGGCATTAAATTTGGAGCTATAACAATAAATCAGGAAAAACCTGTCAACTTTGTTTTTTGTCGCTTTAGTGTTTTTAATAATTTTGCTTAGTTATAAGGTAGATAATTATCATATGGATTAACGCGTTCAAATTCTGGTTAAATCTAAAAAAAATCTAGTTTTAATTTGCATAATTGGTTAAACACATTTCCAGTATCATTCAAATATATAATTTGAACTACGAGCTGTTTAGTAATGCGTTTCCGGGAAACCCCTAGAAATTAATTTAAGTGGCCTTCAGCTTATCGTTCTCGTATGTTACCGACTACGCTACAAAAGCCGTTCTAGCTAGATCTTGGAAATATTTTTTGAAAAGATATTTCTTTATGTAATAATTATTTTAAACGCGTTTTTAAACAAACCACTGATATTTATGAGATGAAGGTACGATTCTCAGTGCTCCAAATTTCAGTGCTCCAAAAATTATCTTTATTTTGATACCTCATTTGGTTCGTCGCATGTAAAAAGAAGCGCAAAAGGAATCTATACTATAGTAAATATGTATTTGATATATTTAACATAGAAATCAAGAACAAACCATACATCAAATACCTAGACGTACACGTCGACAGAAGACTTACATTTCAGAAAAAAACATTTTATAAACAAATAGAAAAGCGACAGTAGCTAGTATTCCATAATTATTGGCAGCAGAAGGACTATTATTTTTACAAAAAAGTACCTATACACAAAACCATGCTAACACCCATTCTACACTAATGGGACTAATACTAGGTATTCAAAAATAAGTCAAATGTTCTCATTTTTGAATACATTCCATGCTTATCATGGCTCCGAATACATAAGTTTCAATTTCGAAAAAGACATGTTCTTAAACATGGGTACAATGCGCAAAATTAAATAATAAGAGCAGATGCTAGACTACATAG
Organism: Troglohyphantes excavatus; assembly: GCA_963932185.1. Taxonomy (NCBI): domain Eukaryota; kingdom Metazoa; phylum Arthropoda; class Arachnida; order Araneae; family Linyphiidae; genus Troglohyphantes; species Troglohyphantes excavatus. The sequence goes on along the minus strand of OZ010673.1, from coordinate 53,657,007 downwards.
GCTACAACCATAAATCACTTTCAATAAATATCAACAATTAGTATCCAGACTTACCGGTAATCGATCCCACATTTACAGGCACTGCTGTCCAGAGCCTTATACGTTAAGCTACCAGTGAGACGTGAAGAAGTTATAAACAGAAGTAATGTTAAAAACATGTGCCAAAAGAATGGAAAGTAAGACAATTGAATTGTAATAACTCAGTTTCCATTTAAGCAATCGACATCAAATAATGTGGAAAATCATCTTCTGAGCTAATATTTTAAGTTTGTCAGGTCGCTTTGTTAAAATGACTTGAACAGAAGGTGATATTAACAATATTAAATCACAATGCTCATATTTGGTAAAGTACGATTACTTAAATTTGAGTACGTCATCGCTCATTTAATATGCAATTGTACTCAAAGAGAAACGAGTAAGTTCAGTTACTCCTTTTTAAGTACCTTTTTTTTACAGTGTAAGAATTATCTGTTTGTCCCAATAAATATTATACACTTATAATTTGTACGCTAACATAGCTTTTTTCTTTTAGGTATCTTAATTATGACCTTAGTGCTTAGGTCTAACACAAAATGGAAAATTAACAATATACATAACCGTTAAAAACATATATAAGACCCTACATTTTAGGTAATATTCTTTTATATGGTTGCTTGCTAAAGAAAGAAAGGATATATATGAGTGACATTTCTTACCTTATCTGCCTTTTCGCGGTTCCATATGAATGGCATTGATTAACCAATCACGTCACACAAAAAGATTTCCCCATTTTGGATCTCCGATTCACTGGGTGACAGGAATGATGTTCAAAGATTTTCTGTCATTTTTACACCATGTTTCTTTCTTTCAGAATCTGCAGATGGATGTTGAAACGAAGTGTTTATTTATTAAGTTACGATTTATTTACTTTTTATTTGAATTTTTATATATTTTATATTTTGTAAATATTATTTTACGCTATTTAATATTCAATATCGGTTCCTCTAAGAAAATAAAAATCGAAATTAGTTATGTTTGTACAACAGCAAACAGGATTTTATTTGAAAAGTCATTTCAACAGATTATAGAATTTGGAGTTGGGTGTCAACAAAAATCTCAACCACGGGCAGAATATACACAGGCGGTTACGTCTGGTTTAATCCACACCCCGTACGTATTTTGCTTAATTACAAAATTTCAAGATTATAATTTCCTATCCCGAATTTATTCCCATCGAGCTATTGGTTACGATGAGTTATAGAGTTGCAATGGGTCTCTCTAAACGCGTAACATAGTGTTTCTATCCTAATAAATATATATAGCTGATTTTAAACAGTTCATGAAGAATAAATCAAAACACACACAATCAAACTTTACGACATGCTACATATAACATCTTAGGTTATTTTGTCATGTTCCAACGTACAATAAAAACTTAGAATGTTGGTCAAACAATAGTGCGGGAAATTTTGTAGTCAAGTAAGGAAATAGTAAACATAATAGAACAAGAAAAAATATAACAATTATCGAAACTAAAATATTCTTATTTAAAAAAAAAATTTAAACGTTAATTTTTGCTATTTGATTTTATGCTTAAATTTATTATATTTCGAAGATTTTTTAACACTTCACAACAAACATAAATATCACCATAAAAAATACATAACTTAAATTTCCTATTAACTGGAAATTAACAAGGATAAGGCATTGGGGAAAATGGGTAATGGTGTAAAATTGATATTTTGAAATTAAATAAAAATTTTACATTGTGAAACTTATGCTTTGATATCGTTCTTTTTTAAATTTGCTTCAAATAATGGAGTACATTTTTGCAGAAAAAAAATTCTTATTTATTTCCAGTCCATTGGCCGATTTGTTTGAATGTACAAAAGAGCTTGTGATAATTTGATACAAGAAAACTTCTATATACACACCTAAAAATGTCGAATTTATATTAAAATATTCTTAGATATTGTATAAAAGAGAAAAGCTTTTAATACACTCTTAGAAAAAAAATTGGAAACAATTCTTTTTTATTTAGATATTTTTTTCAAAAATTTGCAAAAGGGGGTAAAATGGGTAATCGAATTATTAAAGTTTTAAAAAAATGGAAAAATTCTGAAACATTTATCAATTTTCGAAAAAAGTGCCATATTCTACAATAAAATATAAATTGTGAAGCTTATAAATGACAAGAATCAGCTACAATATATTCAACACTGTTATATGTTAATATAATTAAGTTACATAATTGGTTTTTTTACGCAAACCCATTCGAGTTATCATTCAAATTTTCTTAGCACTAGTGCCAACTGTGAGTGGTATATTTTTCAAAAGTGAGCACCGTAGGGAAACAGGAGGGTCGGAATTTTAACGGTGAAGTTGAAACGACGCCGATTCCCCAGTTAGGTATTTCAGTGAGAAATTGTAGAAAATTGAATTTTTTAATTTTTCTGGGGGGAGCAAAAAGTTTTCTGGAACGGTGGCGATCTACCGCCCCCCCCTGCTTCTCCTGGTCCCAGCTACAAGCCTTCGTCACATACTTCCTTCATGACATTAGTAATTTTGTTAATAAGGCTTCTACAGGGCTGCTGTTAGTATAAAAAAACAAGTTAACACATACCTCCTTTATAAATAACAGTAACTTTTTTTTAAAATAATACATACCACCTTCATCCACTTGTCCTTCAATTATGAAATTTACATATTTTGTTTAGAAATGTAATTGAATTAGATGTTATTTTATACTATAGTTTAAGAAAAATGGTAAAAAAATTTATTGGTGCATTAAAACAAAAAAAAATAAAACAAAAAAAAGCACAAACAAAACCCCCCCAAAATTATAATTTTTGGTAGAATAATAGGTATACAAATGAATTTTTATCTTAAAAAAGTGATAAAAGTTTATAAGGTTTTAAAGTTCTCAAAGTTGGAGCCCCCAAAAATGTATTCAATAGTTAGTAAGCGCAATTTCAAAAAAAAGTTTTATATAAGTGCTGCATCACTTTTTTATGCAACTCATTAAATTTTTTTTAAAAATTAGTGACGAGTTATGTAACTTTTTTATTTTCTTGCTAATTAATTCATTTTTTTAAGAAATCGAAAACATTTTTTTATTTAAAATTTATTTTTTACATAGAACCTTCTTGTTTAGATGTAATCATAAAAAATTATATTCTAATGTACAAAAATCTTTAAAAAGAATAACGGCCGTTCGAAATATAAATTATTTCTTTGCATGAGAAAAAAAACTATTAGAACGATTGCCTTTCCGATCGAAGTACCATGCACAACATTTTATAGACTAGGTTTAAAATCGATCTTTTTTATACTCGTTCTCCCCTTATATCATTGTCTCTATCAGAAGAGGAAAGTAGTGAAAGTGCTTTTTTTTTGTTTCCAATGTCATTCTTTATTTTTGTTGGTCTCCAAAAAGCTCCTAGGCAGACCTGAAACCTCTTTTTCATGAATCGATTTAAACGAGACTTTGCAGGAGATCACGTGATCCTACTGCAGGGTCGGTTTTGAGTTCTAGCAACGCCATCTTTTGTTCAGAAATGTAAGAAAATTAAATATTATTCGTATTACAGGTATCTGAAGTTTCTTTTACTTATGTCAACTGCCAACGAATCACATTTCTTGAAGGATATGGTAAATCGAAAATAAAACTAATTTTAAAATGAATATTAGCTATCGTTAAATTTTCCATGATCTAAGACTGTATTAATGCTACATAAAATTGATACAATCATTTTTGTAAACGTTAATCACTTACTGAAATTTTATAACTGACAAAATTTTTTAGCTACTTGGAAGTTGAGTTGTTTAAAAAAAACTTCAAATTATTGACATACCACAAAAATGAAATTGTTTACATAAATTTAACACAAAACAAAAATACAGTGTTTTAAACTTATTAATTTACAATTTAAAGCAATGAAAATATCACGACTGATAATAACAATTTCACACCAATCTGGTGTGATACAAGGTTAATATTATACCACATCTAGAATAGAGAAATGTCATGCTTAACATACATTAAATAAACAGAATTCTGTATCAGAAAATGTCCAATAAAAATATGCCACTTTGCACATGTATAAATATTTTTTACCGTCTAATATTACTTGGAAATAAAAGTTTCCTTGTGATACAAATTCAAAAGTTTAAATAATACAACTGAGTACACAGAAACCAGAACACAGTTTCTGTATAACTATATTTTCTGGTATGGATGTTTACTTGCAAAATAAACAACCGTACAAGTACGAAAATTTCTAGTTTCGTATGACTTGCATATTAAAATTAAATATTAAGGTAAGCAAATGCGCATTTTTTTTAACCCTTTGCATTCCAAAAAAACGTTGCGTTTTCCGTTCTTTCTAAGGAACAGTTATTCGTCCTTATGTTCTTTTCCCTAGAATTTGTTATGCTTGAAAAGAAAAGAAACATAATCTGTTTTGGATCTGCAAAAGAACAAGTTGAAAAAAAGATCGATGTTTTTTAAACACAAGATCATTCTGTTCTCGTTTCTTTTAAAGACCAGGGAACCAAAAGAACGGGTCGTTATGTTGTCGTCTGAGCGGTGTCAACGGAGTGCAAAGGGTTAAATAATCATTGTGCGTTTTATAATTTGTTTTCATGATGGAAATCTACAAGATAAATGCTTTTATAATAATTATAATTATTTTTTAATTTTTCTCGTAAACTTTTCATTTTTTTTTCGACATAAAGATATATCAATACTTTGAATTCCCTTAAATTTTCATTTTAATTTACCCTATGCAATTACATTATTGTACTTGTACACAAAAGTATGTATCCGAATATATGAATAGTTTTGTTTTATAAAATACATTGTTTGTGTATAAAATATGTAGTTTAGTGAAGCCCGTGTTTTATTCCAAATGCAAAATGATGTGTTTATCATTTTGCATTTAATGTAGGTCGTACATAGTGTCAGTTAGAATAAACCTACAAAAGAAAACTATAACCATCCACGTCATTTATATTTGTTACTAGCAAAAGTACCCGCTTTTCTTCGGGGTTAAATAAAATAACGACAAATAACAGAATATATATACATTTCCCTTCCTCCAGAGATAATCGCATATGCCAGTTTAGAATTACCCCATAAAAAACTAATTAAGTTATTTTTATAAATAAAAATTTAAAATATCTTTATTTTTCATAAATTAGAAGTTAAAAAAGTGAAAATATATCTGTATACTTGACTGCTAATACACTGATAAAAATCCAATCATTAATTATCTCACTTGAAGTATGGAGTTTTAAAAATTAAACATTCCTGCTCAAAAATATTTTTTTCAATTAATCGGTATCTCCTTTCGGTACGGATATACATTTGCATGAAATCTCATTATAAAAAACGACATTTGTAAAATCCTTAACTTCACGTGTAATCAGCCTATGGGTATAAATAATATACTATCGTGTAGACGAAAGTCAGACGTTCCAAACATGCTTATGCTCTTATGTTTGCACCGCGTGGGGAAGAGTGTCACGGCAACTACAGTACTCGTTTCCGCTACCATAACCCACATGAATAAATGACATACCATCATATAAAGGAAGGTAGGCCGTTTCAACCATGTTGGCTTTTATCCTCTCTTGTGTAATACTTGCGTAAAACATTTGTCAAATAAATCAAATTGACGTTCATACACAAATTACTGCATTATGAAATTATTGTTCTATAAGTTCGATCTAAGGTAATCAAATATAGTTACAATTTACCTGCATACATACAAACAAAACAAAAGAGACAAAATAATTATAACATTAAAAAATACTGTAAAACTCCGTATAGTAGCAAAAAAAACAATGTTCAGATGATTTTCAATAATTATCCAATTAAATAAAACCTATGACGTCATTTCCAAACTGTCAATAGCAAAAAGAAAATTCGTTTAAATTGCTAACGATATTTTCATTCATGTTAAGTGAATGACATACATTAAAATTGTTATTAATATACAAATGGAACATCATACAAACTTAAAAATTATAACAAAATATGCCTATTTTTTTAATTAAAGTACTCAAAAAATTTCATAAAGCTACTTTTATATTTATGGAGTATTTCGTGTAAAGACCGGCATTCGATTCGACTTATTATATTTTATATTAGATTTTCCCTCTACTCAGTTGATTTTAACTTAACTATTATTATTGTTGCCACTTCGTGAAACTTCGCTGGGATACACTAAACAATTTTATAACATTTGAATGGAACATCGTTGAGACTTGAAAATAGTTATGTTAAAATTCTTATTTTTCAAATTATTTATTCTGAAAATTTCAAGGCTCTACGTTTTGTAGTTACGGAGCCTTTTTTGTACTGACAAACCAACAAACAAACAAATAAACCGAGATCCGGTCACATTTTGAGGATATAAGATTTAAAAATTAAACGTCATACATCTACAGTGGCTTCCATGAGTGTTCGTACACCTACGAATTTCATACTGCTCCATTAATTATAAAAAATAATATTTCAGAATGGGGATTTTTTAATAAGATATATAAATTATTCTTAACAAAACTACATAAAATATTTTTAAAACATAGTAAAACTTTTATTTTTTTGGAAAATCAATAATTAAAATATAAGAAAAAAATTATCTCACAAAAGTTTTCATACACTTTACAAAAATCTCTACACATACTAAATATTGCAATATTTTGGTAAATTTGTACTTAGTAGGATATCCTATAACATCCTCAACTGCTTTTAAACGTCTGGGCATAAATTTCATTAGTTCTTTTTTCGTAATTTATGCATTAATTTCCTCTATTCTTCGATCATTACTTTTTTAGTTCGATTTTCGTTTTAATGTCGTGTCTTCGTACTCTAACCTCCAGTTCTTTACAAATGTTTTTGATTAGGTTTAAATTTAGCGGTTGAGGTGGGGTTTTTTTCAGAACTTGTGGACAATTATAGAGGCAACGGAGGCAAATACCGAGAGGTGCGCTAACGATTGTTATCTTAATAAGAAACAAAGTCGATTACGATATTCAAATTTTGAGCTTATAATTTTAAATTGAGTGTTAAAATATTTAAGTAAACATACTGATCCTATTATTTAAATACAAAATTACCTAGTCCTGATGCTAATTTTCACCCTTACACAAGGATATCTCCAAAGCATGATTTACTGTTCCGACTTAAGTTCTTGGTATTTGCGAAGGAAAGCCTAAGCTTTCTATTTTTCGCACTAACAAAAAATTTCTTCGGACAGAACGCCCATGTTTTCCAGCTGATCTGAGCACTTGTTGAACATTTTCGATTGAAATTGAAGTAGAACATGTTTCATTAAATTCTGTAGATATTTTTACAATACTCAAAAGTGGATTTTACAAACTATAAATCTTCTCTGATCACGTTGAGTTAACTTTGCCGGAAGACATTTTCTTACCTTGTTTTTGATCCAATTTTCTGTTTTAAATCGTTTCATCACATAATGCCCGTAGAATAGGATAATTTTATAAATTTAGCGATACTCCGAGATGATTTACCACCATTTTGAAGAGAAATTATCAATATTCGAATGCTATTCTTTGCTTCCTTACGACTACAATCCACTTTTAAATAATAAATTGAATGTTACGAAGTAAGCAAGTAAAAATTAAAGCCAAACAAATATTAAATGTCACAACATTGCAACAATAAATAAAAGCGACAAACGATAATTTTATTTATGAATTTATTCGAAGATATTTTTTGTACGATCACTTTTGTGGTGTTTTTTTTTATCTGTTTCCTTGAATTTTAATTTTTATAAAAAGAGAATAATTCAATATTTAAAATATATATAATAGATTTAATTCAGAACCACATGGAACTTATGTGAAAAAATATTGAACTGTATAGTGTATATTATAATTCAATTCAGCGCTTTTTCTACAAATTTTTAAGAACCACTGTAAATAATATTATAAACCTCATAAATCTTAATAATCAAAAACATTAAATACTTCATAGACAGAGAAATTTTATTATTTTAACAAGAGCAATTCTGTAACCTAAAAAAGCAAAATAAATATTTAAAAATGTCATTTAATGTTATCTTAGAATAGGGACTTTGTTATTATAATGTGTCGCCATTTTGTTAGTATAAATTTTACAATTACGCACGCGCAGATCCCAAACAATTTCTAAAACATTATAAATTATAATTATAAAATATTATAAATTATAATTATACTTACGAATAGTATTTTGGTATACAATTTAACCGATATGATTATTTTTAAGAAATTTAAAACCAAAACTTTGAATTATTCTACAGCATTTTGAGTTCAAATTATGTTGTAACCAGTTTGTTTATAAACCAATCATTCTAACACAAAAATTTTAAGCAAACAAAGTAACTATGGAGTATGCATATAATTAAAATGCAAGAATATAGTGTATGAAAAAAATTAGACTTGACTCACAAAAAACATAGGGTATTTATTGACATAAAATAGGAAAAAGTATATAAAACAGTTAATTGGTGATAGTTCCTTCATCATACTCTCCTTTTATTGAATTATTTCAGCTATATTATTTCAAGAAGCAACGCATTTAGGACTGAATGCACCATGTTCCTAGAGATTAAAAAAAACATTAGCGTAAATGACATATTTGCATACATTATTTTAATGTTTTTTAAAAAAAATCAAAGTTAAATATTAAGTTTGTGTGTGTGTAAACTTCGATAAAAGTAATTCGTAACTAAACCTTGAATTTGTATTTGTTACTAATATTAATATTTTTTAACTCTGTAAAAACACCTAATTATCCCAACTTCTTAAATATTTTTTATAACAAATTCTCTAAGTCTTTTATTTAAAACTATTTTTAAAAATTTATATTTAAATGTCTTATCTTACTTTATGCTCACATTAATACGGAGTCATAAACATTTAAAATATGGCCCAAACTTACCACCACCTAGAATAAACAAAATATTGATTTATTATTTAAGTACCGACAAATAATTGGCCAATTTAAGTTGATTTATTTCCTTATGTTACCGAATTTCATACTCTAACAAGAAAATAACTCAGTAACTTAATTCACTTTACTTGAAAAAATGCCTAAGACCACCTCCCATTAGACCAGTGAAAAAATATCACCAAACGATACCAACATTTGATGATCAAACTTTCAAAACATGTTTTATCCAAAATCTGTGAAAATGATATTATTAAATCACTGAAATTGACTTCTAATTTTTCATAGAACTACCCTATTTTATTCGTAAAAAACACATTTTTTACCATTGAAATTTACTTCAAAGATTGGAGTCTGTATGTGAGTTAATGTATTTGAAAAACAGTTATATATATTTTCGTTTTCTTAAGAGTCACATTTAAGAGACACGATATCATTTAAACCATTTTTTTAGTTTTGATTTTTTAAATCAAATTTTAATGTATATTATTTAAATTAATATTAAAAAAAAATATTTCACACAAAAATTCCTTAACTGTTTGTAGTTTTTTTTTTATTTAAACTTTTCCAATTTGTTCAAGTTATTTTTTAAACGACTGAACAGCGCGCCAACCAAAACTACAAAATAAAACCGCCAGAAACTTTAAATTAAAATCGCCAACGCGCGCCAAGTAGAGACATTATCAATTCGACCGCTATGTATTTTTTTTTTGTATGTTCGCGCGGGTTTTCGGTTCTACACAATTTTTTTTTTTGTTGGATAGGGGATGTTTCACTTCAGAGCAATTTGAAAAGAATATCCGGTTATACGGCATTTAACTATCCAGAATTCTCAATTAACCGTACCGTTTGAAAAAAATATTGACGATATCGAAAAAAAAAATTTTGTTGGACAGTGAAATATCTACTTAAGCATAATCTGCAAAAAAAAATCCATTATCCGGCTGTTATATATCCGGAAATGTCAATTAACCGGAGTTTTTTTAAACAATTTATCCGATTTCATAATATTTTTAATGTTTAACGGAAGTTGTATAACAATGACATTTCGTTTAACCAGCATTTATTGGCATTGATAGGGATTGTTTTTCAATATACGTTATTGAGTACAAGTTGCTACTGAATTTCTTGGTGAATAGGGGGCGAAGCCCCCTATTTACCAAGAAATTTAGCAGGTTAATTTTTTTTTAGCAGGGGGCGACATTTAATTTTTAATTTAGCAGGGGGCGAAGCTCCCTGCTAAATTAAAAACTAAAAAGGGGAAAATAAAATAATCTTTCTAGGAAAAAAGAAAACTGACTTCAAAGAAAATGCACTAAAAATTAAATAATAATTTTTAATTTTATGAATGAGTTGAAAAAATTGAATTATTGAATATCAATTTTATATTTATTACAATTTTTTTAAGTTGGAGCCAATTTACAAAAATCATACGTAAATTTTGGCGCCGATTACAAAAAGTTGTAATAAGTATAAAATTGATATTCAATAATTCATTTTTTTTCAACTCATTCGTAAAATTAAAAATTATTTTTTACTTTTTATTGCATTTTCCTTAAAGTCGGTTTTCCTTTTTTCTATAAAGATTATTTTATTAATATTTATTCAAAATTAAATTACTACTCACGTTATGCTTACAAATACTGACGCACACATACTCATACTTACATTCCTCTGAGCAACACAGTTCAATCCTTCAGCGCAGGGACACTCAAAAGTATACAGTTTTAATTTCCTTTCCTTTTCTGTTAGGAAAAATGCGCATACCTCACCTAAAAATACAAATATTTTTTAAATAAGTTTCCACTTATTTAACGGATACTTAAAATAACGTATTGATGGATCTACAAATATGCTACATTTTACAAATATAGCTATTGACGACCAACAAAAGGCTCAATGCCAGGCAAGGTTGGTCCAGCTGGTATCTTCTAACTGATGAACTTACTTTAACAAGTCAATGTTAAATGATATTATATTGCATCTAGATTAAGATTTTTGTAAAGAAAGAAAGTCATTGTTACACCACTGTTTTTGAGAGCTCGTCATAAGGTTCTTCTGCTAATATGATAATGTGAGTCTGATTTATTTCTTATATAATGATCTAAAATTGTATTACCTGCATTACCCTAATGCACTTCACAATTATTATGAATATGTAAAGATGTTTTAAAATTCAATATCGGCAGACTTCAGGTTTTTTTTACAAAATAACTAAGAAGGAAAATTGTAAAAGTTATTAGCAAAATTTGTTTCTACTGTATATGAAGCATTCAGAGCGCTAAAGTATATCAAGTCCAAAAGTATTAAAAAAAATTGTTGCGGATTAACGCTTGTTAATATTGTATATTTTCATAGCCATAGTGAACCAAGTCCCTGCTATTGCTGTTTTCTAACAGATGGCATCGTTATCCTCTACATCACTGCAGGATTCAACTAGTGTTAGTAAACTTTTACTTTGATTTTCTGAAAACTATAACTTATGGACTTGATTCACAATGAGTATACATGGGATTTCTGAACGCAATCCCATGTATACTCATTTTTTAGTGTCTTTTCGAAATTGAAACTTCTGTACTCGGAGACATAATAAGCATCGAATGTACTCAAAAATGATTATATTTTACTTATTTTCGAGTACCTTTTTTTAACAATGTAATTTCAAAACTAGTTAGGTAACGTTTGGTTGATTTTCATATTATGACATTTATTTTTAGTTTTCCTACAGAACTATCAGTAGGCGAAGTCCTAACATTCCAAAGCAGATAGATAACATTCATTTTGCAGTGTGAAAGTAGGCGGATGGTGGCAACAACCAGATAACTAAAGAAATCAGTTAAAAAAGTAGAAAAGACTATCAGTGCGCGTAGACTACTGCGCACTGGTCGCAGTGCAGTAATCGAGCTACATCTCACGGATTTGTCGTAATACCATATATATTCCATAGCTTGGTTGCTATGGGATCATCATTGTATATGGGAGAAAAATCATAATAGAATAGTGAACAATTTCATGTATCGTAATATTGCATTTACGTACCTTCTTGTCGTTTATTACGGCAGTGTCCTAAAACAGGGGTGTCGAGAGTGTACTTAAGACAGCATTCATTCTCCCCGCAGTCCTTTGCAGTCATGCATCTGTTACCTAAAACTTGCTGTTCAAAAATGCATATTTTATTTGGCTTAGTGGTAGCACCAACATGTCATACATTTATTTATATTTTTCAAAAAAATTTCCTTTCAATGACTCAATGACTCTCTGGATAAATAAATTTTATATTACACTTATTAAAATTTTGTTAAAATCTATAATTATAAAAGAAAGAGTCTACCTGTGTGCTGTGTCATACAAAACACTATCTTTCGCTGATTGGACATATCTGAAATTTATATTGATACTATTCAACTACTAATTGCACTTGATGCTTGGAATTTTAAAATTCCGTTTAGTTTTAAGTTTATGACGGTTTTAGAAGCCATTTTTTTAAATGTTCACTTAAAAAAAATAGTATCTACATAGTTTTAACCCTCTAGTGCATGAATTTTTCTTTTTTTAATAAAATAATTTATTATTTTTTTCGCTTTCTTTTTGCCCCTACTGCTGAAAAAATATGCAAAAAAATCCACGTGCCTATTTAATTAAATAATTAATTAAAACCGTTGCGTATCGCATATGCAAAATCATGTGTAATTACTCAAATAATTTTCAAAAAGTATGAAAATATAATTAAATACAATCTACATGTCTTGTAGAGCCAGATTATACTTATAAGTAACAAAATAATATTCGAAAACTTCTCCTTCACGAACCAGTTTTAGAACAGCAGACCTCGAAGCAGCTGATTGCCTTAATTACAATAATTTTTATAAAGAAAAGAGACCTAGCGGCGGTTATAAGAATTAGGCACATGGTTCTCTACGTGACAGTACTATAATAGTTAACATAAAACTCAACAGATGCAACTAGAGGTCATTTGAAAGTTGTGTAGCATATATGCTACACTTTGCACTAGAGGGTTAAAATCGCATTCATGAGATGTTGATAACAATGAAATACTTCAAAATAAATTAATATATATTTATTACTTTAAAAATTTTGAAAATTTACGATCAAAAATTGCTTTGGCGAAATAACTCTTTCTGTAAATTATGCTTAAACGGAAAAACTAACATTCGGAGATGTACCAGGAGTTGTCTGAACAACAGACCAGTTATTTTGCCTTTGAGAAAATGAAAGAGAAATAATAAACAGGACAAAGAACCAATGAAGTAAAAAAAAATTTAACGTGTGTGAAACTGCTGGAAACAGCTAGTAATCATTAACTACTATGCTATTTTGTAAGCCTGGTGAGGGAAAAAAATTCAATTATTTGTTGTCAATGTCTTTGAGTAGTACTAAAGGATCCTGTTGTCAGAAAAAACTGACCTAGTCAGTAATATATGTGGCACTGATATAACACACCGTTATTTTGATTAACATAATTTTTAATTACTCCGTCTCAGTCAACTATTCGTCACCTAATATCTCAAAACTGTCAAGAACACTGTTACAAATAGGTACTTGAAAATAAGTAAAATTTACTCATTTTTTATTACATTCGACGATTATCGTGTCGCCGAATATATGAATTTCAATTTTGAAAAACAAGTGTACTCAAAAATGAGTACAATGATCTTGCCTACATGGGCTGGCTTCATAAATCACTTTCAATAAATATAGACAAATAGACAATTACAACTAAGTCTTACCGGGAATCGAACCCAGATTCTCAGCACCGCAATCCAGTGCTTTATCAGTTAAAGTACCAAGGCGACATTAAGTAGTTCTAAACAGAAGAAATGTTTTTTAAAAAAAGGTGTGCCACAAGAATGGAAAGATAATTGATGAGTTATAATAATTAAGTTTCTATTTAAGCAATCTACATCAAATAATGTGGTAAACCATCTTCTAAACTATTAATTTAAGTTTGACAGGTTTCATTAAAATCGTTTGAACAGAAGCTGAAATTGGCAATACTAAATCACATTGCTATTTTTTGATAAAGTACGGTTACTTGTGTTGCAGACCGGCCCACTTGGGGGATGATTCACTGTGCTGAGAGGCCCCATTTGGGTTTGGAATGTGGCATCTTCCACTTGAGAGGTTTCGGTTCGGATTTCGAACAGAGAGAGCACTAGGCCGCCATTGAGAATGGTTGGAAAAAAGACAGCTCCTCCACATAAGCATTGTTTGGGAATGTAAATAAAAACTAGTTAAGTTTTTAATAAGATGTCTCTTCTCCTTGAGTCTTCCGAACTACAGGAAATGCATCGAACCTGGTAGGTTTGCATTTGCATTTACAAAATTATGGCGCCCGAACAGGGACTCGAGGAAAAAGAGACAATGGAATATCTCAAACAAAGACGCACAGCCGTGCGAAGATCTTTCACAAAGGCCGTTAAGCTCTTACGTGAGCTAATAACGGAAAATGCAGAAGCAGTGAAGGTCCAAATAGCTTTTAATCAGCTAGAAGAAAAAGCCAAAAAACTCTTTGCCCTAGACGCTGTGTTCCAGGAACTCCTGCAGAGTCAGGAAGGGGGATGCAGCCAAAACGACTTCAATCAAGAATGCTATGCTGCCGAAGTATATGAAGAGAAGCTTATAGCTTGCCGTGTCCGAGCTACAATACATCTAAAAGAATTGACGATCTCGTCGAGAAATGGAGATGCCCTTCGAATCCGAGGAGATTCATTCCCGGCCGCGGTTGTGACCCACTCAGCCGATTTCATCCCCCCCGTCCCAGTATTGAAGGTCTCGACGACAGATGAAGATGCTATTCGAATCCGAGACGATTCCTTCCCGGTCGAAGTAGCGACCCCCTCAGCCGACTTCATCCCCCCCGACCCAGTGCGGCGAATGCCGGAAAGGCTTGTGTATGATGCAAGTTGTAAACAGAAGGGATTATCGTCTCCGAATCAATATTTGGAAAAAGTGCCAAACCTTCTACTTAGTGCATCTGATAGTGTAAACTCGGGTAAGTCAATAACTTATCGTCATACAAATGTTTGTTTTGGTGTAAAATGCTCACCATTTCAATTAAGTGCCACCATAAATCATCATTTGAATCTAGTGCCCCGTGATCTTTCTCCAACTGCCAATCATCTAAGTGTTGATGATTGTATCCCAAGTTTATGTGACTTGGGGATCGCTGGAATTCGTCCATTCTATTCGATGGACACTTCTACAGCTGTTAGAAACAGTTTCTACAGTTTTCGGAGTACGATGACCGAGTGGTGCACATTAGTGATAAATCGAATTAAATACATTCTTTCTGTGACTGATCCTCCTCAGTTCTGGCATAATATACCAGGTGTATAAAAAGCTGCCGACCTCGAGTCTCGTGATTGTTTTACTGAAAAGTTGAAACAATTAAAATGGTGGGAGGGTCCATCTTGGCTCTAAAAGTCAGAATCCAAGTGGCCTTCTAGTGTAAAATTCTAAATGAAGAGATAATTAGTTCTGAGTAACTAAAAAGTGTTAACTGTACATAATGATGTAGTGAAACAAATTGTATTTTGAATATTCTCTTCATATTTAGAAATTTAAGACTCTTTGTATCTCACAACAAACTCTATCGCGGTAACGTGCCAAAGTTGTCGAACTGTGAATGCACCAGATCGTTTGAGCTATTAAGAATGAAACCTAAGAGAATTTAATATTTAGAATATTTTTTTCAATTTATACTTTTTTTTGCATTTAAATTTATATGTATATATATTTTAGCATTAATTAGTAAGCATTCTTTTAGTTAGCAAATAATTCATTGTTTTTGTTTTCAATGAACTATATGTGTGTATTTGTATATATTTTTGTATCCTTTTTGTATATTTGACTTTGCTTTTGTGGGGAGAGCTGTAGTAAGTAAAATTTGAGTTTATAAGTTTAAACTCAAAGGTGGGAGAATGTTGCAGACCGGCCCACTTGGGGGATGATTCACTGTGCTGAGAGGCCCCATTTGGGTTTGGAATGTGGCATCTTCCACTTGAGAGGTTTCGGTTCGGATTTCGAACAGAGAGAGCACTAGGCCGCCATTGAGAATGGTTGGAAAAAAGACAGCTCCTCCACATAAGCATTGTTTGGGAATGTAAATAAAAACTAGTTAAGTTTTTAATAAGATGTCTCTTCTCCTTGAGTCTTCCGAACTACAGGAAATGCATCGAACCTGGTAGGTTTGCATTTGCATTTACAAAACTTGCATTTGAGTATGTCATTCGCCTGTTTACGATGCAATTATACTTAAAGAAAAACCAAGTAGGTTTAGATATTCATATTTAAGTACATTTTTTACAGTGAATTATTGTGTGTTTTCCACTATGCCAACGATATAATTATTAAATATCATAGTGTGTAATGTCGGATGAAACTAGTCGGATGAAACCAATTTCCAACTAGTTTAGACCAATTCCGATCAGTGCCAAATATTAAAAAAAAAAACTAAGATACTAAACTATCACATTAGACTGAAAAATAAAATTTATCTAAATTTTAAAAGCAAAAGCCAAAGAGTTACGTCGATTGAAGATACTTTTAAAAACATAATGATATCATATGCTTCTTAGTTTTAAATATTAATATTAAATTATTAAATTTAACGGTCAAGTCTTCTAAGCGTGGCACAAATCAAATCCGTGACTTAAAAACGAATAATATTTAAATCAAAATATTATAAATACCGCAATGCAAACCACCAGAAGAATCAACACAAATGACTTCATGACTAAACTGAAAGTGAATTTGATGTGCTAAAAAATTTTCTATCAGGTAATACCAGTCTACAAAACTCATGGTTGTTTTTATAAAGTTTTATTTTTCAAAACTCCAATACATCATTCAAAATATCGGCTGGTGTCATACGATGAGTGGAATCTCGAAGTTGCTCGCGACACAAGTAAAATAAGTAACAGATGTAATGAAGATTGCAAGGTCAATGAATGTCACCTGATGGTGTATTATTGCGAAATACCTCATCACTTACACCGAATATTATAAAGCTTGTATGACATTTCTTTTAAAAACCCGATTGTATGCTACAAACATCTGCTCTGTCCAAAGTCAATCAACCCATTGTGAACTTGACACAGATGGAACTTATTTTAGACATTTTTCAGAATTGAAAATTTGCAAAAGAGACATTTTAAAATTTTGTTCGCTGTTGCAAATTGTTTTATGGATCACCCCTTCTTGAGATACCTTGTTTATGTGTTTGAACAAGGTACCACAATAAGAGGTAATATTGCAACAATCAAACGTCATGTATTAGTTTGTACCTACATGTATTCATTCATATGCTTTACTAGAACGCCATAATTGGGGGTACTTTCCAAAAAAAAAGTTTACCATAATTTAGGAAGGGAGGATGGCGCAAACCCATTATTTAATTTTCTTAAAATCACAGACTTTTATATTTTTTAATTATGAAAATTTTAATTATTTAAAAAGTTTAATTAGATTTTTATTTTAGGATAATTAGATAAATATAAAGGTTTATTAAATTATCTTTTGAAGTAATGATAATACTTACGGTGTATTAATCTAACGGTTTTATACTTATGATAAAAATAATTAATAAAATATGTTTTTCTTTCAAATTTAACCTTATAGTATTTCGACAATTTTGTCCTTACGCCTCCATTAATTAGACCTAGAAAATGGGAGAAATATAGTGGGGTATAATTTTAACTATTGAATTACTATTAAATTGGGTAGGGGGTTCCTGGAGGTCTGTTTCACGAATTTACGTTAAAATGAAATCGTTCCCATCATTCCCAAGAACTAGCATCTCTACTCATGGACATCATAACACATACATTCAAGTTCCCAATCAGGAGTTTACCGACAGTACAACTGCCTTCACAAAGAGCTTATAATGCTAAGTGTTTCTAAAAGTAGCCAAATTAAAGAACATTCAAAAATACTTCTTACATTCCCGTTCAGTTTAAGGAGTTTTACAATTACTTTTATATATGTCCAACCATTGAAAATGAGACTGAGGATGTATGAGTTGAGGATGTATGATGCATTGATTTAGAACTAATGTATCTCACTTAAATGTTGATATATGTTCACAATTTTTTGTGACTTTTATATACATAATTTGTGCTTAAATATACATAATTTCATGAGAAGCAGGCATTCGATATTTTTATTTCCCCGTTATATGCTAAAATGTACTTGGTTTTTTTAAGTACAATTGCATCGCAAATGAGCGATGACGTACTCAAATTTAAGTAATCGTACTTTCGCAAAAATGAACAGTGATGTCATATTGCTCTCAGCTTCTGTTCAAACCATCTTCACAAAGCAACCTGAAAAAACTTAAAATAGTTGTTCAAAAGATGTTTTTTTTACAGTATTTGATATCGATTGCTTAAATGGAAACTGTGTTATTACAATTCAATTATCTTACTTCCCAATTTTTTGGGCACATCTTTTTAACACTACTTATGTTTATAACTTCTTCGTGTCGCCTTGATAGCTTAACGAATAAGAATATGGACGGTGCTGATAAACCTGGGTTCGATTCCGTGTAAGTTGTAATTGTCGATATTTATTGAAAGTAATGTATGAAGGCAGCCTATGTAGGCAAGCTACTTTTCCTTTTACTCACATTTCAGTACATGCCTTTTTCAAAAATGAAACTTATGTATTCGGAACTATGAAAAGCATAGAATGTTATCAAAAATTAGTAAATTTTACTTATTTTTGAATACTTATTTCTAACAGTTAATCATTGAGGGCTTGACAACCATACGAGACCAGAGGGAAAGTATAGCCACACAAGCATGGTATATGCTGAGAGAGAAGCTATATTTGCCTTAATGTTCCTCATTGGTTAGATTAACATCGTCACACTAGAGCTAAATAATGGGCTATGAGCAACGATTGGAAATCCATCTAGAAGAAAACATCCACACCACGACCATTGACCTATGCGACTACATTTGTGACCTTAGACCGATTTATTGTGTACCATCCCTTAATACAGGACGAGTCTAGGCCGAGCCGGGATTTGATATCGAGATCCTCCGATCGTGTGGCCATCAGGATCAGGGAGGAGGATGGAGAAGCCATCCTCCCAGACGGAATATGAAGTATTGCCGACCTTGTTTTCAAAGCTCTGCGTATAACAAAGAGCTAGGCATTGTAGGACGGTGATAACACCATATTCTCACGGCGTCCAATGAGAATGAGACGTCTGTATGCGTCAACTGGTCGGACTAGTTCTATGCTCCTTCCTTTTTCGGAATCACTTTTAGTCAACTCAACAAGATGCATTGCGCCGGTTGCCTCTTTTGTGAACTACTGCGCATGTACTTTGACCTATCTTGCTCTTCCATTATCTTTGATCAGGATAACACATGAATTAACAACAATCTCTCAATGATTTGAAAGAGATAACCTGTTATTTTCCAACAAAAAGTGGCTTCTCTGCAATTAGCATAACACAATTTGTTTCTAATATTTTGAAATTCATAAGATTATTTTTAGATACTAGTTTTAAATATCTAACTATAATTATATAATTTTGAAACTTATATCAAACAATACTGATGATTTAAACTTTTAAAAATATTTTTAATGTGAACAACTTAAAAAAAAAAAAGAGCTGACTGAATAAAGTAAAGTTTAAGTTTCAATAAAAACTAAAAACACAAATATTTTTACAATTTTTATTTTTCATTTTTAAATATTTAGAATTATGGATAATATCACAATCCATATTACATTACAACATGTGCAATCAAGCAACAATTATCCTGATTCATACGATGAGATCAAGGGACATCTAAATTATATAAACTCCGAAGTTTGTATGGCGCAATGGTGACATAAATTTGCTAATTTCAAAAACAAAACGTTTATTCACTTAGTTCTAAAAAATATATAAAGCTCTATGCCTATGCAAATTATGACACACTTAAATCCATTACACTTAAAATTAAGCAACATACATGTGAATGCAATTCTAAACAAATGCATAGAATTTTCTTACATAAATTGTTTTCACAAATAGAACAAACGATTTTTCAATAAAAATATATTTCAGTTTTAATAAATTATTGTGACTAGATTGGAAAAATTTTAAAATACAATAGTAACAAAATATTACGTAAACTATTTTTTTAATATTTTAACTAGAGAATTTTAAAAATAATTGAAAATTAGTAAAAAGAAATGGAAGCTTGTAAAGTATTAAAACATACAATATTCTACAAATATTTGATTTGTAAACATTAAAATGGTGTTCATTCAAATAAATATATATATTAGTAGTAAATTCCATCATTCACATGACTTAGGCATGTACAAAAAGAAGATTTTTAGTTTTCTGTAAAATATAATTTGCATATTGTAAGTCAAAGTTTTGTATTTTTAACCTGGCTTGAGATATTTAAATTTTTCAACAAAAGAGTAATGCTATCTGACAAAAAAAATATCAAAATATCAAAAATCTCCTAAAATGTAGAGAATATGTAGATAAATCTACAAGTCTTGCGAATGATGATTTAAATGAAATAAAAACACTTTAAAATTATAATTTTGTAAAGCCATTTCTTTTAAAACAATTATTTTTTTAATTAAAATTTGAAGATAACATTTAATATGTCATTTACATAGCTAACATGATGGTTAAATGAAGATTGAGCTTGGAATGCACACAAAGACAAGTAAAATTGTATTGTAAACTATTAAGTAAGAATTAAAATACATAGTATTTGTTTTGAGAGAAAAAAATGTAGCACTATTCAAAAAAAGTTGCGAGGTAACTCTTTACAATATATGACATCAATAAAGATGTTTTGTTAAAAAATACTACAACTTAGTACATTTAGATATTTTCAGAAAAGTTTTATCGATAATTGGTAAGTATTTACTTCAAAAAGTGATTAATGATGTATTATTCTACCTACCAGCTCCAAGTGAAAAACTAAATACTTAGGAATTGAATAACAAATTTTCTATTAAAAAATGTATTGTCTGTCATACTATAATAATATACTAGTATTTTTTAATTAATAATAAACAAATTTTATTAATTGAAAAAAAAATTAATTAACTTATTTGATGTGCATCCTGTTATTTAAAGGTATTTTTAAACTTTACTAACTGCTGTTTTTGTTATATAGAAATATAGTTAAAAAATGGGCAAGGGGGGGGGGGGGGGAAGAAATGGGAAAAACTATTCACAAAAATATTTACTCTTTCAAATAAAGTATTGTAACCCTACAAAAAAGTGCTAGTGTTAATAAATTTTATGCTAAATTTTTTTAAAGAATGAATTCGTATCGTATAAATATGTAGACTTAAAAAATTATCGTAATCGAGAAATTTCTGTGGTACTTATCATAAAAATACTTCATCAAAATAAGGGAAATAGCAAAAATATATATATATATTAATAACTTTTAATCTTAACAATTTTCCAGATATCGGCCAAAATCTACAATTTCAACGATTAAATACATTTTTTTATATATATTTCCTACAAAAAGTTTTTAAATCATTGTTTACAAACACTTTTGTACGAGTAATTTTGATATGCATACTATGCCACTTTTTAAAATTTAAAAACTATGATTTGTTAAAATATCTATCAAGAGCATTTAGATAAAATAAATGTGATATAAAACATTTTCTATATAAATCTTAATTACACTTTTGAAGTCAAAAGAGAAAAAAATTCTTATCCTAACAGGTATTTGAATATATAAATTTTAACGCAAAATGTTTTTCAATCTGTATACTTTTAGTTTTATTTAGTCAGAACATCAAGAGTCTTGTTCGAAGTTGAAATCCAAGATACAAATTTTACACAAGACTTGCATTGTAATAAATAGAAATTGCAGCTGGGAATACCACCGAGCTAAATAGACACTGGAGCGAGTACTCACATTGAGCAACAATTACTTTACCGTACCACACAGATGCAAAATATTTAGAAAAAGGTTGAGAAAAAATTCTACCTTCACTCTGCGGGAGTCCCACTTGATGTTATAAAAAGATTTAAAACTGATATTTCATGGTCTTTTTCTTCTTAGTAAGAAAATAAATATGTCAAAACATTTAATGTATTTTCGAAACCCATAAAGGTGTTTTTAAATTTACGCAAACCTATGCGGAAGGACTATTTTTTTACCCTTGCTCAAAAAGGTGTAAAGTGGTCGAGCCCGCTTAGTACTCGCTCCAGTCTTTATTTTAGTTCAGTGGGGAATACTAAAGAACAGAATATTTGAGTAAAAATACTAATTTGGGATGAAGAAAGTGCTTAACAGGATTTGAGCACAGAGATAAATATTCCAGTGCCTTGGATGAGTGAGTGTAGTTAAGTTCCTAACAAAGTTTTAAGTCCATTTTGGGAATAGTCAAGTGTTATTTAATTACATCGTTTTGGTAAATGAACAATATTGTAATTATGTATTTGAATATACTGGTTCACATCTATAGGACTTCCTATATAGGATAAACTTCTGTAAAACTGCTAATATTTTTATCTTAAGATGTTGTACATACTAGGCTGAAATTGGTCATTTTAAAAAGTCATTTTCTTCAGCACCAAAAACGATTTACATGTATTCCCATTGTATAGCCAAAAAAACCTCCAAACATTTATACTACAAATTCAAGTTTTTATATACCACAAAAATATTACATTTTATTCAAATAACAAATTACTCAGAATTCATTCAGGGTGTCCAGTGGGGAGAAAATTTAAAATTCCTTGATATTTAAAATTCCTTGATATTTCCCTGACAATTCCCTGTGAGATAAACGATACCGATTCACAAAAATAAAACATAACAGGAAAATTGTCTATACAATATTCGGCACTACACATTGTTTTATGTTTCCAAAATACACAATTTTCTAATTGTTAAAAAAAATTGGACATTTTTTAATTATACTAAGATCTAAAATGTAATAGTATGACCCAAAGAATAAAAGAGCCTAGAGCAGTTGCTGACAGTAATAAATCAGTTTTGCCAAGTTCAGCAAAAATAAACGGTTTGGCAATGTTCAGGAAAAATCCGAAATTCACTAGGAATTTAGCAATTACTATACGATTGAACATCCGAAGTATTCAGTTTTAGACATCCAATTGTTCCGCCAAGTTCTAGATACATTGGCATTTCGGAGCATTATCTATGATCTTGAAAGAAAAAAATTTCATTTTAAATACACATTAGTATAACAAGCTTTTTTTTTTTTATTGTATTTTAAAAGTATTTGAATATAAGCAGTTAATCAAGGATGTTTCATAGCCAGAAATCAACTTAAAAATAAAAAAATGTTGTTAAGTTTCATGTTTTTTTTTTAATTCTTAAAGTCCTGAATAATTCCCGAATTTTCCCTGTACTATGGACACCCTGTTATTCATACAAATTATTAGGACGAAAATATAAATAAATACACGTCATGATTTGGTGCTTTTCCTCTTAAAAATACTTTTTAACGTAACATCAGGCTTTGTAAGTAAATATTATAATGTTTCCTAAAATTTATTTGCAAATAAACAATTTGCTGTCACATAACCACACAGTTATACAACTCATCAAGAAGCTTTTACTCATAAATTGGTGGGGGAAATAACTATATTTGTCCAGAAAACTAGCTGCATGATAGTATTCTAAAAAACTTGACTCTAAAATGTGCTCTCAGTCACAAAAAACCCTACCAGCGGGTCTGATAAAGCTTTAAACACTCACTGAATGCAACAAAACAATGTTATAAAACCACAATATCAACCTTTATAAAAAAGAGGTCAACATACAATATTGCATAGAAGGATTTTAAGAATACAACATGGAATTACACATTCAATTAATATACTCTTACCTATACTTTCTGCTTTGATATTCGTACAAAGCATAGATAGTAATTTATGTTCATTGAAATACGAAGTGAGCTGGGTACTTTAATGGCAATAAAAACATGGATGCCATATTTCATTAATTTAATGCAATATTGTTACTATATAACCATAATTTTCAAAACAATAGATTTGCATTAATTTCATAAATATATATAATTGAAATAGAATTTTGAAAATTTATATTAATTGGTTTGGGAATACAGTCTTATGAAATCATAAACAGAAATCAACAAAATACATATGTTGTTTTGTTTTAGTTTTTACATAAAGTTTACACCTAACAAATTTAAGATAAAAACTCGTCTTATAGAGCATTGCGTTAAGAATATTAAAATACAAATGCAACGTTAAAATACGCAATAAAAGTCCGTAATAATCCGGACATGTTTCGGGAGATACATCACCCTTCATCAGCGGAAAATGTAAAGTCTGTGTGTAATGAAATATAAATAAACCCAAAGAAATCTAAAATGTTGCCAAAGACTAAAAAACTAACTAAAAACTATTACAAACGGTTGGAGTTAACTATTGTGTGCCAACAAGCGGGAAACATTGGGACCGCAAACGTTTCATTGACAACCGAATCAATATTACTAAAAATATGAAACGCCTCCAGGAAGTCAAGTTCAAATGGAGATTTAGGTTTGCAAATTAAATGTGAGTTAGAAAAATTAAATATATGACCATGTTCCCAAGAGTGCTTGGCAATGGAGGACTTCTTTATTTCTTGTTTAACAGTTTGTGCTTGGTGCTCCTTGATACGAAATCTTAATGCTCTCCTTGTTTGACCAATATATGACATGCCACATTGACATGAAATACTGTATATGCCCCAGTTATTAAGATCGTCAATAGGGTCTTTAAGTTGTGTGAACGTGATCTTATTGATAGGTGAAAATATGGAACGTATGTCGAACCTACCGAGAATTTTAGAAATTTGATGGCTGATCTGGGGATAATATGGTAAAACAACTAAAGACTTAGATCGCTCAGATAGACTAGAATTTTTAAATGGATTTTTAAGTTTATGTAGGGCCTTATCAACGACGTTGGGTGAGAAACCTCGATCCACGGCGACGGCTCTCAAATAATTAAGTTCAGTCTGGAGTGAATCGGGTGTAGAACAGATGTTAAGAGCACGATTAACAAAAGTGTAAAATGCAGCCATTTTTTGTTGTATGGGGTGGCAGGACTTAAAATGAGGGGGCAAAGAAACTGCGAAGGGTTTTCTATATACGGTGGTGGATAAATGGTCATCTTTACGAGTAATTAAAACATCAAGGAAAGGAAGAGTATTGTTGGATTCGGATTCGGCAGTGAATTGTATTTTAGGATCTATGGAATTTAATACAGGGAGAATTCCGTCAACTTCTCCGGTGGAGTTGTTTAATAGGGCGAAAGTGTCATCAACATAGCGGATCCAAAGGGGAAATTTAATAATGGTGAAAAGTTTTTCTTCAAAATAATCCATATATATATCACTGAGTATGGGTGAAAGAGGGCTTCCCATAGCCAAACCCTCCGTTTGTCTATAAAAATTACCTTCAAATACAAAAGTGGTTTGCCAAAGACAAGTCTTTGTAAGGGAAATCAAATCATCTATTTCAAATTGTGTGAAATGAAAAACTCTGAGGCGACCTTCAAGGCACTTTAATGCGCCTTGAATAGGAACGTTGGTAAATAAAGATTTTACATCGAAAGACACCATGTGGAGATCTTTGGCGTTTATGTCTTTGATAAGTGAAACGAATTGCATAGAGTTTTTAACAGTATATCTATTGGATTTCAAAAGAGGTGTGTTATATTTTAACAAATTTGTTATATTTTAACAAAGCTAAATTGTATTAGAAAGTTGTGATACTTTAAAAAAAGTTTCATTTTCATAATAGAAAGGGGGGAAAATTAATATTATGCATAAATAAAAAAATCAAGTCTAAAATATGATAATTTAAAATACTAAATACAAAAATAATTTATTTAAATTGAATAGCCAAGAATAAGATATGAATAACTTTAAATAGATATTTGATACCAAATAATTAACATTAAAAGAGATATTTAATGATTAAAAATAATACAGTTGCTATAAGAAACATTTGCCTTAAATATACATAAAATTGATAAATAATTTAAACCTACAACAGTAAAAAGGCAGAATATTTTTTACAGTTCATCAAATGATATTCTTAAAATAAAGTATAAAAATGCCATTTTTTTTTTAATACATACTGAAAAACATTGATAACAATAAAAAAAAATCTAAGAAAATATATCATTTAAATTATAGCAATTAAAACCACACACACACATAGTAATTATCTAAAATATTAAAGCTCTCAAAATCCTTAGTAACAAACAAATGTAAAAATATGCTGCAACATACAAAATGAATAAAACATTTTAATGTTACAGTGTTTTTGAGCTGAAACAAAGTACATTTACAAATATAAATATTTTTTTTTTCCATAACAAGTCCAAGTGAAATATGGCAAACATTTTCACAGGGAAATATACATTATTCATACCTACTTAATATAACTTTGGGAGGGCAAACATTCAATAAATATTTAATTATTATACCTATTGCTCTGTTGTTTTTCCATTTCTAACCTATTCACCTCATTTTGCAGTAACCTCAAAGTCTCTTGCAGCGTAGTCTTCTCGTGCTCCAGCCTCCTAATCTCGTTCCGGGACTCGAGTAGCTGCGTCACCTTTTCGCCATCGACCGTGTTTCGTAACAGGCTGAGTTCCTGCCGCAGTATCTGGTTTTCTTGTTCAAGGTTCTTCATGAGGTTCAGTTTTGATCTGAGTTCTTTGTTGTCCTGGAGTAGCTTGGCCAGGGAGAGAGGTTCGTCGTCCGAGTTATCACAGATAGACATGCCTGGCGATTCCCCGTTGCTGCAGGACTCTGAGTCGTGGAGATCGAGGTTCTTTGATAGGATTTCTGACGATGCAGTGCGGTTCAGGAGATCGCCAATGTTTTTCTCTACATAACCTGATGGACAAAAAACAAATATTCAAAAACTATAACAAATATACAAAAAAGAAAACTCTTTGAGGGATACTGTGCAATAAATGTCATTGGGGGACTTCTCCTGATTTAAAACTATAAACCAAATTAACCTTCATAAAAAAACTAAGACTGAATAGTTTTTATTGAAATATTTTATACACTTTAAATGAATTACACAATAAAACTTCAGAAATATGTTTTTTACAAACATTGTATGTCTAATAAGAAAATAACAATTTTAAAAAATATCTCTAACTATTATGCAAACTTATATTAAACACAATTTCAGGAACTTTTCTATATTTAGGATCAGTATTAAAATATCATAAATAATAAACATAACTATTTTAGTAAGTAGTAAACATAAGTAGTTTAGTAATAAAAGTAGTTTTTTTAATTGAAAATTAAAAAAAAAATTCTTAGCCAGACCAAATTGGATATTGACACTTCATCTTCAATTAACATTAAAAATGTACAATTCATGATATAGAGAGGGAAATAAATACAATAACGAATGTCTATTAAATATCCCACTGCATTCCCTTCATGAGAAGAAAGAATGTAAATGAAAATTTCCACCTAAAAATCTTTTCATTTGCAAGGTAGCTGACACTTTACAAGAAAATTGTTTATTTTGAAAAACAAGCTTTTGTTTTTAAGGCTAACTAATCTATTGTTCAGACCATCAATTTGCACTACAATTATGAAAAGAAAAGAAAATTCTGCTAACCAACAATGAACTAATAAAAATTTGTAATTGTAAAATAAATTAAAAACCAGATTATAAAAAAAAACTAGTTTAAATGGACTTTCTACTCATACTTTTCCAAGAAAATGATGAAATCAGATTATCAAAAATTTTACACAAAATATTCCTATTTCCTGACTTTATTATATGTATAATAACTATTTTGCAATATTCCATAAACTGAACAGTATATTTAAATTCAATTATGTACTAATGAAAACTAAGTTAATTTGATAAAAAAATTCTACTGTAATATTTTAGTTCACTAAAAAAAATATTAAAATAATAATATTCCCATCCTAAAATAAAAAAATTCCATCAATTAATTTGTTATATGTATAATAATTATTTGAAACACTCCTTAAACTGCACAGTATATTTAAATTTAATTACTAATGAAAACTAAGTTACTTTGGGAAAAAGCTCTTAAGTTTTGTAGTTATTTAGAATAAAAAGATAAAATTAAAAATAACTTTATTCCATCTTAAAAAGAAATTTTTCTATCAAATTGCAGAATATTGTTAATAGTTCTGAAAAATAATGTTTAGTTCTTCTGTAATGTTTACAGATTTACAGATAAATTAATTATATTATAATCTTTTAAATAAGTTAAGTCTTTGAATAATGTTTAACTATTGTGTAGTGGGTAGTATACAGGGTTGCCATGCCTACTGAGCTAGAATAATATAACTATAAGCACTGGAACGAGGACTAAGAATCGCTGACCACTTTACTTCTTTTTGAGTGAAAGTATAAAAAATAGTCCTTTTGCATAGGTTTGTGTAGATTTAAAAACGCATTTCTGTCTTTCAAAAATACATTTAATGTTTTTTCGTACTTATTTACAAGAAAAGGAAAACAAAAGGCACCAAAAAAACAGTTTTAAATATTTCTGTGACATCACAAGAGAGACGTAAGTTTTCTAAGCTTTCGTACGAATTGTATGCATCCATGAGACACGGTAAAGTACATTGTCGCTCAATGGAAATCCTCGCTCCAGTGCTTATAGTTATATTATATTGTAGCTCAGTGGTCATGTAATCAGCATGGATCAGAATTCTGGCTAAGTATCATATAATTGGATATGCAATCTATTTGGCAACATGTGAAGAAAATGAAATTATGTAAAATAAACACACTTTCTAAAAACATTTCAAGGTATTTAAATAAAATTTGTAACATAAAAAAAAATATGTTTCTCTTATATCCTGATACCCCCCGTGCAGCTGATTTTAAAGATGTTTCACAAAAATATATATAATTAATTTTTTTAATATCCTCACCATGTGGCAGTGGAAGAACACTCAACGTTCCATCAATTGTACGTTCAATTATGCAGCCAGGCAGACTGATGTTCAGAGGAGAGCTGTTAGGGGACAGCATACCAGACGGTGGAGGTTCCTCCTGAAATACAAAATAAAAAATATAGAATATCCAAAAGTTTTTAATGTAGTATGCCATAAATATAATAAGCCAACGTTCAGTTTTCTAATGGTATGAGCACATCATTTCAAAAAATGTGCTGATTGAAAAAAAAATTTGCACATGTCTTTTTAATACACAAAAAACTTAAAAAGATTTTTCAACAAAAATTCCATGAAATAAGGCAAGATAATAACATATTTCTTGGAGAAGTTTGTATGTTCATAACCTTCTATGGTGTGCCAAAAAGCAAAAAAATAAAAAAATTAATTGTAAAAATATGACCTGAACTCTACTATTTTATAAGCTAATACTACAAACGCACAAATGGTATGACATGCTAATTTTTTAGGCTCAAGCACACAAAACAATTTCTATCTCTATGAAATACAATTAATTTCAAGCATGACAAATAAAAATTTTAAAAATATTAAACCTTCATTACTGATAAAAAAAGGATATTTTGTGATTCGAGGAGATGGGACAGAGGAATGTAAAGGGTAAATAAATCATCATTAACATGTTCAGTGCGGACAGTCAAATCCGCATTTATCCACACATGCGACACTGGGTCAAAGAAACCCAGTACAGTAACTATTCACAAGTGCATCATGGCGTCAATTGATCCTGTACTTTTTCCTCAGTTAAAACTTATACAGGTCCCTGAATATTTATAATTCGAGGAAAATCATATGTTTTCCCACTCCATAGTTATAAACCAGTATTCTACGGCGGCAGGCCATGAATCGATTCATCTAAAGATTCATTAACTTAACAAGTTCAGTAGGGTACATGTGCTATATTTTATTGAATTTTGAGATATTATTGAACATTATAACACACAGTCATACGGTTTTCAACTCTATGCAAAGGTTCAAAGCTAAAACAGATAAAGGGATAAAATAGATAAAGGGTAAATCAATCCTGTATAGCACTAAGGGAAGACAATGTATAAAACAACTAAATAAAAGTACAAATAACCTGCAAGTGAATCTGTAAATTATCCAATATAACTTTAGATGGAATGGGCTTTGCTGCAAGTTCATCTTCAAAAAACTCCACTATTCCAGAGATGCTGTTCATCTGGAGCTGGAGATAGAGGTTGCATGCCAGGACACTTAAGAAACCTGCACTAAGCTGGGGTCTTGAGCCCTCGTGACCGCAAATGTAGTCTTTGTCCAGTCTCATGCTGAATTCACACTCTCGTAGGGTAGTGGTCACTTTCTCGGTCTTCCAACTTCTAGCTCCTAAACAAATGTAGTTAAAAGTCATAAACAAAAAACAAAAAATTATTTGTGAAATGTATTATAAAAATAATTAAGAAGTAATGAATTACAAGAAAATAAAGGAACACATTTTTGCAATTCTTATACAGTAGGACTCTAATTACCCTAATTTCAGTTATCCGGATCAAGCAAAGAAGATTGCCAATGATGAGAGAAAAGTTAGCAAAAAGTTTCATATTGGTGAGTGTCATTAAATTACATACTAAAGTAAAATAAGTTTTTTTTACTAAGAACTAAACTTTTTTTTTGTGAATTATCCAATTATACAGATGGAATCTGATCCCAATTGATTCGGATAATTGGAGTACAGTAATATTTAAATTTAGTTTTGGGAATTAAGATATATACAGGCTTTATTGACCGAGCGACGGTGAGGTATCAGTTTTAACTCGACCTATCAGCATATGTTTGTTAATCGAACACATTCGTTGTTCGATTCCCTTCAGAGTTGGCATGAATTCTTTGAAGTAATTAAAATCAACATATATATATATATATATAGTTATTAATGTTTGTTTTTATGTGAGGTCTACTGTTCCCGTAATTATTAGTATAAGTTGATATTCAAATAATCACTTTCTAACCAATTTGCAAAATAAGAAAACTCGCATTCTCATGATGCTTATATGCTTCAGAGCATAGCGAAAAATTAAACGCAAGACTATATATTTTGCAAAGCCTAGCACTGGACATGTAAACAATAAATTATTTATAAGCCAGTAGCCCCAAAATGTTTTATTTTTAATAATATAATCTGTAACAATTTATAATATTTCATTTACATAATGCCATGTATAACTAAAGGTACTAAACATCTTATTGTAAGATAATCAAAATATGTACCAACCTCATAAAAAATTTCTTAAAAATAATTAAATTTTAGATGAAAATAGTTTGCAATCATTTAGAACATGCACGAGTTTACACTAAACAAGTTATTAAAAGAATACACAAAATTTAGAAGCTAATATATTTTAATAATTTTTTACTTGATGAGAATGCATTCTGAAAATTTTCCCACGAAATAGCAGCTATTTCTGAGGTTTCAATCTGTGTGCAGTGCAGCAAAATGCTTGTATCTTGTTTTGAGTGGGAAACAAAACCGACTTTCCCAAACTTGAATGTGGTTATTGATACCTAGAAGAAACAATTAAAGTGTTTAATAATAAAAATAAACAAACTTCAACAACTTTACAAGTGTGATGTGCATTTAGGGTGAAGGAACTATAAAAGTTCAATTAAATGCATAATTGCAGTAATTTCCTGTAGGTCAAATAAGGTACCTGTAGGTCTTAAAAGGAAAATATTTTATGTTTATTTCTTATAGTTGATTATTATCTCATTGCAATGACAATTACTTTCAAATTAAATATAAAATATTAATAAAAAAAATACAAAATATATTACCATTTCTTTCTTCTTTTCACTATTCAATGTATAATTACTGATGATAGAATTCTCTCTCATTTTACTAGCCACATCAATACCGATTTCGGGCCGAGCGTGCTGGAAAAACTCATCTTCAAGGGACCCATCCTGGTTTACAAGCACAAACTGATCCATATCCGATGACACATCGCTCCTGATTGAAAGTGTATCGTCATCTGGGAAGGTCATGCTTTCTCCGTCCATTGAAGTATACGATTCGTTTTTAGCCAAAGCAGAATCAATACTGGCAACCAAAGAACACAATCCCCGTTTCATAGCAGAAGTACCCGTCTGGAAGCCTCTCTGAATCGATTCTGTGCCAATGGAAGGTTGAATTTCCTGGATGGGCGTGTTTATCCCTTGCGAAGATTCATCGGAATGACAGTTGAGCAACGAGTCGCTGCACGATTTCGGCAACCCGTTCTCCAAGCAACAGTCATCGAGGAGACCCGAGCAAAGCGTATCTTGGTTTGACTTTTTCCCAGAGTTATCGCACTCACCCACAGAGAATGAGCTTTTCGATTGGAGGATCTTCCGTCGAAAGTTGTGTGGGATGTCGCTGGCACTCGAGCAGTCTTGCAAGGAAGCCAAATCTACAGAATCGGATGTAGCTGACATCTGGTTCAGATTTCTCAGTACCAACGACAACTCCACCTGTGGCAACCAAGCGGATGTGCAGACAGATAAAACCGGTTTGTTTTTTATTATCACGCTGGTATCCACTTCTAGGTTCTCCATTAGGTCTGTGATAATATCTGCTGCTCTTAGCACAAATATATACTGGAAGTGTGATAGTTGTACATTGACTAGAGAATTAACATGCATCAGCAAATAGATATCAGCTTCATTTTCATCTTCATTGTTATTTAAGTTGTTAACATTTACATATGTGGCTGATTCTTCTTCACTGTTTTCTGAAATATGGTTTTGGCACCCATAGGTTTTTAGGTTTGGCAGGTACATTCTGGAATTTTCAGCCCCGTCCTTGTTCAGGGAGGTTCTCAATATTTCTTGTGGCTTTTGTGAGCTGTAGAACCATAATGTGACAGGCAGAGGGTCAATAAACGGCTGAAGTCTGTTTCGTCCCGACTCGCACACTGTGAATTCTGCCCAAAAGGGATCGAAGTAAATACTCCAGATGTCTGTTGCCTCACTGAGGGCTTCTTTCAAATTTTGGCATTTAGCTTCTGTTTCTTTTCCTGTGGATCAAAACAAGAGACCAAATTAATTTATTTTGAAATTAATATGGGATAATAATTTATATTAAATTATTTAAAAAGCATGTTCAAAATAAATGTGAGAGAAATACTAATATCAACAATTTCATGCAAATTTATTCATTTTAATACTTTTTAATGGATTTAAAAAAAATATGATTTAATAGATAAAAAATATTTTAACTTTTCTTTACAACATTTATAATAAAATATTAAAAAGCATATTATAAAATCTAAAAAATGACAGAATTAACTTAGAAATTTTAAAATTAATTTAGAAATCTTGTTTAATATAAAAAAGTTTAAGTAAAAAATAATTAAATTCACAAAAATTTCATTTTAAAAGTAACATAATTTTTCACTTATTTATTAACTCAAGTGTAAGATAGCTTTATCATAAAAAAAATATAATTTTCATCTTCAATTACCTATAACATGTTCAAAAAATGCATTTGCAAATGGTTTCTTATCCTTCTTCCAAGGAAACTTTGAAGTGTTTGAAAACATTTCGGCCGTGCTGAGAGTTTCCAAGCAGTCATTCAAATCACTGCGAGTCGTGTGGTCTCCTAAACGACAATTTGTTGCAATTACTCGTGAAGACTGCAACTGTAAAGTCCTTGGTCTGTCTGGCTGAGTAGGTGCATCTGAATCGCTTGGAATGACAACCTGTGTGTCAAAGAACACAAATGAAATACTCAAAGCAAGGAAACAACCATTGTATATTTCATATTACATATATATTAAAATTGACTGGATTTCAGCGTATAATTACATATCAATGAAACAGCATGAGAATTAAAGGATTATTAGTTTCACAAGAAGTCAAAAAGAAATAACATATTACTACAATTTAATAAATTCACAAATTAAATTAAGCCATTTTAAATTATGTAGCCTATATAATTGTTTAAGTGTTGAGCTTATTAAGGGCTACTTTACCTTTATTTTACAATCAAAATATTTCTAATAAAATACTTTTAAATGTGCCTTAAATTCTTAATATTCTAAGTCAATTTAAGAATAATCAGAAAGTATATACTTCAAAACATAAAACAAATAAAAAATAGTCTAAATTTCAAAGATAAAACCATTACAACAGTTTAATAATCTTATTAGAGCATCAAAATTAAAATGTTTAAACAATTTGGCATTTAAGTTTGCTTACCTGAGGCAGTAAAGCCTCGGCTCTAATGTTAACCAACGTTTGTACCTCTGGTGTACCTAGTTTCAAGGACATCTGAAAACCAACAATATGTGATTAAATTAAATTGAAAATAAACTAAACAAAAAAACTAATACATACAGTAGACCCAACTTACCAAACATTTCTGTAAGTTTAGATAGAAAGCATTTATCCACAATATTGTTGGAGTGTCCAAATATAACTTTAAAGGTCCGATGTGAAGAAATAAGTTAGGGCATGGAACTGTAACAGAAAATTTATTTTGAAATAAATTCAAAACTACAAATAAAACTTCGGAATTGTTACTTCATATAAAAGATAAGCTACTTCTTAAAACTTATATTTCTCAATGAGACCCCAATTTTGATAAATATTTTTTTTATTACTGAGATGTACACAAATATTTAAAAGTTTACCATTTAATATTCCATACATCGTTATTTGCTTTAAAAATATTAAGTTTCAAGCATCCAATGCTCTACAAGCATATACTAAACTACCTTCCACAATGGGTAACCAACAGACCTAAACGACAGAAGCAAACACTTGATCACCAAATATTTGTGACAAGGGTAAATGTAGATGATTATAGTAGGAGATTAAAAATATAAATATTTATAGTAATAATCCGTTATAATTATTATAACATTCACTATAAAATAATTTATTACATAATAATTTATCAAAATACATAACTTGAATTTTAATTTCCTTCTCTGAAAACAACAATGTTAAAATCTGCCTAGTTATTTTGCTCAAATTTTATAGTATTTCACAAACCTCAAATAGACTTGACATATGCAGCACACAGTGTCAAATTTAATATTTTGTAAACAAAAACGATTGGGCAAACACAGCCAGGCCAAACAACTAGTAAAAGTCACAAAATATTTTATTTTATTTTTCAGAATCCCTAATTTAAAAAAATAAGGAATAGTCACCATAAATCAAATTTTTTTTTATGAAAAAAAAAATAAGATATTTGTAAAAAAAAATATTATATTTAATAATTTCAATTAATATATATATATAGTTGGATTAAACTCCAAATTATACTAACAACTATTAATCCAAATAAAAATAATTACCTGGAAAATCAATTTCTCCGGGCAAATAATAGGATGTCTGCTCCAAATGCAGAGTTTTTATGTCCGAAGGCATATGAGCACTTTTATTGTAAACCAAAAATCTTTCAATGGGGCGCGTCCTAGAAGAAGTGGAAGTCGATACTTTATAGGCAACTATGTCCTCTAGTCTTAGGATAAAGCAGCTGGACATGAGGTAGCGGCAATTCCACGCCAGAGATGATTTGCGACTCAGCCCACTGATGCTTTTGCGAGACACGTCGGGCGTCAATGTTCCTGAAGAATTGCTAATTGTGCTTGCTTTGCGCGTCAGTAGAGGTTTATCGTCTGGGGAAGTTGGTGACTCTACTGCGGTCTGGAATTTAATGAGAAAAAATATTTAGTTTTTTTTGCTCATAAAACATGTCCTGTAAAATGCAAAAGTTAAATTTTCAAAAAGTGTTAGAAATATTGATAAAACCCAGAATTGCCAGATCATATGTCTAACACTAAATAGAATCAGGGGTCAAAATTAGGAGATAAAAGTTAGGCATCATTGGCACCTAGCAATATATTTTTAGTTGTCAAAATATTTTGCTACTGCGTAATTTTAAAATAATTCAAGTTGTTGAAGCAGAGCTGCTATTTGTTACGATATTTTTGTAATTGTTATAGCTTCTTTTGCATAAAATTATAATAGTGTTAAATGGCAGTCATAGAACTCGATAATAATATGCCCAATAAAAGATAATCATTTTAATCAAATTTGGGATATTTCAATCAAACTTAAAATAGGATCATATCCATCAAACTTAAAATTGTAATACATGTAGTTAAGGCAAAAGTAAAAAAAAAAAAAAAAGTAAAATAAGCTAAATGTTAGTTTAAGAACTTACAGTTTCAGCAGAAGGTGAAAGTTTTTGTGCATTGTGCTTTGGACTTTCTTTTGTGCACAGATTTTCAGTGGTGGAGTTCAACTCCACTTTGTTCTGAAGTTTCTCATTGAAAAGTGTTAAAAGTTGCTGAACCCAAGTGGTGCGGCTGGAAGATGGCTCCGAGTAATGCAGCCAATGCTCTCGACTGGAAACTTCAAAGAAATAGCCAGTCAATTTAGAGATACACACATGTTTAATAAACACTCAGTAAAGTAAACAAGGCATTTAAGGAATATCAAAGTATATAATTTTTAAGTTTAAAAAGGCTAATCACATTTATATGATAAATGAAAACTATATAAATTCAAAAGAGAAATTCTGATTAACTTGGTACTAGAAAAAAAAAATTACATTATTTAATAAAAGATTTCTTACATTTAGCTTCTCAGTTCACCTTTAGTAACAACATTAATATGAAGAATAGGGATAAAATAAGTTTATACAAAAGATTTTTAATGGTTATTAAAGACATTTCACCTAATTTGCAAATTTTTTTTAAGATCTCTCTGCAACATTGAAGTAACTATTACCAAATTTATGATTAAATTTGCATGACAAAAAATTACAGAAAAGTAAACTCGTAGTACATTAGTTCAATTTTAATAATTTTTATAGTGAGTAAGCAAAATATTTTTTAATCATATAAAAATTGAAAATTTTAAACTTTAAAATATAATAGTATTATGGTAAAATATTGATGTTTTAATTATGACCAAATATATAGGCATTTGATTTGAGAAAATTTGGTATTTAGTACAAGCCAAGTTAACATCACACAAATAAAACTTTGTTAATACAAAATACAAAAAAAAAAATTATATTAAATTTTTTTGAAAAGATAACAAATACTGCAGACATTTAATGAAAATAAATAAGGCAATATTTTTATGTGTAAACTATATGCTAAAGCAACATTTGAAATAGGTTCATAGCTGAAATAAAACAATGTTTATTAACAAGTAAATTTATTATTTTGGGTGAAAATTCAATTAATGCAGTTCTTTTAAATGATGTATTTATTTTTTATCAAGAAAATAAGGCATAAACATAAAAATATATCTTAAAACAACAAAACATTTAAACAATCTATAATTTTATTCACACAGTGGTTAACATTGTGTCAAATGGCTCTATGCCAAAGACTAATTAAAAACTAATACATTTATATGTGGTCACTCTAATTAAAAATGTTGAAAGGATTATAATAAGTAACATTGTGCATAGTACAAACAATAATCAACCAACAAAATTTAGAAATTAATAATATTTTATGGTTAAATATTTTAACTAGTTCATTTATATTTAAAAGACTATAAAATAGAACTACAATTACAATTGTTAAATTTTATGAACATTTAATGTCTTTTAGATATGGGGTTTATATAAATTTAATAGCAATTAATTTTAAAATATGACTTTAACACAGTCAAAAAAACAAATTGCTGCACAAGTATGACTTTATTACCGTTAAAAGAGTCAAGTTCATATACTTTTAAATATTTTGTTTTTAAATTATTGCAGTAATGCTAATTAAATAAAATAGTATTATATATGCATTGGGACTCACTCGAATTTACTTAAATTTTAGATAATATAAGCTCTATACTTACATGCACGGTGGAAAGGGTAATAATCTATGACTAATTTGTCTAAAGAGACTTGTAATGCACCACCACTTTTTAAATTGGCATGCTGAGAACGACCATCTAGAAATAAAAGATAAAATAAATAATAAGCATAATAAAACACTTCAATGAGAGTTTAAAACATTAATTTTCTTACAATCTTGAGAACAGACACCATAACTTATGTAAAGGTTTTAAACTTCTTGAAATAAGATTATATTTTTCAGAATATTTAATCGATATATATAAGAGCCAAAGCCGCTGACTGATTAATTGATCAAGGAATCTCCAGTTCCAAAAGACCTAGAGTGCTGAAATGTGGAAAACAGATTTATCTTGGACCCTAGGGGTGCACTATGAGAGGATTTTTAAAAATTCGAACTCAAACTGCCAAATTAACGATTTTTAAAAAACATTTCCATAGGATTAACATGGAGAACATGTAACAATGTAATATTTCAAGATTGAAACAATGGAATATTTTAATATTATGTAACCTACAAGGAGCATTTCGATGGGCTGATGACTAAATATTGCCAAACTATCACCAAATAAATAATAAAAAAAATTGCCAAATGAATAAAAATATCGCCAAATAAATAACAATTTCACCAAATATATAAAACATTTCGCCAAATGAACTAAAATATGATCATATATGTAAAAATAACATAAAAATGGCGAAATTAGTGTCAAAAAATGGTAAAAATATAATTGGATAACGGGATATTCCGTACTACAACAACTATGAAAATTAAATTTGGTATGGAGGTACATTTTAAGCCAAAATTGCTCACTAAGAAAGGATTTTCAAAAATTCGAACTCTTACTGACAAAAGTAAAAATCCTTGCCACTTATCCACCGACTCATCACTAATCCTCTAACTTTCTGTATACCCTGGAAGATGAAATTTGACAGAGTTGCTACTTATATCTTACATATAAAAAGTAAGCTATCGGATAGGTACAAGCCACACTGTACCATAATATATGGTTCATGAATAATTCGGAAGGTCAGAGGGAGAGTGTATAAATTAACAATCTGGTTGATGCGGCCTACCTTCCTCTAAGCAATGTTATTTCATTTATTCACAAAGGCTGATTTCTCGTAGAATTATTGGGGTGGAAGTGTATATTGCCGGTCACCAAGGGTGACATTTTCCTTCATGTGCTATAAAGATCAGAAGTAAAAATGGGTTAACAATCAACCTGATCAACGCGACTCACTCTCCTATACGACGGTAGGTCATTCATCGCCCATAGCATGATTCCCTGGAGAGTAATGAGAACGAAGTCTTCTGCAGTTAAGGGCGACATTCCCTTCACCGGGTATAAAGGTCAGCGGGCGGAATGGGTTAATAATCGGCTTGGTCAATGCAGCCTACCTTTCTTTATATGATGGTATGCCTATACAAGGAGTTATGTACGGGCGGAAGTAAAAATTTTTGTTGTAGACTCCTCCCCCATGTGGTACAAGTGTCAAGTGGGGAAATGGGTTTGCATCCATTGTCTGTACTGTGGTAATGGGATATGGTAAGTGCATTAAAAAATGTGACTTATTATTTTTTATTTTAAAAAGTTCAATATACAAAAAGTGTGGGGGCAAAAATGTTCTACAATTTTCAACCATAATTAAAAGTCCTCACATATACAAACCTATAAACTGTTTAAAAACTTTAAATAAAAGATTAATTTAAATGCAAACCTTTAGGATCCATATCATCACACAAGTGCAAGTCAATTCTACTGCATAAAACATGATAAGAAGTTTCCACCACATCATGACGATAAAAAGCTGGGCACAAAGGTACATTTGATTTGGAATGACTGCTATGAATATGTTTATCTGGTTGTTGCTAAATATAAAAGTAATTATATTTACAAAATCAAATTCATACAATGTTTTTATATAAGTAATATATGTATTAAGTAATGATTTAATGACCCTATTCAAATTAAAAGAATAAAAATTATTTTTAAAATATATTTTATCGGGTTTTAACAGTCAATAAAAAAAAATTGCATACAATATGAGATAATCTACAATAATACATATTTATGAATTATTAGCAATTGTCTCTTTACTTACAGAAAATAGATTAATGTGTCAATATGTAATACAAGTTTCATGGTGAATTGGTTGAAAATAGGAGATAAAATTGAATAATACTTAAAAATATCAGGAGTAAACTTGATTTTTATTTTATTTTTTAATTAATTCAACCTCATAAAATTATCATTTATTACCTCTAATTTTTGCTTTGCTTTCTGCTTTTGCACAAGCTCCGTTGCTCTGTGCACCAGTCCACTTAGTGATTGCACAAAATGAAGAGCTGCTACTAGCTGAGCATCAGTAAGAACCCAAAGTAAGTCATCTAACACAAATATGAGTCTAGATCCAATCACACTGCAATCTAGAGTTCAGAGTAAAACTGCAATTTAATATATCAAACAGATTGCTTTTGAGTAGCTTCAATACTTCAAAAAATTTAATTTACTTTTTTTTTCCTTAAAAAAACTATTCTTCTTAGAAAAATAAACACGATTTGAAAAGATTTCTTTTCGTAAATGATAAATTTTAAAATTGATAATACCAGCATTCTCATAGAATGGCTTTCAATTTGTGGTTTCAAATAAATACTTTCATTTAGATGAACAATTTTAGTATGCTGGTTGCACTAAAAATTTTCCAGATATATTTTTATTTTTTAAAATTCTTTTAAACAATTCATAAGCAGGCACACAATAACTGAAAATCATACATTGTACAAGTAATCTGCATAGGTTAAGGTATAACCATTGAATTATATTCTTATTTTCATTTAAACACAAAAATACTTTTCTGCTCTAAATTACATAAAATAAATAAAATGAAAATTAATATGTCTCAGCACATATGGGAATAGATAATGGTAGTTTATTAAAAACCAATTTAGCTGTGAAATGCAACTAATAATTCTTAAAGAAGTCATTTTTTTTTTTAAATTACTGACAAATAACTGATGAAGAACATATAAACTATTCATTTGATTGTAGAAAATAAAGTCATATACAATTATTTTAAACAAGAAAATATTCATTCAAAACAATATGTTATAGCCAATTAGTAAAATGTCAACATTTAGTAGGAAAATATATGAATATTTTACAAAGATAAAATAGATACAATATTGGAGAAATGCAATAACAAATCAATTATCTATTTTAATAAATAAGTATATCTTAATAATTGTTCTCAAACATGTGTAGGTTACATAAAAATTGCAGATTAAAATTAAAAATGTATTTTTGTTAGAAAACTCCTTACAGTTTCCCGTTATATACCTGGATATATTTTAAGACTCGAATTAGGTCATCCTAGGATCTCTTTAGTTTTTATTCGTTTAATTTTAAAATACTGGATACACCTTCTCAAAATGTC
Organism: Troglohyphantes excavatus; assembly: GCA_963932185.1. Lineage (NCBI taxonomy): Eukaryota > Metazoa > Arthropoda > Arachnida > Araneae > Linyphiidae > Troglohyphantes > Troglohyphantes excavatus. The sequence continues at coordinate 53,615,810 of OZ010673.1, read as the reverse complement.
AGATGATAGTTTTGCTAAAAGTTGCTACTTAAACATGTATAATTTATCCTTTAACTGCACAAACAATACATTTAATTGGGCCATCTCAATAATAAGAAATATTTTACAAAACACTGGTTTTTATTTTGTTTAGCTTTCGCAAGACTATACAGTCACTGAACATTACATTTCAACGATTGTACAAGTACACCATGACCAATACACCCAAAATGATCTTGCTTCAATGAACAATAGTATTAACCACTCACAGTATAAATATATCAAAAACTCACATTTAATCGAAGACAACTTAATTTCAAATATAGATATCACTATAAAAAGAATTATTTTGTTGCAATCACTCACGTATATTTTTTAAAGGAGTTGCTTTCTAAATTTTTCCTAATAATTGCTGTAAATTTTGTAACACAACAGAAAATGAAACCTGGGATCATGTATTTTTAGTCTGTCCAATTTACGATGAATTCAGACGAAAATACTTATCATCAATTGAATCCAGTAACATTTCAACCATCCTAAAATTTTACAAACAAGAATAGTTTTGTTTTTATAATTACGCAATCTGTTTTAAAATTCCGGGTTGACTTGATCAGTGAACTTGTGCAGGAATAACAGATTAAAACCCTAATTCTAATTGCTCATGTAATTTATTTTTGTAAATTTGTTCAAATTGTGTTTTAATTTTTAAAAAAATGCATTATCTTGTATTTTGTGTTATCTAATTTTGTATTCGCTTTTTTAAATTATGTTGTCAACCTTTGTAAATGGGCTACGGCCCACTACAATAAACTTATCTATCTAATTACAGAAATTATCAAAATAAATTATTGAATTATTCAAACCAAATGAGTGAATTGCTAATAAGTGTCTTAATTAAATAAATGAAAAAAATTTCAATATAATTCAATTGCATAAATATAACTAAATACACTATAAGATAATAAAAAAATTACAATTTTTATAAGCAATTTTTTTACATGATAAAAAAAATTAAATTTTATATGAATATATCACGTAAATTAGTCATTATGAATTAATAACTAAAATATATTTACCAATAAGTTTCTTCTTTATAGTCATTTTACAGCAGCCTTGATTTGTGATCAATCGGAGTGGAGTTAAAGGAATGTCCCCAGGTAGCCCATTTGCATGGTTGTCTCGAGATTTGGCTTCAATGCGCAAAACTTGCCAGTCAAGACGCTTGAAAAGCAAGATTTCTGCACGGTCTGGCTCTTTGATTCTCGAGAGGCGAAGGTCCTTTTTCTTGAAGAAAGGGCAATAACTTTCGAGAACAACACGCGAGAGCTGAAAAAGATTACATCAAAATAAATACCCAACATACAAAAGCCAAATGGTCAGGGAAATTCTCTTTCTTTTGAGACCTCACATGCTAATATTCGTTGTATGTAAGAGCCTCAAAAGGGACCTTTACTACAGAAATAATATATATGATTTTCACTCTCTAACTAAAGTGTACTAAAATAAAAATTATTATTGGAACGATTTTTATCAAATATCTGTTACATTTGTTTTGTTTTTAAACTGCCTTTTTTGTAAATTCTATTGTGAATTATAATTACCTGGTCTGTAAGTCTCCATCTATTCTATCTTTTTAAATTCCTGCCTGTTCTATCCTTCCCAATGTCTGGCTTTTTGGTCATTAGAAGACCATACAGGGCAAGAGAATGCTGAACATATAACAAGCGATGCTGACCAAAACCAAGGTTAATATATACAGTCAAACCCCGTTCTAAGGAACCCTCAACGGACTGGTTCAGAAGTTCGCTATAGCCGAGGGTTCACTATATCCGAATTTTCAAATATTGACGATATAAAAACTTCCTAAAGTCCTTAAACACGTTTTGTGCGAAACAATTACACTGAACACTGAATTGCAATTAGTAATGGACAATAATAAAGTAAAAGAAATATTTTTTCTTAAAAAGCAATTAAATTTATTTATCTAAAGTATGAAATAAAGTTTTGATTTTTTGTTGAAAGCATCAAAAGAGTCCATTACATTCTTATCCACAGTTTCTGTTGCAAAGAAAGTTTAAGAAATTATGCAAAATGTTCACAGCTGCCTTAGCCTTAGCATCAGAAATTGAAGGACCTGCTAGATAAACGATAATCACCGTTTTCTATTCTCTTAATAATTTTCGCTTTATCCTCAATGGAAAAGGCATTAGCTAACAGGAGCGATTTTAAACCTACGCGAAGTCCACAAGTTAAACGATAATCTTCAGCAATAGAATGAAAGGAATAGGCAAAGAATGTATGCTAAACCAGTTGAACGGGGGAAGGGGGGGAGCTGAGCAGGGGAGTCTATTGTCACCTTTGAGGAACCTGGCTTCTGTCAAAGGAACAATGGGTAAGGAATGTGGTCGGGGCGAGTAAAATTTTTGGGAAAAACCTGAAACTAAACTGGAAAAGTGTTAATTTCAGTTCGCTACATCCGAATTCCTTACTTTTGAAGATCGTTATAAGCATTTGAAAATACATTAGTGACATTGGAGTTTGGTTGGGACCAATTGAAAAGTTCGTTACAACCGAGGGATCGTTATATCCCGGGTTCGTTATACCGAGGTTTGACTGTAGTATAAAAATGTTAGTGTAGTCTTTGTTGGTAAACATGGTTATGCATCCCGTCCTTTTCAGTACGCCAAGAGGAAACGCCACTGGGAGACTGACTCCAATATATGTCACCAATTCTTTTAAAAAAATTACAGGAGTAAATTAATTAAAAGAAGTTATATAGTCATTTGGTAATAGTTAGGAAATACTATTTTACATATTTCCCCATAAGGAAAACACAAACTAATAAATTAGTTGGTGACTATTTCTATGACATCATGGAATATTTAACGAAAATAAAACTCAGATTGAAGTTACATGCCCATTCTAGAAGTATTAACTCAATTATATTTATTGAATTCTTTTCTTTTCTTTTAACATAAAATACATGATCTATGAAACATGAAACTAAAGCAGTAAAGCTCTTTTAAGAAAAAATATGTATATATTTAAACATAGAATATTAAAAAATCATATTTGAAGTAGGGATGAAAAACATTATGTACACATATCTATCAATTTATATTATACTTGTGACGGTCCCGTTTTGCCCATCGCTAAATTTTAGGTTTTTGCGTGGCCTGGTTGGTTGGTTTCGGCGTAATCGCCATTCTTTCAGATTAATAAGTATATGCTAATTAAGTACAGCCAACCAGTGCGCATGCGTGGAGAAATACATATAAACAGGATCGTTCACATCTCTCGGGAGTTTCTTTCTTTGTCAGTCTCATAAAGCCTTGTTGGTCGTATAGAGTCAGTATCGCCGAGTACAGTTGGAGTCGGGCTCCGTGCAACTGGTGTATCCATGTTGTGCGTTTGTTTGAAGACCTTTGTTGGAAGCAGCTTCAGCATCTTTTGCTGACGATCCTCTCAAGCACAGCTCGTGCCATCCGACTACTGTGACCCTCCGACTTGTAAGTGGTCAATCCTCATACTTGTATGTTGTTGTGGTATCAAATATATATTTTGCAATAAACTAATATTCGCTACTTTAGACTTATGACTTATTTAATAAGTAGCCCGTAGCATACTACTATATTCACATTAACATAAATACAAATATTTTACCTGAAAGGAAGCTTGGAAAGCAGGTGAGTTAAAATTTATAACTACTGAATTCACCACAACGGTCATACCATCAATAACTCGATCAGAAAATCCATATTTGCCCCCAGATCTAAAAAACACACAATATATTTTAAATGCATAGATATACACTTTTATTATTCTAATACTAAATTTTAAATCAGAAATGTTAATAGAATTATTTTTTTTAATATATTAAAATTATTACTTGTAACTGGCTTCACTTGTCATTGGAGTAGGAGGTCTTAGATCTTCACATGTTTCCATTTCAACTATGACCTCATCCAAAGACTAAAGAGGTATATAACATAATTATATTGTACATTTGAATGAAGGACAACATAACAGCATTCTTTTTTTGCTCGATGCACACAATATTAGATTTTTTTATTATTATTATTTGTGCATCAACCAATAAAAATTTTATAGCATTCTCTTTCAAAAACTAAATATTCGAAATAGAAATAATTTTGTGAGCAACCTACAATAATTGTGTCTCTAATATATACAGTTATTCACTCATTATACTTTAAAATGACAATAGGAAACTATTTTTAATATACAATAAATAAAATTTTATTTGGTATATTTTATTTTGATCTAATGTTATTTTGCTTCGTTAAAGCTCACATTTTATAAATTCACCAATAGAAAGTAACTTATATAGAATTACAGGATTAGACTACCAAGAATAAGATATAGAGTTAAGAACAGAATTAAAAGAATTAGATTTTATAGAATTAGACTACCAAGAAGTAATTTAGGTAAGTTTCTGTGAAATATTTTATAAAAACTTAAATCGTATATTTTAGAATTATAACAATTCTTAATAAAAGCACTTTTGTTTGTATATCTGGCCTACATTTTTAGTTAATTGAAAATTATTCTGGTTAATTTTTGGTTGAAACTATCAATTTACATTAGGTATAAAAAAAAATGCAAGAAAAAAAATATTAATTTTTAACGAAATAAAAATTTTATTTATGCATTTTTTATTTTGGGTTTAAAAAGCTACCCAGGCATAAATATTTTCAAAAATTGTATTGGGATTTTTAAACAATTTCATTATGAAAACTAAAATACAAAATCCAATAAACATTTTTATACTGTCAGTTATTATATGTAATTATAGTATGTTAAATATGTAGCTTAAAACTTACCAAATGAATTGGGACTGATTTCAATTTAGTCCAAGATATCTGAAAAACAACAGCTAAAGTAGTAGCTAAAATGATTTACGAAACAAAATAAATAACAGACTAAATTAATGCGAAGATAATTTAAATTGTAGAAACAATACCTGCAGTGTAACATAGTTACATGTAGCCTTTGTCAGACACAACCAAGCAGGTAATTCCAAAAGTTCAGTCAGAACCTTTTCGTTCAATTCAAGATTACGCAACTCTCCGTGACCTTTCAAAGTACTCAAGTGCAGTTTATCAGGGGAAAGATTTTTTGCGAATCTGAGGAAAGAGAAACATTAAGTTTGAATTGCTCTTGCATAATTTACTATATTGTGCTAACCCAGTTAAAAGAAAAGTCAAGTTAATTCATTTTATTAGTAACTAATAACTTAAAAAACATATTCCATGAAAACGAAATAGTTATCACTATACATGGATGCCCATAGCAGCAGTGGGACTTAATGTGAACAAATTAGAGGAACCCTATTTATTTTTCCACACAAACTTATAAATATATTTTTTAAGTCAACCAAAATGTTTTAATCTTGCAAAAATAGCTTCAATAAATGCAAATGTTGGATAACTTCATTTTAGTTGATTAACCTATTTATTGGGCTTACACAGAAGGCGACTTTGTTTCGTAAGAAGTCTACTTTATTTTGTTGAATTTTAAAAAAACATTAACTATCTTTCTATATAAAATTGTTATCTAAGGCTTATAATAAAAAGACATCATCTGAGGCTTACACAAAAATAGACAATGATGTCAGTTATTACTGCCTAAAGTATAGAATGAAGTGTAAAATAAAAGAGACTCAAAATTATAATCCTAAGGGCAGCCCTGCGTGGATGAATCAACAATAGCGACTGAGATGTATTGCCAAGATAGGTTGTAAAATTTCACCAAAAGTTGAAAGTCTTATGAAACAGGACTGTTTTGCTTATATTATTGTCTACTTATTTATAATATTGTCATATTGCAATTTCATTATTGTTCCCAATTTCATATTGGATTTTTTATATCATTTGTTATTTTTAAAAATCTGTTATTCGCAAGATTTAATTTACTGAACAATGAGATGCATGCCATATAATTGTTAAAGAACAAGGCTTTTTTTTTCGGTATTATAAGTTTGCACATTACAAACTTAACAACGAACTTGGAAAAATTATAACTTGTGGAACAACTATTACAGAAACACCCAATAAATGTTGTGTGTGTTGTTCAAACTGCGCTATAAACTAGAATGTCTTAAAATGTAAAACTTAGATTTATTCATAGTGTTTAGAAATGAAAATATTAAAAGTACAGCTGCACAAATGCAGTTTAGCACAATTTTAAAAGAAATTTTACCACTTCTTATTTTAATAAATAATTCTCTAATTTATAGGTTAAATTACCAAGCATATTATCCCTTTGTGAGTTTTTCAAATAAGTCGCCAAGTAGAAATTTCCCCCATTAAGAATGAACATTTGTCCCTGGTTTGACAGATTTGGAAAAAAAATCATGGGAACCATGAAAAGCAGATTAACCAATTTATGATTCTTCCCAAAGGCTAGGTTTAACAATAAAAATTAAATATAATTTTTAAACAAACTTTTCACCACTAAAAATAACTTCTAAAAGATACCAAGTGATTACATAAAGCTATAATGAAAACAGCTGTTTGTCAATATTCCAAAACAACTTACAACTCTATTTAGAAAAGTACACAGTTTGATGTACATATAAGAACATTTTTATGTGGACTTTAATTCAAGAATATATTTAAAGCCCAGAAACAAAGGAGTAATTTAGAAACAGCCAAAATCAATATTTATTATTTGTATTCATTTTTTATACTTAAATTAACGTGATTATCACTCTTAATATTTGTTTTAGTACAGTTTAAATTTCTTTTTAGTAGAATTTAACCCACATAAATTTTAATTTTAAAAAAAATACCTATTGTGCAGCAACAGCTTGTTAAAAAAACTTATTCGAGGGTATGTTGCAAGATAAATATAATTATATTTGGGAAAAAAGTATCTACCTTACGATTCACAAAAAAATAAGTATAAATATATAGAAGAAGAAAATTTAGACGTGAGATAAATTTTCTTACTTTGATAAGTGCTTCAGCACTTGATTCTTAAAAATGGAAGCCATTGGGGTAATTTGAAGTCAGTAGTAAATTTTTAATAATAATAGGCCAAAATATTAAAGAACGTCATTCATACAGCATGTGATCGCTATTTTCTTGTGAAGGAGGATAAGATTGCTCATGTGTGACGAATTTAACATTTTCTAAGTGACCATAGAAGAGAAAAATTAAAAAAATCCTAAATCACACAGATGTTTACGATTTTGACAGTCACAGCTACAGACTGATTTGTGAAATTGTCAAATGAAGTCTGCAAAACCGGTTACTTTCGGATTTTAAAATAAATTAAATTTCTAAATATAAATTTTTAGAAATGCCGTATGAATTTCATTGTGTGTTTTACTGAGAATTTAAACAAATATTTAATTTAATTTCATGGACTTTATATTCTAGTTACAAAATAAAATTCTAATAAGATTTTTAATTTATTTAAGATCTTTTTTATTGATTGTTTTTCACTAATAATTCATTTTTATTTTTCGAAAACTTTTGCTTTCCTTTTGTCTTTTGTTGTTATTCAGAGTCGAGGAGAGAAGTAAGGCGGCCACTTCACTTTTCTCTAGTCACTACCTACTAGAAAGTTCTACTTCGATTTAGAAGCATTTCTGTCGGCTTTTTTTGCTTATTCGAACTTATACAGTTATTTCTTATCTGGTTAGTACTTATTTTTGTATTTCATATCCAAATTACAAATCGACACTTATAATCTTCTATTTTTTTTTTTTTTTTACAAGATTTGATTGCCATTTTATTTTCATACTATTTGACTACCTCTTTTGTCAAAATAGTTCAAACATGATATTACTTTCCTGTTCCATGTGTAAATTAGTACAATAATTAGTTCCTAAATTAGATTCTGGATGCTGCATTTCTTTATTTAAGATTCAAGTATTTTGTATCCAAAATTTTGTTATTTATAATTCTGAATGGTGGAAATGTGATTTTTACTAGATAAGTTTAAATTACAATTGATGCAAAATGAAATTATTATTCGAACCCAGAAAGCTTAGAATATTAATTAAGAATTTTAAAATTATTCAGAAATTGGGTGTTAAAAGTTCTGCGTATTACAGTAAAACAAAACTAATCGGTAAGTAAAATTTTAAGTTATATAGTTGGAAGTGAAAACTGCATTTTGTAGTCAAATATTGTATTAAGGTCTGTAACATTATAGGAATCATTTGAAAACCTTCATCAAAATCATTTTCATATTTTTCTTAGTGAAAATATAATTATAAAAACAAAAGAGTTGAAATATCAATTGTTGACAAAAAGAAACTAATAGTTATACAGGTAAAAGTCTCCCCGATTTTTCGGCAGAAAAATAAGTTTTTAAATTCACGACAAAACCGTTTTTGCTGCCAAGAACATGTTGGCATTGTGAATATTGCTTTATTAGAAAAGGCACATCACGAAAGAATCAATATTAATGTTGCTGATTTCGATTTTAGTTCAAATGGGAGAGTTTCACGCCAAGAAGAAGACCGCTGTTCCAACGGAACATAGAGACGTATTCTAGACGCTGAAAAAGTTCCGTAGAATTAGTATGGAAGTACAGCTGCTGCAATATACTTTTTAAGATTTTTCTTTTTAAAATACTAACATGGTGATTTCGTGTAGTGCATTCGGTTGCTCTAACACTGTTTCAAAAGCGGATTGTATTGCAAGAAGTTTCTTTTCACAGTTTCCCTCATTCTGATTCTAATCTGATGAAAGCATGGCTAGGCTAGGATAAAACGAGAAAACTTCGTTCCTACGAAATATTCAAAGTTGTGCTCCGATCATTTTGATCCAAAATGTTTTTTTCAAACAGGAGGAAATATTAAACGATATATAGAAAAAGACAATTTCACTTAGTTTTTCTGCATATGAATAAATATGTAATAAGCCGAAATTTACTAACAAAGGGTCTTTTACTTAAACTTTGCATTGTTAAAAATAAACCATGAAAATACACAGCTAAATTATCTCGTTAAAATACAATACAAAGTTGAGTTGAATAAGCGAGCGGAGTGGCCAAACCATAGGCTTGTCTGCTAAAGAGAAGAAATCGAAACTACAAGTAGGGAATTCATGTTACTACATCACGTGAAACTCCCACATTGGTAACCTTGTACAGATTTAATTTTACATGCATATTTACTTATATATTCTGAGTGGTTAGGACTAGCAAATGGTTTTCGCAGGATTTTGAAATTTTACCCAAAACCAAAATTGGCAGTGAAAAGTGCTGATCAGTAGCTAGATTTCAGTTCAATTTGGCAACACTGCACTATTTGTGCAGTGTGTTTAACATACATAAAATAAACTATCGCCGAAAGGTTAAGAAAAAATTTTAGGTTTTATCTACTGCAAACTCTTTTGTGTAACATCGATATTTCAGTGTTAGAAATGGTTACCATGAAAGTTGATTTGGTGGAGTTCCACTATATTCTTAAGTTTTACTCGGATAACATCTTGGAGAATGTATACGTAAACTATGTAGATAGAGTTGTCTTCTGATTTTAATTTAGGTCTTTCCTTCGTGATAGACCCCGAACCGTCAATAGCCCACTGTGCAGCTCTAGCATGACCCTAATTAACAAAACCAAAATCTTATTTTTCCACAATAGCCCAATTATATAAAACATTTTATTTTCTGCTAGACATTCCAAAATGAGTGCTGACGGTGAAAAAATGGAGAGTGAAGCTCAAACTTATGTTCCTGGCCCAGAAGCAAAGGACATCTCCCCTAATCAAGATAAAGGAGTTTTGAAAGAAATTATCAATCCTGGGGAAGGGGATGAGAGACCAGGGAAAGGCAACAAAGTAAGCGTCCACTACACAGGGAAGCTTCTTGATGGAACAAAGTTCGACTCTAGTGTGGACAGAGAAGAATTGTTCGAGTTTACACTCGGAAATGGTAATATATTTTTCAATTTTTATAACGTTTAATTCTCTTTTTTTTGGGGGGGGATTAACTAGTTTCTATTATCAAAATTCATTTTAAAAATGAAAAGTGCGAGTTTCAGGTAAAGATGCCTCTGTTTTCGAAGGCTATTTTATTAAAGGCTCAATGTACTCAATAATTTTTTTTTTAATTTAAGAAGTTAGTAAAATTACAAAATGTCCTTTATGCTTAATTTGACATTTTTGATAATCAAATGACCATGAAACCACAAATATTGAAATCACTACAGCAAAATATAAATTTTCATTAAATTTGGCAAATCTTATCAAATAATATAAAAACACAATGTACTTAAGAAAAAAATTGAGGTTTTTTTTTTATATATTTATGAAAATGGTAAAATTACAAAATGTTGCACAATTTGACATCTTTGATAATCAAACAACTGTTAAACCGCAATTAAAATTAAGCGAATAATATTATTTGGATTAATTTTCCTACAGAAAACTAAAACTCTTCACAAACATTGCAAACTCAACAACCAACACAATATCACTTTTCATTACATTTGACAGGTCTAATTAATTGATAACAGGCACGTAGGTAAGGGGGTGGTTCAGGGTGTTCAAACCCCTCCCATTGAAAATCAAGGAGGCAAAAAATCGAATTACTGTAAAAATCATAAAAATACTTTAAAAAACTAGAAATATTTATTTCTAGTATAATATTTCTTGTTGAGTTGCATGTGGGAAAATCTTGCATTTTCAAAAGGCTTTAAAAACACGATTTGACGGCATTTTAATCTCAAACTAAGCATAACATTATGTCATGGTGTTTCATAATATACCTGTATAGCATTTGAATTTCGGTGACAAAGGTAAAATATTGCGAAATGGTGCTGTATAAACAAGTTATAACCAAAATAATATATTATTCTAAACAAGGAATCTTACAATTTAAATTTGTTCTCTAAATTTCAAAATTAGGGAGTGATAGTTGCTAATTTTAAAAATAGTTATTGATATTGGTAACGATTTCATAAACAATAAATGATAACTGTTGCTGTTTTGATATATATATGCCAATGTATCTCTGTTTACTTGAATAAAAAAATCCTAAGTTTAAAAAAATAGGGGGGGGGGGGAGAGATAAGCTACCTAAAGAAATCTGTTGTTCAATTACTGAACCACTCCCATTAAAAATCTATACCGTGCCTTATTGATAATAATCAAATACTTAACAAAAGTCAAATGTTTTATATACTGCACTGTTTTTATTTTATACATAAAATTCTATTCAATTTTAGGTGAAGTCATTAAGGCTTGGGATATTGGTGTAGCTACTATGACGAAAGGAGAGAAGTGTGTTCTCACTTGTCATTCAGATTATGCCTATGGTGATAAAGGAAGCCCTCCCAAAATCCCAGCTGGTGCAACTCTGGTCTTTGAAGTCGAGTTATTTAGCTGGAAGATGGAGGATCTTAGTCCTGATGAAGACGGTGGTATACTAAGATCTATAATGGTGGAAGGGGAAGGTTTTGCTACCCCTGGTGAAGGAGCGAACATTGAAGGTATTTTCTTATATCAATCTTCAAACTTCCCATGGATATGATAAAATGTGTGTCAAACTGGAACGCAGGGTTGGGTTTCTTCCGGAAGAAACTTAACTTCTTCCAGCATAGTGGAAGAAAACAGAACTGACTCTCAAAATTAAAATATAATAACTATATAAAATAATTACTAAATTATTATTAATTATTTTTTAATAACAAACTCCAGGTATTTACAACTTTCTGGGGGATTGCCTAATAACTATATACAGTGTTCACTCTAGAAATAAAGAGGCAGGGCGCTGTTGGCAGCAAAAGAGCACCCTGTTTTTGAAAAGGTCTTTATTTTTTTTTAAAAAGTGTTCAGGTTAGGCGTGGCTGCATATCGGACCCGCGACCAAACCAAAAATAATTCCGATTTGTTGGTTGACATTGCGCTAGAGCTGGATTTTAGGCTATTGTTGACTGTTCGAGGCCTATTTTGAAGGAACAACCCGTACAAGTTTGATGTCACTTTATGAAGATGTTACTTAAAATCTAAAACTTGACATTTAAAAATTAATGTTTTTTTCCTAAAAACCAAATCTGTAAGTAGCCCTAATCAAACCAGTGGCGGCTCGTCCACTACAGCAAGTACAGCCGGGCTGCACCTAATTTTATTAGTGTATTTTAAAACTAAAATTATATATTTTACTAATTTTCTTAAATGAAGATTAGAATTGGAAATGAGGAGAGGAAAAAACTCCATTCAATTAAAATTACAGCCAAAAAGCGAAATTCGAAATCGGCTGCATCGTTGCCATGGCAACCTTACATAGTATAACTTCCCCAACACGTTAAAATGGAGAATGTGACGACACAAACGCAGCGCAAAGGGGTTTTTTCAAATCTGCTGAACTTGGGTTTCGATTAAATGATTGGTTCATTGCAGAATCGGCGACTCGGGGTGGAGGAAAACGACAATGTCGAAGAATCTCTCAAACGGAAATAGTTTTCGTTAAGTTTACACGTGCGTTGTTGTTTCTTTTCTTAAATTAATACTAAAATTGACCGATTCGCAAGTTTGAAAGGATTGATTTAATTTTCTAAAAATAAGTAAGTGTTTTCTATTTTTTTTTCACATGTTACATGGTTCGCACAGTCCTTAAAAGTCCTTAAAAACTACTTAATTTAAGTAGGTCCTTAATTAAGGGCCCTTAATTTTCGATGTAGGTCCTTAATTTTGGTCAAACATGTTTTTTTTTTTTTACTAATCACATGGGTGGTATTTTTCTGTGTATAACCCGAAATTCTGAGTTTATTTAATTTTCGAACTCAGAATTCCGGGTGCATTAAAATTATTGAAATCTAGAATTCCGGATTTTACGTTGATCGTGTCCACACTTTTGACCGTTTTACGTAAGTATAAATCGGCAAGGAGAGAAAGGCATGAATGGACGTATTTAGTGTCAGAAAAAAAAGTGAACTTTTGATATCTTTTGTTCGATTTTTTAGTCGGTAGTATTTCATTATAATACACTACACTTCGTCATCGGAAAATCTCAGTTCGTTTGTTGTTGTGTGAAGAATCGATACTCATTCTAGAAAAACAAGGAAATTCAGAAGAATGTAGCATCTTTAAGGGATGGGAATTCTGAGCCAGAGTTTTCCGGAAGTGGTATCCTGTGCCAACTTGCTACAAAACCCCACTGACATGTGGTTATGTGCCAATTTTGCACCAAACAATGTGCGATTCTCCGCTAATGGCGTCAAAAAATTTAAGAGGTCCTTAAAAATTATCGCGAGGTCCTTAAAAAGTCCTTAAGAACTACTTATATTTTACTTTTGAAAATCTGTATGAACCATGTGTTATCTTTTATAAAAGTTGAAAGGAAACTTTGATTTGAGTTTGAGTAATAAATTTTAAAGAATGTCCGTTCATGTACGGTTGTGGAAAGTGGAGGGGGTTGGGGGGAGAGAGTTACAAGATTTTGGCTGCACTAACGTTTTCGACCACAGGCCGCCACTGAATCAAACCCTTTACAAAACTGATTAAAAGGCTACTTATATCCAAAATTAGGTAATAAAATGCCTAGTCTTGCAACTTCACTCCAAACCATCTACACTTTAAAAAAAGACACAGAAAACAACTTAGTATTTCATATGCATGCACAGGCAACCAATAGGATTCGTGGAATGCCCTGTGCTCGAGATAATAAAAGGCCGCCCTTCAAAAAACTCCTAGGGTGAACACTGCTATATAATACTATTTACTACCGGTTAAAGAAGTTTACATAATAAAAAAATATATGCTGGTTTAATTGTAATGGATAACTTGAATGAATTTTGGATAAGTACCCTTTTGTTCAAGTACCCAATGAAAAGCTTTAGTTAGGTGTATAATCATCTGATCTTTGCTAATAAAAAAAAATTATAGGTCTAATTAAATTTACATAAGGTTATCTTTATTTTTTAGTCTATATCCAATCTCCTATTCCTCTAATTAGCATTTAAAAAATTATTTTCATTATGTAAATATTTTTTTTTATAAAAAAACAATTTCTATTTTTTTAAATACATTTCAAGATACAATCCTCACCTTTGTTCCTTATCTAACCCTTGTGTCAGATTATGAAGCACTAAGTTTTTCAAACCTGACACATTTATTAAATATTCAGTTTAAGGCTATATTTGATAAATTATAGAAGTTAATTTATAACAATTTTAGACTAAATGTTTATATAGTCCAACCACAAAAGAAAGAAAAAAATTGTCTCCTGCCTTAACCAATTATTTTCATAGTCAAACTAAAAATTATTGTCTGAAATTAAAGTTTTAAGTCTGCCTTATGCTTCATCATAAAATTTCTTATATTCTCAGATCTTTTAACTCAATTTGCTAAATCAAGGTGGTAACATAACCTGGAAATCAGGGAATTGTCATGGACATTTTTTATTCTGGAAATATCAGGGAAAAGTCAGGGATATTTTCGAAATTTCACAAAAAAAAAATTTCAAATTTGGATCATTAAAACGGCAATTATCCTTCATTATGCACTCTATTCTGGGTAATTTAGTTGTCAATATTTCCTTTTAGTTCTAAAAAAAGATTTTTTTTTTTAAAGTATGGTTATGCCCATTTTCATATTTTCAATTTTATTTTTGTAAAAACGTGAACCACTGCTGAGGGAGCAGCAAAAGTGAAGTGCATTGGACCTTGAAATTGTGAGCAACATGTGAGGGGCTAATGAATGTGATTTATTGAAGATTGGAATAGGAAAATTAAGCATATAAAACATTTAAAATTATCTCCAAAAGAAATAGTTGGAAAAATTTGCATTCTCTGCTTATAGAGAACATGATTAATTACTATTATGCCTGCCACAATTGTATAATTGTGTATCCATAAATTATTATTTTAACTGACAATAAGTATTGCTTATAAATTTTTATTTATAATGCTGTAAATTTATTGTATTGTAGCGTGGATACTTTGTTTTTATACAAAGCGTATATTTCAACGTTTCTTAATGTAATTTTAAAGTCAGGGAAATTTTGTGACACCATCATGGAAGTCAGGGAAATATCAGGGAACTTTTTTTCCAGAATTTTGTTGCCACCCTGTAAATAGTCAATTTTTAAAGAGCCTGTTTTTATTTTGTTTTTAGTTAATTTTTACAATTAGCATGTTGATGCATTTATTTAACTTTAAATTGAAGCTTTAAACTGTTTTTAATTATTCCAATTCATTCATGAACATTATGTTTATAATCCATTTTCAGTTCACCTAGTTGGGAAACATGATGGCAAACAGTTTGAAGAGCGCGATGTAAAATTTGAATTAGGCGACGGATGTGAAGTGGGTGTTGTCGATGGACTTGAAACAGCTCTTAAGAAATTTAAGAAAGGAGAAAAGTCAAAGATAGTTTTAATCTCCAAGTATGCTTTTGGGTCCAGTGGCAATTCAGAACTTGGTGTACCAGCTGATGCAACTGTTGAGTACGAAGTCACATTGAAGTCATTCGAAAAGGTTTGTTATTATTCTAATAAAATTTAACCATTGTTTACCTTTAATTTTCAGAAAACGGGTGTTTTTTATTACCTTTTTTACCCGGCTTAGGACAGGCAAAGCCCCAGATTTTGCTAAGTCTGGCATCATGCGTCACATTGGTTAAGAACTTGAGTGATTTTATATACTAAAAAATATTTCCTTCAAATTAACTTTATTCTGAGTAATAAATTTTTGATAACCCTTGTCATTAGCATTGTTTCCTTGGTTTTAATATTATACTGCAGAAATGTACATAAGTTACTAAGTATTTAAGGTTTCTCAATGTATCACTTCCAATGTGGAAATTAAATTTTCCCTGCTCAAAATATAGTTTTATTTTAGTTGTTTTATTATTGTGATATTCTTAAATGAAAAGTGCAATAATTTTTATAAATGTTATAGTTTTTGGCAAATAGGTACTACTAAATACATAGTTAAAAATAGTAACTTAAATGTACTGATTTCATTAAACAGTTGCTGACTATCAGGATACTAACAGGATCACCATAATTAAGGAAAATAACTATTGTTACAGATGTTTTTTGCAAAAATTATTAAACATTTTATTTTAATGTTTACTTCTAGGAAAAAGAAAGTTGGAATATGTCAACAGAAGAGAAAATTGAACAGTCTGAAATTGCTAAAAACAAGGGAACGAACTATTTCAAGGTAAGTAACATTGAAATTAATTTTAATAAGTGTTCTTGTTTTATGAAAGTTTTTTAGTCAAACAGTCTTAAGATATTTTTATTCAGTGTAATTCTAATATGCCATTTTACATTTATTCATTTACAGGATGGCAAGTTTGAAATGGCCTCTAAGCAATACAAAAAGATTACCAATTTCCTTCAGTTTGAATCTGATGCAGAAGGAGAAAATAAAGACAAGAAGAATTCCATCTTAAGTGCTGGATACCTAAACCTTGCTGCATGCTACTTAAAACTGGAAAAATATGATGATGTTATTCAAAATTGTGAAAAGGCATTGGAAATAGATTCAAAAAGTGCCAAAGGATTGTTCAGGAAAGGACAGGTTATGATATTTCTATTTTAATACTTTTGTAAACTATATAGGTATTTTATTAATTTTGATATTGTTTTGTTTTTTATTTGCAATGACAAGTTTTTTAATATGGTTGCTATAAATATTAGTAAGTTAGTGGGCATACTAATGAAATTATATTTTTTCAGTTCTACCAATTTACAAGTTTTTGTAGTTGTTCGAGTGCTGCATCCTATATAACTTAGGTTTTCTGCAATAGAATCCTTTATATGATTTTTTTTATATATAAAAATTTATGTTAATATCCACTATGAATATTATTAACTGTTAAGAGTCCCAAGCAGCGCGCTGTTCAGATTTTATGTCGAGAAAACAAAGTACATTGTAGACAATTGCCTGTGCGTTACCGATTGTTGAAGTCGCACGCTGAGATTTACTGAAGCAAGTATTTCACACAGCTGTTTTGCGTCAGGTGCCAGTTCTGCAATTGCAGGGATGGGAATTCTGCGCCAGAGAGCGCCAAAAGTGGTATCTTGCGCCAACTTGTTACAAAACCACATTTATGTGCGATTCTGCGCCAATTTTGTTTTAAATCCTTGTTAAACACGTGCGCCAAGTCTTGGTGCCCGTTTGTCTGCTCATAAACGAAGTTAAGGCAACCTTAGAAAGAGGAAATGGAAGAAAATTTAAGCACATTTTCTCAAGTTAAATAGTATTTGTAGAAATGTAAGGTACGAATGGAGTATAAGCATGCTATACGTCAAGCAGAGAAATGCTTAAATGGAATAATTTCGCGTCATTAAAAAGGACTTTATTCCTGATGTTCAACTTTTTAGACGGGTATTTAATTGTCATAACACATTTCATCATTGGAATATCGGATTGGTTTTTTTTTGTGCACAGTCGATGCTCAATCTTGAAAAACTGAGAATTTTAAAAGAATAGAGCATCTTTTAACATGTAGGAATAATTGTGAATTGTAAAATTTAAGGTAATAACTTTTTGAGATTTGTCCGAATTTTTAGTCAAGGGTATTTGATTAAAAGACACTTGATCATTGGAAAATTTCAGTTCGTTTGTTGTTTTATGAAGAATCGATGCTCAATCTAAAAAAAAAAACCAGATAATTTCACAAAAATTTAGCATCTTGAATATGTAGAAATATTTGCGATCTTCGTCAAACGGGGATGATATCACTCTGAAGTTGAGATGAATGATTATAACTATAATTACGTCGCATCTGCCGAATGCAACTTTTATTTGGCACTCTTTTGTTTTATATTTTCATTCATGGAAATCTTGAACTTGTAGAAATTCGCTAAACGCGATCTGCTGCGATCTCCGTTGGAAGACTTTCAATCCTTTTGCATCCGATATACAAGTTCATTATATTTCACTGCTTCCTGTTTTATTACGATTTGTTTTGCAATACTTAACAAAATTACGCTCAATTTCCGAAAATATAACTTAATTCACGAAATTGAAATTTAGGACTTGTAATTTTCAGTAATAAAAATGGATTTAAAGAAAAAAAATCTTGTTTCTTCTTGTTTGGATGGAATTAAAATTCCAATTTAATCCTTTTTTGTTTAAAAGTTCAAATATTTTATTAAATTAATTATTTTTATTGGAAACTTTTCTTTCTAACAACCCTCCAACTTAAAAAAAAAAAAAAAAAAAATTGCTTTTATTTAGCTTTGTGAAAGTTTTCAAATTTCTTATTGAACTAATTTTTAAGATAATAACTTAAGTGTAATTTTTAATGATTTAGATTAACATACTTAAAATATAGCAAGGTATGTTTTCTATAAATTTATTACTATTTAATAAATCTAGTTTGTGTGGAAAAGTTAAGGAATTTTATATCCTTTAGACAGTGGTGACATTCTAAATTGTCTTTTTCATGCACAAGGTATGCAATATTGTAGTTTGTTAGTGTTTTGGTTTATTGTATAAACTGCATTTTACTAAAAAATTCAAAATTGAAATTTAAGTACATATTGTATAAATTGGTTAATTCTTAATTAAAAACTCTTTTGGTTAAATATTTTTAATTGCCTTTAAACGGTCTCATAAAGCTTAACAGTATAAAAAAGATGTAAATAGCAAAATAAAGTTTTAGGGTTTTTATTTCTTAGTTGAAAATACTATTTATTTACGAAATTGAGGTTTGTTATATTTTATGTAATAACAATGGACAATTTGAAAAAAGCTTTTTTTTGTGGGATTTGCAATTCGTTTTGGCATTAATATTTGATTTAAATGTTTATATACTATTTAATAAATATTTTTGTGTTTAAACCACACCCCTACGCTTAACATGCTTAAAATAAGTAGTAACGTAGGTTTTCCATCAAATTATTACTCTTTAATTCTAAAGTTTGTGCGAAAAAATTATATAATTTTATTTCCCTTAGACAGTAACAACCTTCTTCATAGATTTCATGCACAATATATGCAAGATTGCAACACTGTTTTGGTTTTTATAAACCACAATTCAGTGGGGGGGGAAATCAACATATGAAAATTAAGTATATATCGTAAAAAAAAATTGAAAATTCAATAATTCTTAATTAAAAACTAATTTTTGTTGAATATTTTGAACTGTCTTTAAAATGTCTCATTTATAGCCTCTACCGGTTTTGATTTATTGCATAAAAAAAATGGCATAAATAAGCAATAGAGACCTTCAGGGTTTTTACACCTTGGGTAGTGTACCACATCTGATTTAAAATCGTATGTTACACATTTTAATTGCTACAATTATTGTTTAATATGCTAAAATTCACTGCTACGTTTTATTGTTTAATATGCTAAAATTCACTGCTACGTTGTATTGCATTCTTGCTACAAATCTACAGTTTTCTGCTACAATTTGTCGCGTTTCTGCTCCTAAACTTAAATTTTGCTGCTCCAAAACACTACAATTTATTGCGTTCCTGCTACAAATATTCAGTTTTGCTGCTACAATTTGTCGTTTTTCTGCTCCAAAACTTAAATTTTGCTGCTCCAAAAATTGCTCCAAACTGGTCTTTGGCACTTCCCATCCCTGCAATTGTCTTGGAGGATAATTGCAGTACATCTGACGAGGTATTTCCTTCGAGATAGACACCGAGCCGTCGCCAATAGCCTACTATACATCTCTGGTGTGAAGTTTTTTAACCAATCAACCTGAATTAAAGACACTTTAATTTGATTAATTAACGTCACACTAGAGCTGAGGCTATTGGCCACAGTTCGGGGCCTATCTCGAAGGAAAGACAAGGCTCCGATTGGGATTCATCGATGTAAAATAAACAAAGCCTATCGTGCTGCTTGGGTCCTTTCGTACTCATTTAGAGAATGGGCTGTTTGGGATTCTTCAACAGTGTTTTTCAATACCCCCTGGGACTCAAACGGTTATTGGTAGAGATAATAGTATAATTTGAAGTGGTCTGTAGTAAATTTCAGTTATGTGTTGAATGCACCCTACTGATGATGAACAACTTTGTCTCCTCAATGACTTTCCTATTGTTACCAATTGAATAATATATATGGCAAAAAAAATTACATAAACATTATTTTTTTAAAAATCTTTCAAGTACAAATATCAACAAAAACTATAAGTGTGAGTTGAAATACAAAATAACATAATTATATTGAATTAGCTGCTTTGCCTCAACAATACAACTTTGGTAGATTCCCTAAATCATAGATATCACTAGAAGTTATTATAAGGCATTATTTAGGATTTTGCAATCCAAAAAAAAAGAGGGTACAATATCTAAAATGCATTGTGAATTGGTATGTTTTGAATATTTTTTTAGTATGCACTTATCAACAAAAACTAAAATCAAATATTTTTTACTGCAGGCACATTTAGCAATGAAAGATTATGAACAGGCCAGAGATAGCTTCAGTCGTGTTTTAGAAACGGATTCTACCAACAAAGCAGCTCAGAAAAATTTGTTTGTTTGCAAAGATTACATAAGGAAACAACTAGAATCGGAAAAGAAAATGTACCAAAATATGTTTAAGAAAATGGCTGAACAAAGCATGGTTTGTATACTTTGAATTTGATTTAAAATATTTAATGTGGTAGATATAGATATAATGTAATTTGGCTTTAAAAATTTATCATATTTTATGTTAATTAATAAAATATGGTTTATTACATTTCTCATAGGAAACTATTGAAATTAAAGGTCGATTATGAAATAAAAGTTTTAAGTATAAGTTTAAATACACTACACAAGTTTAAATTAAGGTTTTACTTAACTACTAGGCTGTATATTATACTATCAATGAAGTAGAATAGTTGTAAATTCTAAAGTATTGCAGTAAAAATTATTTGCAAAACAGTTTTCCCAATAGGTGTCTGCACTTCATGGCACAATATATAGAAATCTATGGTTCTAAATTAAAATTGTTCTCTAACTTTTACAATATAAATATATAGAAACCTGCGTTGAGTACTTGACGATTTATAGAGCGTTATTAAAGAGAAAATCTAAAGCTTGGGAAATTTTTGGTTAAGTTCAGTCAACTATAAAGTTAAACACTAACAAAGTGCTGTTGAGCTTTAAATATACTTTAAAGGCAGCATAACCTTGTACACAAGTTTTAAAATGTTGCCACTATTTTCTTCAGATACATTTAAACTTATGTTGATCATTACAAGCTTAAAAAAAATTAAGTGTAGGATATATAAGGTGACCAGAATTTTGTCTGGTCTAGCATTTTAATCAGCAAGTAACCATACCAGGTTTTAAATATAAAATTCTCTTAATTGTCAATACATATGGGTATAAATGATGCTTTATTCAAAAACAATGACTTAATTATCTTCATTAACTACTTCAATCACTTGTAAACATAACTGGTTTTTGAATCATTGTGTTATGGTATTTTAACCTATAACTGAAATACCAATGTTAAATTTAAAATATAATTGTAATTATATTCAATTGAGATTTAATTTGAAACACGTGATTCAACAGGAAGCTGAGCCTACGTCAGGAGATTCTAATAGCAAAGAAAATGGTCTTGAAAAAATGGAAACTGATGATGAAAAGCAAGCTGCAGAAACAGCAGTTGAAGTTTAAAAAAGTATCACTAGTTGACTTTGGCTGAACACTTACCATAATCATTTTTCATGTTATGTATATCAAGTTTCAGAAAACTGGCTGTATGATTCATTAAAAATAGCAAATGAAATAGTGTTTTTCTCTTAATACTTTTATTCAACTAAATTTTAGTTAACTTTTTCAATGCATTCTCGGCTGCCTTTTTCATTATAGTTTCATTACTTCTGATGGTGTCACGATATATAACTATCTGTTTATCTTCTAGCTAAACAAGAAAAATAAATAGTTAGTACTTGTTAACAATACATAGTTTTTTTTATTACAACTATAATTTTAATAAAGTAATGTAGTTTTAAAATTGATATTTCTATGCATCAATGATTTAAATGAAAGTGAACTTATATTACCAAATTTAATTTTAACTTTCATATAATGTGTACAACCTACCTCATTTCCATAAACAGTTAAAACACTAATTAGCAGCTTGGTGAATTTTACATTTTTATTGTGAGTTATTGTCCAATTTTCCACCTTCCACGCTAACTTGTCATGGAGTTGTTGCTCAAGATGTACCTGAAAATAAAGAAGAAACTAACTTACTCTTCATAGTTTATAATTAATGAGGTTTTTTTTGTATAGTAGTACTTTGTTAAGTATATTAAGGAAATTTAAAACTATACCTTTCGTTCTATAAGATTTTGGAGTAAAGTAAATGTGCTTTCAACTGCTAGTGCTTGCTCCAAAATATTCCTACAAGATTTGATATTTAGGACACAATTTGTAGCATTGATTTTATAGGGCATGATACATCTATAAACTGTAGTGGAATTAATACAATAAATTTCCACACATTATAAAGCAGCAAAGTAAATTTTTAAAAAAATTGGTAAAACTATTACTTGACACAATAGGAAACATATTCAGTAGGCAAACTGGCTTTTGTCATCTTCAGCAAAGTCTCTAATTGCAAAGGTTCTATAAAATGAATTTTTATTACTATTAAAAAAAAAACATAGTAGGATAATTGATAATGTAAAGGAAGACATTCTTGGGTGTACAGTTGCAAAAAACTAACTTTTTCATTTTCATACATTTGTAAAAGACTTCTTGCTCACTGGGCTTTTCTCATCGAAAATCCTTAAATTAATAGCTTAATATGTTGTAGAGTAGTAATTTTACTACTTTGAAAAAAGGATAGTTTACATAGAGGGAAATTGTTTTTCTATTTACTCGCATTTACAATTCAATTTATAATGAAACTTAATTTAATGCCAGAATATCAATTTTGAACCTGTATCGATTAACAGAAGTAATTAATATCAGTTTAAGGGAATGCGATTTTAAAAGTTTAGTTTGCTATTTGAATAATTTTCAAATTGATTTATTATGTATAAAACCTTTATTTAGAGATACTATCTATATTTGCAGCCATATGGTAGAATTGTATTACACAAATTAATATTTTAAATTAGTGGCTAGAAAATAATATTACACGGTACATTGAGAAATGTAATTTCATAATTTACCCAAAGATAGACTTTTCACACAGGGTACAATGACATCATCAATCATAGCTTTTGGATATACTTCAGAAAAGTTCAAAACTGCTGCCAAAAGATTTCGAGAGCCATTGTGTTTCATTTTGTTTTCAAACACCTAAAATTCCAGAAAACAAATATATATTGAACTATTGTTAAAAATTTAAGGTGTTACTGCCAAATATATACATTCATTGTCAGATTATTTAATTCCAATTTCAGCTTAGTTTTGATATAAATTTTGTGTCTGAAAAAAATCAAAATGTAAGAGTTCATTTGTAGGAAAAATTTTACCTACAATATATAATTTTTAGTTTAATTTTAAATAATAGAAAGGTGACCTTTCCTCCATATTGTTTAGTTTTCCATCGTTCCTGTGTTCAATAGAGTTGCCTTTTAGTATTATAAAAATTAGTTTGATATATTTCGTGCACACAATGCTTATTTTTATAAAATCTAACAAAAATCACCTGAGGATAGACAATGCACTTTACTAAAGAACTTGCCAAAGACAAACTCAAAGGCGTCTCGAAGGTTGAAATAGCATTAAGAAAAAGTGTTGCAGCTGTATCACTTAGAGAGATACCGGAGAGTATCCTGCAGAGCTTTGGCACCTATAAAGAAATTAAGAGTAAGTTTTTTTAAATAAATATATTAATAGTTTATTTAAAAACATGGAATTTTATTAACTTTTTGTTACCTGAGATAAATTTAGAGTATGTAAGATTTCTATGCCTTTTATGTTTTCAATAGTGGAATTTTCCTGTACTGTCATCAGTGCATCCTTTAAATCTGCTAATTTCATCTAAAATGAATAATTGTTTAATAAATTGGCTAAAAATGCTACTGGTATTTTATTTCATTTACTGTCTTCTATTATGCATAGGTGCACCCCTTGCTATGTAACATTTGTTTATACAAAGGAGGTGTGATACATGCTAAACATCTATGTAATATTTTGTTTAGAATATACTTATTTTTTTTATAATATTTCAGTTAAAATATACCAGTACTGGGTTGGAAAACATGGGAATACTGAGAGAAAAAAATTGACTTCTATATGACAAAATTAGTGTTGGCTTGTACAAATACTATTCCACATGTAAAATTAATGTTTTGAATATATTGGGCATAAAAATTCTCTCTTAGTTAACAAAAGTGAATTTTATATAAAATCTTGAAAAAAAATAGTTGTTTTTTAGATTTAATCTGTACATATATACTATAATATATATATATATACATATAAAATGATTTGGTTTTTTTTTTTTTTTTACAAATTTTAAAGTTTTTTTTTAATATTTTTAATGATGCCTTTTATTTTTTTACCAAACAAGCATGTTAATTTCAGAAAATATTTTCAGGCCAACTCTCTGAAATGTGCAGAATAGTCACACTGGTTATTTTATATAGGGGAATACACAGAATGCAATGTAAATTATGTTATTAAAAGGCATGAAGATATGTGCCCTGGATGGCAAAAGCGAATTTAATAAAAAATCTTGAAAAAAAATATAGTTGCTTTTTAGGTTTAGTCTATATTATGATTTGAGTGTATTTTTTTACAAATTTTCAAGGGTTTTTTATGTGTTTAATGATGCCTGTCATCAGATTTTCCTCACGAACAAGCATGTTATTTCAGAAAATATTCTCAGACCGACTCTCGCAGGAATATACAGAACCACACTGGTTATTTTATATAGGGAAATACACAGAAAGCAATGTCAAGCCATAACTCAAAGATAAATTTGCTTTGCAAGTCACTAGTGATCCCTACAACAATCAATGTGTTAAATATTTTCATTGGTTCTTAAAACAAAATTTTATTTAACATAATTATAAACAAAAATTACATTATCAATTTCGTTAAAGTCATCTTTGATCGGACTCTCTGATGAAACTGGGATAGGAATAAACTGGTCTTCTATTTGTTCTTTCATTGGAGTAGAAATACTAATATTAATTTCATTTATTTCGGGTAAGGTGATTTCTCGCACTTCACAAGATACACCATTTACTTCTTCGGGTGCTTCAAAACACATCCTCCAGGGTGACTCGAAGGGGTGGTGTTTTAATTTATCACATATTTCTTTAAAGATTTCTTCATTTTCAGTAATTTCAAACAGATCACTCTTACAATTAAACATCTTATAAGCCTATCAATAACAAACGAATTTGCTAAATTGGGAAATAGGACGGATGAAATTTTACTTCGGAAACGACATATCAATTACTCATATTTATTAAGTATTAATGCATTCTAATTTTAAATTAATATTTTCGCCTGACACTTTGAATATTTATACTAGAAAGACAAAGTTGTTGGATCGCTGGTTGTAAAGATAAAAGTTATCTCTGGCCCAAAAAATAAAATACTTATTATTAACCCGCGTTAAACTCAAAACTGACGGCAAACGTGATTTGTTGATATAAATAAACAGACGAGTTGAAGTGAAAGTATATTCTGTAAGTTGC
This sequence comes from Troglohyphantes excavatus, assembly GCA_963932185.1. NCBI lineage: Eukaryota > Metazoa > Arthropoda > Arachnida > Araneae > Linyphiidae > Troglohyphantes > Troglohyphantes excavatus. The sequence continues at coordinate 53,590,272 of OZ010673.1, read as the reverse complement.
AAAAAAATTAAAAAGCCGTCTTGTGAGAAAAAAAAACAAATGTAAACTAACCTTGATTATAGTTTTTAAAAAGAATATCGCTTAAAAAAACATTTTAAACCCAGTGAATTTAGCTACATTATAGTTGTACTATTTAAAAGAAGGTTGTAACTGTATATACTGTAGTGAGTAAGATACATTTAAGTTGTTGGCATTTTCTTCAAATCAAAAACAATCAAATGTGCCAAATCTTTATTTTCAGAAATATTATTTTCTAACCTCCAAATAAAATCTCATCAAGGAGGAAGGTCACCTTGTTTACGATTAATTTTCATTTACTTGTCAAGGTTTCCAAGCACGTGGTGGAGTTTGCGTAGTAGCGATTGATATAACTGTTTTCATTATCAGCCGATTGATGCTCCTGTCTGAGCTTTTGAGTTAAGCTTTTTCTTTAAATCAAAAATGTCTTCAAGACTTGCGAAGCGCTTCTATCGTCCAGAAGGAATTGAAGATTCCGTCTTGGACAGGGGAGCAACAGCTGAGGCCGAAAATCGTTTCGTGTTTGAAATATCATGGGAGGTTGTAAATAAAGGTAAAAAAATCCTTCTTCAAGTGTCTTGAAGGTCAGTCGGCCTCTTTAAGTTACCCTTTTACACATAATTATATTTTTCAAATGTATGTCTTGCTAATATATTTGATATTGTTTTTGATTTATGTATTTTTTTATGCTAGTAATATCGAAAAGAGTATCAAGATGCTTTAATACCTATCACGTCAATCTAGTTTGAGATATCTTATTGAAAGTTAGACCTTGAACTGCATTAGAATCATCCGATCTAGTTATAAAATGAACACCTTTTGATTTTTAATTAATATTTTATCTTTTAGTTTACATCAGACTTCAGGAAGTTATTAGGTGGTAGCCTAAAACTTCGATATCAAGAATTTAGTTCAAATACCTATTTTTCTGAAAAAGTACAAGAAAATAAAATTCTAAATTATCTATAAATTTATAGTAATTATAAAAACATCATATACAAAGATTTGCAAATAGTTTCTATCCAAATTAGCTTTAAATATATAAAAAAAATATGCAATTCATAATAAAAGTTTATATATGTTTTTTAACCCTCTGAAAGATAAGCAAAATATTGAATCTGTAAATTTGTTTTCACTGCAGAAAAGTTTAATTTATACTTCCAATAATTTTTTTTTCAGTAAATTATTTCAGTAAGGAAGGATTTCAAAAGTCCTCCAAATATTTTAATTTCAAAATGTTTCAAAACAGAATTTTTATGAACTTGTATATTATGTGTACTCGGGGCCTGATTTAAGCCCAGGCCTAAGGGCTTATTTTTAATTACACATACATTTTAGAACATTTGGCTGTGTTTTCTAAAATTTGTTACCATAATTGCAAATTTTTATAACTTTTCAGCAAGTTTTGTAAATTCTTCATTTTATAAGAATATTTAACTTAATTTTTCATTATTCAAAAGTATTTTTTTCCGAATGGGGCTTCCCCCATAAGTACTTTTGTGTCCATCGTATTGAAATTTCTAAATATGGACCCTGTATGTACTACTGGGGAAACTGAAGTTATACAAAAGGATATGCATGTCCTTATCGGTCAGGTGATTAAATAGCTCCATAACAAAATCTAATAATCATAGAGTGTAAACATAGATTTTGGGTGCATTTCCAGTTGCCTATTTATGTCTACATTTAAGAGACTCAACACAGCCACACACACTCTTACATGCACACAAATACCTCTTTATATTTTAACCAAGGTCAGATGATGAAGTAACACCTGAGCTGGCGCACAATGCAACCTGAATAAGCATCAGGACATTGGTATAAAATGGTTCCCGTATACAGCCCATTATAATTTTTTGGGTATTTTTAGACGACAAACAAATATTGTTTGATCGATCTAGAATTATATGCAAACATCAGACACACAGACCAGACATTAGGTTTTATTTTATGTATTTAAAAAAAACTGATAGTTAATAATTTTAAAATATATCATTAGATGTCAATAACAATATTGTTGTATTCCTATTTTTTTTCTGTCAATAGTTGGTGGAATATACACTGTAATCAGATCAAAAGCTGGTGTGAGCGTTGAAGAACTTGGGGACCAATACTGTCTGCTGGGGCCTTTTAATGATGGCTTGGTTAAAACTGAAGTTGAAGTTATGGAGCCACCTGAACCATTTTATAAAAATGCCATTCAATCCTTGAAAAATTCTGGAATTAAGGTAAGATATTTTGAAAATTTATTGGTTCCAAAATTTTTTTATTTTTTTTTAAACATAAAATGATTTTTAGTATTAAATGTGTTGAAACTTGATGCAGATTAATATAATTCAGAAACTTTATATTCCTATTTAAAAAAATCAAATTAAAATAAAAGAAAATATTAGTTTATGCCATGACTGAAATTTTCCAAAAGAGCTCAATAATAAATTATGTAATTTATAAAATTTGAATATTATCTACTCGAATTTTTTAAAAAATCTGGCATAAAATGTGCATTTCTCTAAATTCTTCATTTTACAAAATGCATACAAACCTCAATTTATTTTTAATCTTGATTATATATTTTTTCTTGTAGGGGAGAGAGATTAAAAAAAAATGTATATTTTTTAATAAAATGTAGATATAATGTTAAATTGATGTGTTTACATGACTTAATTATTGAAAATTGACGGTAACAAGTCCGAAAGAGAAATTCCAATTGTATGAAACATTACAAAATTATTTAAAAATTTTAATTGAAAGCCTTTGTTGTTTTACACATAATCTACAAGATCCTAAAAGACTGATTAAGAATTACTTGAATTATTTTGCATTTCTATGAGCTTAGCATTTCTTTTCAGTTGGTACATTATAGCATTCATTGAAACTGACCCCAGTAATGTTTATTTTACTTACCAAGATGAACATAAATGACTACTTTGGTATTTTTAGTTTGTCCCGATACTTTGAGAGGACAATTTAACTAATGAACTTTTTAATTGGTAGGTAACTTATGGAAGGTGGCTAATTGACGGTTACCCAAGAGTGATTCTCTTTGATATTGGATCGGCAGCATGGAAGTTAGACGAATGGAAGAGAGACTTATGGAATGTTGCCAATATCGGGGTCCCTTGGCATGACCGTGAATCAAATGACTCCATCATATTTGGATACCTTGTAGCTTGGTTCTTAGAAGAGGTATAAATTTTCATTGATATAAAATTCAATACATTTAAATAATATTTCAATTCAATAGTACTTGGATGTATTTGCTTAAATTTTTTTTAATGACATTAAACTTATTTTGTTTGTAACTAGCAAAGATGCAGTATTTTTCAAACAATGTTAATTAATGAGACGCAATAATTTTTCAAAGTTTTATTATTAAACTTGAATTTTTATGAAAAGTGTATGAAATGGGTCACCCATAGAATCATCCTCTGTCATTAAAAACAAATTTAAATTTTTGCACATAGTAAAATGTTATGTTTGGAAAAAGCATTTTAAAAAAAGAGTGCCTAACAATAGGAAGTGAGATAAGTAAAATGGATAATCTTGATCTTAACTTGTATTTGAAGCTTTTTGAGATGTACCTCATCGTTCCAATAGACTCTTGAGATTAGTGTAAATGAAATTTGACTTTTAGGTCCATTGGGAGAATATTTTTGTAGATGTATCTCACTTTTTATTTAGATATCGAAGAAGAAAAAAGATGTTAAAATTGGGATTCTCATGTTTGTGAGGAAAACTTTCATACATGCAAAATAATTTTATATTTAAAATTTCCTTCTAAACCCAAGTTCTCTCATTTCCCTCAAAGCTAGAAACATACAAACTTAAACAATTAAATAAAAATATCCAAGATAAATTTTTATTGAATTTATAAAAATTTTACCAAGCATATGTCAAAAATTACACCTTTTACTTATGAAAATGCAAAAATTTTAGACTCGCTGCCTTCAATGGATGCAGGATTTTACTTAATATAGAAATTACTTAGTACTACTGGATCAATCTCAGATTTTAAATATACACTAAAATCATACTATATGCTTAGTAACCATCTTCCGAATAGAAACTATGACATTTTACCAAATCTCATTAAAATCGAATCATTAGTTTCCGAGACATAAATAATCAAACACAGACCCCCTGTGATTTTATTAGTCGTGTAGATTATTAGATTTTCAAAATGATTGTTTTGTGACTAATGTGAACACATTTTAATTTCCAGTTTTATAAACAAGTTGAAGAGGAGAGTGGAACCCCGTATGTTGTGGGACATTTCCACGAGTGGCTAGCTGGCATTGGTCTAATCTTGTGCCGAACCCGCCACCTTGACATTGCTACAGTATTCACCACACACGCTACTCTATTAGGAAGATACCTATGTGCTGCAAATTTAGATTTTTATAACAATCTAGATAAGGTAACTAGAGGATAACTTTTATTAATTCAAACTTTTAAAGGTCATTTGAGCCATTTAGTTTCAAAACCAGATGGATCCATTTTCATAAATTTTACATGAGACCCCAAAACGATTTACAGCCATGTACTTTTGAATCTAAATCCCTGGCTTTGAATGCATTTTTGGTCTGGATTCAGAAACTTTTGATCAATGCCGCTTTGCAATGTGATATAGTGTGTTAAGAATGTGTAAAAAATATTTAAAATATGATTTTGTGGGTAATGTGGATTTATATAGTTTTTAAACTAGGTGTCTCATTTAAAATAAACAATATTGCTAAATTATGTGTGGAACATTGGGTTAATAGTTTTTTTATATGCAAGGTATGCAGTTGCAAATATAATACTTCTAATCACAAAAAATTCCAATATCCATGCAAGACTATATTTTGTTCTTTATCAAACTGCATATACTGCTGTTTTGTAACTGCATTATCATATAAAGCATATCATGTAATGAAAACAGATTTATGTACAGAAATTATGTGTAAAAATTCGAAATTACTCTGTATGATGAAACTGTGTTAGTAATAAATCCATTAAAGTAATAAAAGTAATATTTATATGTTATTACTTTAATTTTAAATTGAGGTTGCTTATTTTCATAAGATATATAGATGTTTTTTTATTTAGTTCAATTTAGATAAAGAAGCTGGCGATAGAGGTATATATCATCGATATTGCATGGAAAGAGCAGCTGCACATGCATCTCATATATTTACCACAGTATCAGAAATAACATCCTTAGAATCAGAACATTTATTGAAACGTAAACCTGGTATGCATTTTTTTTATATAATTTACATTTTTGAAACATACTTTCTTTTAGAGTACTCAGTAATTAGAAAAATATTTCATTTTTATTCATTACAATTTTTTTTAATGCATATTTTTCAAATGTACTACATGTTTCAATAATTAGTAAGTTTTCCAGTTGAATCCAACTAAAATTTCATTTTAATGAATGATTTCTGCTAAGTAATATACACAGATCAGTACCATGAAATTAAAATTTCAGCTAATTTCTTGGTTTGACCAATTGTATGTCTTTCAAACAATCAAAATTATTATTGATATAATTTTTTGTTCTTCATTATAAAATAGCTTTTTGTTCAAAATTCTGAAGTTTATAATGTGCTATTAGTGGTAGTATAATTAATGTATTGCTGATATATTAAATCTCATGAAACTATAACAAGCACTTTTTTTAAATAGTTAAAATTGTATTTTTTAGTCGAAAATATGCCTGGATTTCATAGTGCAGATGTGGACATTATATGCATCTGTCAATATGCGTTCCTTTAAATATTGTGTATCTCTCAGAAATAATTACTTAATAATTTGAAATTAATGTAGTAACAAAATATTTAAACTTGTAATACAACTCTGCTACTTACAATTGTACTGTCAAAATATATATATATAACCATGGTTGGGATTTTGTTATCTATGTAGTCATTCTTTTCTTTATCGCTATCTCAAATATTTCTTCAGAAATCAGCACTATTTTATGAATTATTAATTTTTATTGTAAATTGCAGATATAATTACTCCAAATGGATTAAATGTAAAAAAATTTAGTGCTATACATGAATTTCAAAATCTTCATGCACTTGCTAAAGAAAAAATTCATGACTTTGTTCGAGGTCATTTCTATGGGTGAGTTAACAGTTAGTTAAGTTACTTTTTAATTAAATAATTTTGTTCTTTCAAAATTGTTTATTGCTTTTTAACCATAACAGTTTATTCATTTATAATTTTGAAGTTCAAAATAATTCAAGAATATTGAATCCCTCTGATTACTAATCTCAATACCTCTTTCCTTTGAGATATGCCCTGAACCGTGGCCAATAGCCCTATGTGCAGATCTAGTGTGATGTTAATTAACCAAATCAATATCCCTTAACAGTACACTAGCAATGTAGACTATAATTAAATATTTTAAATTTAATAATCTTTTAAATTTGAAACTTTGAATTAGGGGTCTCTGATTTGCAAAATTTGAGTGTTTATATAGAAATATAAAATTAATTTATTCTGTTTGATTTAAGTAAACTCTTTATATCTTATTTTGCTGCACTATCTTATTAAAAAATATATAAACTAAAAATAAAAGTGTTGTTTTATTATTAAATACCAGGTTGGTGAAAGTTTTTTCCCAGAGTCATGTATGGAATTAGCTATTGCAAAGGAACGACTAATCGTAAAAACGATCTTTTTTTTTTCATGTGTTCATCAAATCAAGTTGTTTTGGACTGCATTTTGCAGCAAGTTTTATATTGTAAACTTTTGTATGTAATCAGTGCATGAAAAACAGTTATCATATGACCAGCATCAGGGAATTAGCTTCCTAGAGCAAAAAGGCAATGTCTCTGTTGCTGAATGTCATCGAAGATTATGTGATCGTTTAGCATCCAATGTAATTTCCCTATGTAGAAGAAGGGTATCGCAAATTCAGGAGCAGAGATTTTAAGTTTGAAGATGCTCCTCGCTGTGGCATGCGGTAGACCTCTCAGTGAGATTGTCATGTACAAAGAGTATTTGAAATCCCATCAGACCATCGACAGTGACACGTATTGTGAGGCTGCATTAAATTGGGAACGATAAAGTAGCATCGAAGAAAGACTATTCCAGGATAATTTTTGACTCCATTACAACTACATTACCACCTGGAAGCTGTACCATATAGTGTATAATATTATGGCACACCCACCTTACAACTCTTTCAGATTATTATCTGTTTTCGTACCTACAGCTTTATCTTCATGCATTTCTTGAATCACAATAATCACAGTTCTTGCAGGACGAATTTGAAAAGCTGCTAAAACATTGGCTGAAGATTGTAGAACTGAATGGAGACTATCCTCATTAATTATGAGTTTGTATGACCTCTTTTTAATTTAAAATTTTGAATCCGGAAATAACTTTTTCATCAATCTGATATTTAACATAGTTGATTACTTTCCTAAGTAGAGGTATTTTTCTTCGAAATAAAGGGAGAAATCTAATTCCTGTATTAATAAAGATTTAACACTTAAAAAATATATTCAAATACCAACTTAGTTCTCTGCTAGAGTATATAACTTTTTTTTATAAATATTACCGCTCTTTCACATTACAATTTCCATTTCATTTTAGGCATTATGACTTTGAACTTGACAAAACTTTATACCTTTTTATTGCTGGGCGCTATGAATTTTCCAACAAAGGTGCTGATTTGTTTATAGAAGCTCTAGCTAGACTAAATCATTTTTTGAAGGTAATTGTAATCTTTTACATATGTTTATAATTTTTAAAAAAACTGGTGTTTTTAATTTCTTTTGTACTACATAAACTTTGTATTTAAATTTGGTCTATTCGTGAAAATATTCTTGGTTTTTCTTCATTTTAGTACTGTTACTCAGTTTCTTTTTCTGAATGAATGTTTCGAAGAATTTCAATGGCTGCAAAATTCAGTTCTGTTTAAATTACAATTTAGAAAAAATTTCTATAATATTTTTATAGAAGTGAAAATTTGGGGAAATGTAAAATCTCTTGAAAATGTTTGACATACAATAACTGTCTTTCATAACAGGCCATTTTTATGAGTTTTATTTTATTTGGTGCTTTTGAAAATGAACAGAATAGCATTAAATAACTTACAATAATTCTTATAAATAAAATAGCCTTGCTTAAATGGGGATTCACATACAAACAATATGTAATGAACATAAAAAGCCATTTTATTAAAATTTCAATAATTGTTTTCCTTTTTTTTTATAATTTTTATTTGCGTTGATCTAATTTTATATTTTTTAAATATATAATTTAGTTAAAGTAGGAAAGGTAAAATATATCGTAATTCATCATACTTCTACCTAATTGTCATTACAAAGTATGTAAACATAAAAACATGACTTGTTTCATATGCAAAAAAAATCTAAATGTTATTTTATATTCCATGTTTATGTTCAGATTTCTTTTAATAGAGTGCCCATAGTGATATGACAGTCATGGCCTTTTTAATCTTCCCTGCCCGTACGAACAATTTCAATGTAGAATCACTCAGGGGTCAAGCCATTGCCAAACAGCTCCGAGATACTGTTCATGATGTCCAATCAAAGATAGGAAAACGGATGTTCGAAATTTGTCTTGGGTATGAATGCTTCTCTAAATATTTTTAGTTTTAAACTAAACTTAATAAAATGTATTCCTCTGTAATTTAAAGCTATAAAGTGTGCTGTAGACTAAATTTATGTAGCCAAGAGGACAAGTCAGTACAATTTTCTTTCAGTTTCATATATACATGTAATAATTTTAAATTTTTGTACATGGTTATCATAAGTTTTGCTTTTTTTTTTAAATAATGTAATATCTTGACACTTTCAATTTAAATTTTATAAAAAAAAATTTATAAAGTTAAATATATTTGTAACAATGTTTCTCTTTGTTTTCTATTCGGTCAAAAAAAAATATTAAAGGAGCTTCAAAGCCTTAATTACATGTGTTGTAAGCCTATTTTACTTGTTATTCAATATTCCAATATCTTCATTTTCTTAGGGGTCGTCTACCTAGTAGCGAAGAATTGTTGACTAATGAAGATATAGTTAAGCTAAAGCGCTGCATCTATGCTTCACAGGTATTACAAACGCATAAAAATATTATTTTAGTTCTCAAGTTTATTAATATTTTATAAAGTTGTAGAATGTTCACAAAACATAAATGACTTTCTTGGAATTCATTAACTGTGTTAATAAAATAATTTGCTGAGCTTTATTCCAAGTGATGTTTTTGTATAAAATATGTTCACACCAGACACAATTAGATTGCTAGTTAAAAATCTAATTGCTAAATTGTATTTTTCTTTAAAATCTCGTGATATTTTTATAGTTTTTATAGAAATTGCTCTTTCAATACTGCTTTTTTTTTAATATTTTAATTTTTCTCAACAATAAAAAAAATGGATATTATAGTTAACAGAAAATGTCCTAATTTCAAGCTACTTTTGATTTTATAAAAATATATATATATTGGCTGTGTAATTCTCTCTTCCAATATATATATTAATGTATTGTATTTTTTGCATTGCTATATAAAAAGTTCTTATATTTTTTTTATCTGCTATATTTTTATTATGTAAGTCATTTTTTAACTTTCATTGTATAGTCAAGTTTTTCTCAATTTCTTATAATTTGCTGACAATATTTTGCATTATTCCTTCACCTTCTATTTTTAATTTGCGATTAAGTAAGGTTTCCAAACCTGCCTATTACAATAGATCCTGATTTTTTTTATATATGTATTATTTTCGGTTATTGTCAAAAGCCTTTTAATAGTATTTTAATGCACACTTCAGTGTAATTGTAATTTTGCAAAAGTTTTAAATAATTAAATTAGTGTCATAAGGTTTAGTTTTTTTTTAAGTATAGATATTTGTTTATTTGAAATAAAACTTTTAAAATATAGTTCAAACCTTTTTCATATACCACCTCAGAATATGTAACAAGCAGCATTTGATATTCAAAACAATATTACCGTTTATTAATTACTCAACACATTTATAATTTTAAAGATCACTCATAAAAAAAATGTACGAACATGCTTAAGAACATTCGTTTGTTTATGAACAGTTGGGAATTTTTTAGAAATAATAGATCCTATTGATTCAACAGAAAGCTGCTTCTTAATCCCCTTGACATGGGTGCAGTTATAGATTTTTCATGGGGAGGGTTCATTGACTGAGCAATGGATTTCTTTAGGTACCTTATTTCCTCCGCCCTCACCAGAGGTGGAATCTGCCCCCCCCCCCCCTCAATCAACAAACTCTTCTCCCATCCACATACAGACACAAAATTAGCTATTATTATGATTTTTACAGTAATTTGGTGTTTAGGTTTTTTTTTTTTTTACTTGACTTTCAATGGAAGGGAGTTAGTCCACAGCCATTCTCCATAATTAATTTGTTAATTGCAAAAATTGATTGAAATTCCAATCAGTATATTTCTACTTATAATTAACACATACAATTTATATACTATTATAGATAAGCCAATACATGCTAAATTCAAACACAGTGCATGCTAATAAAAATGTTTTATTTTTAAATAGTCTGGTCTTGTAAAACTAATGTTGAATGTTGGATGTTTTGTTTGATTCAAAGTATGCATTATGTTCCAAGTCCAGACATACTACCTATATTTTTTTAAGATTGTTGTTAAGTGTATGACCAACCTATTTTTTATTACAAATTTTTGTTTTTCTAGAGAACAAGTCTTCCCCCCATATGTTCTCACAACATGATAGATGATGGTAATGATCCGGTTCTTAGTCATATACGTAGATGTTGTTTATTCAACAATAGAGAAGATCGTGTTAAGGTGAGTGCTTAACTAATTTAAAAAACTGTGATTTGTGTAATTTTTTATTTTAGAATTTATAAAGTTTGTGACAGATTTTTAATCCATGTCTCAATCTTTCCAAAAACTTAATTATACACAAAATGAGAAAAAGAACAAATTCACCTAACAATGTGATTAGTACTTTAGAAATTAAGCGTGAAGTTCAAATAAATTTATTTGTTCTTGAAAGTTTTCTTTTTTTTAAATATGAAGTTTTCCTGTCTCTGCTTTCAAATAGATAACTGTAACATATATGTCTTTTGTATTAGATTGTTAATCCTTTTTTTTATCAGAACTAAACTTAAACTTTGTCACAACTAAATTTAAGCTTTTTTTTTATTGCAGATAATGAGAAATAACTTTCTTTAAACTTTTATTATCTATTTGGTTACATATGCACCAATCGTAATTTGTATTTTGAATATAAATTATTAGAAATTTAATAACATCTACTTTGCATTTGTTCGGATCTTACTGAATAGAATTATGTATATACTCTATAGTTTTTATGTTAAATAATATATTGTTTCATAATGTTTGTTAAATAATATGTTGTTCAATAATATATTATTCAACCTGTTCAATGATTTTTAATATATAAACCCTATCAATAAAAGTTTTAACCTATAAAGTAGATTACTTATAAACTTTTTTAAAAAGCAGAATACTTCAATATTAAAACAATCAACTTATTTCAATACATAATATATTTTATATGTTAATATGTGCATGTATGTCATCTGGAGAAATATAAGCCACCCTTAGAATTGTAACAAAAACAAATAGAATGACAAAATAGAAAAGGATTTTTCTCTATATTTTAAAGCTAAATCCTTGTGCTTTCCTTTTTATGTTAATGTTATTGAAATATTCTTTTAATGCTTTATATTGATATAAATGTAATTATATCAATTGCTTTAACAACAATTGCTTAACAATTTATTTACAACTGCTTTAACATCAAATTTTTATTTCATTCAGGTTCTATTTCATCCTGAATTTTTATCATCAACTAATCCCTTGTTTAGTATGGATTATGAAGAGTTTGTAAGAGGTTGTCACATAGGGGTGTTTCCTTCCTACTATGAACCTTGGGGATATACGCCAGGTAAAGTGGTCAACTCTGAATGGTGATAGTTAAAATTTAAATTTTCTTAATTTTAGTATTGCTGAAAAGCTTAAATTCTTCTCTTTTTTTTTCAGCGGAATGTACTGTTATGGGCATTCCTAGTATCACTACTAATTTATCAGGATTTGGATGCTTTATTGCGGAACACGTAGCTGACCCCATGTCATATGGCACTTATATTGTTGATAGACGATTTAAAAGTGCCGAAGAATCTGTACAACAGTTAGCACAGGTACAAATAACTGCAAATACAAATATATTTATCCATATTGTAACTCCATGAAAAGTGTTTGATTTCTTTAAAATAACCAAAAGTTTTGGTTGTTGTTGTATTTTTAAACTATTCTTTATATATTTGTACCTCAGAGCCAGACAAGCCTATGCCCAAATTTGTTGATTTTTGTTTTATTGCAGATTATGGTTTTAAAAAGTTTTTTTTTATCCAACAATATTCACATACTTAATTTTTTTAAGCATTTAAGCAAAAGCTATAAGAGCCCAAATCCAAAGCTTTAATTCAGAGTAGGATTCAGTTATTCCCCTCTACTGTAATGTTGCTAAGTGTGACTTAGGCTCATTTGGCTGTGAGGTGCAGATTTATGAAAATAATTTTAGTTATCTTTTTAATGTTTTCAGTTTGAACTTTCACATTAATGTAATAGTTAACCACTGACTGTCACAATCAATTTTGTGTCATTTATCCTCAAATTTTCCAGCAAAACACACCATTTTTAGATTCATTAAAATATTTTATATTTAAAATCTATTTGTTTGAAGTATTATGTAGATATATCTAATTAAAAATAATATGTGTATAAAAATATAATTTAAACTAGTTGACAGTGAAACAAACTTTAATTTAATTATTTTGCAGACTTCTTGACAGATTAAAATCTAAAAAATCAATTGCTTGTTTAAAAATTGGATTAAAATATGTATTTTTTTTTTGTTTAAAATTTACATGTTAATCAATAAACTTAAATATTTCAAATCTTCCGATGAAGTATTAATCACATATTTGTTGCCTTTCAGTATTTGTTCGATTTCTCGTGCCTTTCCCGCCGCCAGCGTATCATTCAGCGTAATAGGACTGAAAGATTAAGTGATCTCCTTGATTGGAAAAACCTAGGAATTGTAAGTCAATTAAATATTTTTTTTAATCAAAATGGCATTGTGCACTTAAGGGAGACCCGAGCCCCAAATCCTAATTTGTTTTTTAATGAATTCAGAAATACCAATTTTTTTATATTATTAGAACATCTTTTTCTAAACAATAATCAAAAACAAAAATATGTTTAAAAAAATTATTTTTGATATTTTTGGAATTTTTTAAGCTTAAAAAGACTTTTTTTAAAAACACTACTCCTTTTTCAATTTTTAATGTTTTTAAATTTTTTTAATTGATTAAATAACATCAAAGTACACACTACAATCGTATGTATAGACTTTTGCAGATTTGTGTTTTAATTGTTTTTAAAAACTTATTTTAAGTTCAAAACCCAAAATATATCCAAACTTTTAAGTTTAATAATTTGTAAAAAAATAATTTATATTTTAATTTAAAAAAGCTATATATACGTTTATAAAACAAATATTAGAGCTTCAAAAACTATTAACAGTTTAGTTTTAAGTTAATTATTTACAAAGCCTTAGCATTTTAAACGTGACAAGAATTAAAAAAAAATATTTTGAGTAAATGACGATTGTTGCAGACGAACAGTATGTAGAAAGATTATAAATGGCATATAAACATCTAAAAAAACATATGTTTTGTTTCTTTTACTGTTTTGAAATTTTTTATACACCTTCTCAAGTTTATTTAGCATCGTTTTATGAAGAAAAAAAAAATTAGCAATTTTTCCGGATTTTGGGGCTCGGGTCCCCCTTAATAATGTAAATTACCATAATTAATTTGTGGTTGTCTTTCAGTATTATAGACAAGCTCGTCAAATGGCCTTACACAAAACTCACCCTGAAGTTCTAGAGGATGACACAATGGTATATATTCAATTTTTTTTTTTTTTAATAAATTTCCTAATTTGTATACTGAACACTTGTTAAGAAAATGGTGTACTGTAGTGGTTATCATGACCATACATAAAAACATTGAAAGCCATAGTGTTTTAGGATTTTTGAGTTAATAGAAATTTTCAATCTGAAAAACTACTTTTTAATATAAATATTTAAACTAGTTGAGTTAAGGAAGCAATTTTGATGTGGATAAATCTTTAAAATCGGAACAGTTGAGGCACAGAAGTCCAGACATATTTTTTAAATGAAACATTAGTTAGTGACTTTCTTTTTAACATTAAATATTTCAATTTTTTTTTTAATAAAAATTGCAAGATGAAAAATTAACAAGCCATTTTTGTAGCCCTTTTGTTTGTAGTGCTGGTAATTTCATAATATTAAACTGTTACAATTTTAGATATGTATCCATATTAAAAAGTTCCTCTATTGTTGATAAACCTAATAGTCCTTCATCCTCAAATTTTACGAGCAAGTTAAGTTTAAACTCGAACAATGCAATGACTAACATTAACTTAATTAAGATGTATTTGCAGCTAATATTTTAAATAGTATCCACTCTTCCTATTTTAAATATATCCTCATGACATTTTAAGCCATCAAATGCATAAATTCTTATTGGTACAAAACTAACTGTATATGAAATATTAAAAACCACTTCAAAGTCAAAAAAACTATTACATGACAACTTATCAACTGATTAAGGTTTTCAGTGGTAGTTGCTATAATGAAGAAGTCTCTATATCATGGGATCTTTGTAATAAAAGGTTTACTGTATTTAATGATAGTTTTTTAAGTAGAAAGAACAATGTTAAGGGATTTAAGAGTGCAGTCATAAAAATACTTAGTTCAGAAACTGGGCTGAGACTTCACATGACAAACATTTCTTCTTCAGAGCTGATCAGGGAGCAAATAGTAACAGAATGAGTCTACTGGAAGGAGATCTCTCTTATAAACACGAAAAATTTCCATGACGAGCTTCGTGTGGAAAAGGAATGTGAATCACATGATGTTGATGTGAATCACAGAATGTTGATGGGAATTCAGAGTCAAATCGTAGAAAATACGCTATAGTTATCACAAAATCTATGGGAACGGAGGCGAATATGGAAATTAAGAGTGAAAAGACAATGCCTCGGAAATGGGAGTCTTATCAATATGGGTGGTATAGAAACTGAAGCTGGATATTTAAAGTGATAACAGAAAGGGGTTGTATTTAAAAGAGAACAACCAGAGTGATTTAAAGTAGGGATGGGAGTTAAATCTCTTTCATATATATGATACAAATTAGCAACTATTTTAGAATTTTACTAATTTAGTTATAATTGAACACTATTTTTAAAATCATATAATCATTTTAAAACAAATTTAATTAATTTTAAAATAATCGATAAAACTAAACATTTATTTAAAAAAATCTGCAGCTTTCAACCTTGTCTGTATTAAACTGTTGTTTAAAAGTTACTTTTTCCGCTACAGCGAAACAAGATGCAGATGAAATATCCAAGGCCAATGTCCGAACCTCCTTCGCCCTTAAGTTCAAGAGCGTCCACTCCTGCTCCCTCCGAGCATGGAAGTGATGAAGAGGAAGAATTAAGCGACGAACATGACAAGGAAGAATTGTGAAGGGGTGATATAATCACTTATGTGTTTCCATACTATTATATGTACAATCATTGGATTGAAATTGTGTAACTCCTCTGAATAGCAAGACATTTTGCACACTGAAGTTTTTTTTATTGCAATTATACAAAATTTTTAGTTATTGTTATTTTAATTTCAATGCAAGTACTGTAATATGGTGTTAGCAAAATGCTTTTACAGCAAAACTTAATATTTTAAATCTTTTAAGTGCATATTCCTTTATAATAGAAATCATATGAAAAAACCATAGTAATTGTATTGTTTTAATTCAATATTGTTCACTTGTGACTATTTTGCTTTTATTGTAAAGTCAACTTTAATGCACGACATATAGTTCTGTATATCTTTTTAAAAATTCAATTATCTATATAAATGTGTTTCTACATAATTACTGCCATGAATGTGTGTTACTAAGTAATCATTTTATTGTTCTTTTATGTTAAAATGGCAAAATTTAAGTTTGGTGCTGTCAAACAAATCGTTATCAAATTTATATATTCACTAGAATTTGCAATTGGGTATGAAAAAATTGAGATTTGCCCCAGTGATAGAAAATGATATTTTAAAATATATATTATAATTATTTTTCTTTGTATAGTTTATATTTTCATTAGATCTATTAAATATAACAAAGTTATAAGTTTAGAAAGAACTTTTATACTAACAAAATTCAATGAAATCTTAAATAGTCTGTTATGTTCTTTTTTATTATTATGTTCAGAGTTTTAACATGTATTCAAATTTTGATAATTGTATTTTAATGAATTTTTTTTTATCTAATATGGCATAAAGCTTATTGACAATACTGTAATTTCAACAATGTATGCCAATTATGTGCAATTTGAAATTTTGTCCTTTTCGTACACACTAAATAATAACACCAACATTATTAATGTTTACAAAAATTAAGCTAAATCGAATTTAATCTATTGATGACTTTCAATAAAGTGTTCTGCAAATGATTGCTTAGGTGAATCCAATAAAATATTCTTATATTTAGTTAGAATATTTAATTGTTCTTAAGACTGTTATTGTATTAGTTATTTTTCATGTTGGTGATTGTTTGGTTTTTGTAAGACTATTTTCCGCCTGGTTTCAAGACTTCTTGTCACAAAGCTCATAAATGTAGAAGCTTATTTTTATTCTTTTAATTTTGCCTGTTTCTTGTGCCATATTTATCTAATGGAAGGTGGCTACAACTCCATACTTGTGATTCAAATAAATTTGTTAAATGTTATGAAATGTCGTTATTTAGTATTTTATCATATGAATAGCATGCAACATAAAATACATACCTAACCTTTCACACTATTTTGTTAAATTTATCATACAAATATTTATATTCGTTTATTGCAGATAAATTAGTATTTCATAAAGAATAAATTATGGTTTGTATGTTAAAATTTCATAACTTTTTTTTTTAATGTTAGTCTGTTGAAATTTTTGCAACATAATCTTTTCATTTAAATGGTGAACAGGAATACCATGTCTTTTGGATGGTCAGTTAGACAAGTTAAGAAAATATTTACTCGTACTCCCCAACTTGTAGTTTTTGTCCATACAATTTACATATTTTACCACTTTGTATGATTAGCTTATAAAATTATACGAATTTCCAGAATTTTTTTGGTAGGCAAAAATTTGCTTAGTAACCATTAAACCAGAAGGCAAGTTAAGTGTAAATATATTTAGTAAATAATTATATATTTTTTAAAGTTAAAGAAAAATTAATAAATGGTATCAATTTAACTACACTGGATTGTCATGTGAAATCACTCTAACCTTGAAACTTTTTGTGTGATGTGAAGAAAACATCGAGTTGTATGGTGTGGTAGATTGCAGAAGGCAAAGCCATTCACTAATTTAAAAACTTAACATGAATAATAAATTTTTAAAAAAGTAACTTCAAGATTTTTTTTTAATATTAAACAAGCATTATAATTATATATTTAATGTTCATTATTTTTCGAAGCTTGTTCTAATTTGTAGAAACTTAATTACATTTTAAAGCTGTTTACAAATTTTAATTATTTTTCACATTGTTTTCTTGAAGTTGGTTTGCTTTTACTTAATTTTTCTTTATTCAATCATATGCCCATCCATGCATATAAAAATAATATAATTATAATTTTTTTTTTAATGAATTAAAAAAAATAAAGAAAAACCCAAGCTTTAATTTTTGTTGAATAGTTTTCATCAACTCGTGCACCTTTCAATATTGTGTTTTGATATTTCTAAAAAAAGTCGTTTTAAAACTGACTGGACTCGATATCCTTAAAAAAAAAAGAATAAATACTATATATACAAGCAAATTTGGTACAGAGTTACTGACGGCAAGATTATTGTAGAAATTGATAATTCTAAAATAATTTGAAGAACAATGTCAAAATGATAGAGTTTTCAAAAAAAAAAATTCTGACAATTCCCATGCAAAATATACTAATGCATAAAGTAAAATATGCATAGAAGTTGCCTAAAAAGTCAATAGATATAGAAAAAATTAACTTATCTCTTTGTAAAATAACTTTTCTTAATTTGCTGCAAATTATTCAAAATACCCCTTCCCTTCTTAACAAATAGACTAAATAATTATTTGGGAACCAAAGAGCAGTTGGAATTAAAAGGTTGTTGCTCTGTTGTCAATTGTATAAATAGGAAGGAACTTTCCCCCCAATGCAAATGAATTTTGAAGATAAGAGGGCAAGAGAAATATATTATGTGTAATGTCTTCGAGCATGAATGGTCTGTAGTAGAGAGAATATGACATCATAATCGTGAAGTCCACATCTCAGAGTGAAAGGCCTATATCACGTGCCATCTCTTCAAAATTATGAATTAAAAAATACTGGTGATTGGCTTATGAATTGGGAAATGTGCAACAGTGAAAATTTATGAATGGAATGACGTAATTAACCACATGTCTGAGGCCATACATGTTGGCTTTACTTTGACCTTGGCGGGAGTGACGTCATGACTTCTCTACTAAAAAGGATCCATGCTCGAAGTGTAATGTGCACCAGATTTCTTATTTTATTAAATAAAAACATGTAATATATAAATTATAACTAATTTATTTACAATTTTCTAAAAACATGCGGTATAAACTCTTTCAAAAACATAGCTACAATTGGCGGGAACTTGGATTCCATAAAGTCGAGCCTTAAAACCAATGTTGATTCACTTTCATTTCTAACCTCGGAGCACTCGCAGTGAAACTCGCACAATACTTGCCTTTTACTCTCACTTTTGCTAACTAGCTCTTTCGATATTAAATGTTCCTTTTTTAAAACACAGCTGTCACTTGACTCGGAGTTCTGAAGAAAATCCCTTCCTTGCCAAGTCCTGTGAAAGGCTTTACATTGAAGTTTCAACAGCAACTGGGATCCAGCTTTGTTATCTGAATCACTTATTCGAAACTCATTGCAATGAAATAGCAGTCCATACTCAAGAATACTTTTTAACTTTTTGGCACCATCAGGAATCAATGGTAAACTTATTGTATAGGAACGGTTTTCACTCCATCCATTCAAGGTACGCTGGTGATCTAAGTTAGCTTTATGGAAAAGGGAACACAAACCCCAATTTTCAGTTTTGGGTGTCCACAAAGAGTCATTTTGATAAGACTGGCATGTTTTCAGTATAGTATACATAAATTCTTTACAGCTTTTATACAGAGCTCCACCAGAAACGTTAAAGGTGTGTCGGAAAGGATCTTGAATATTCACTGCCCCAAACTAAAAAAAAAAAATTAAACTTTAAGATACTGTATGATAGTATTAATAGGAAATAACAATATACACTGGATAAATTCTAAAACATGTGGTTACCCTCTCTGTTTATGAGCAAAAAGAGCCCTTCATATAAATAAAATAAAAGTAATTATTAGCCAAATCTTATACAGCTAAAATTATGTGTCAAAAGCTTTTATTATTATTTATTTGCTTAACGTTTTGATATATAACTCAGTATTGATAGAATGCTTTTTTTCACTTTCATGTATTGCTAAAAATTTAAAACCAATACAGTCAACTTAAAAATATTACATTTATTAGTGCAATAGTGATAAAAACAATAATAATATTTTCAGAAAAGGTTAGAAAGCTATGCTAAAGAACAATCTTAGTATTTCTAGTAAAATAAGTATTTGCTAAAAAGTTATTCCTCCCAAATACATAAATATACTTTCTATCCATCATCACAAAAAATAAATATACCTGTTATTTAAAAGAAGTTGCGACAAAATAATTGAAACAGTGAAGTGAAAAGGAAATTTGATTCAAGATACATTTTAAATTAAAAAATTTTGGTAACTTGTGTTTTAATTATTGCAAAATGATCTTTGATAGCATTGTAAAATAGTTCTAAATAGCAACATAATCATAAATAAAAAATATATAAATCTAAAAATAAAAGTAATTATTTCATCAGGGTGCTGGGTTTCATTTATCAGACTTTGAAAGATTAGCAAAAGGTGCACTTTTAATATATTCTAATACAGTCAAACCTTGGTATAACGAACCCGGGATATAACGATGCCTCGGTTGTAACAAACTTTTCAAATGATCCCAACTGAACTGTGATAACCATCTTCAAAAGTAAGGAATTCGGATGTAGCAAACTAAAATTTACACTTTTCAAGTTTAGTTTCTAATCTTTTACCGAAAATTTTAATCGCCCAGACCACATTCCTTACCCTTTGTTCCTTTAACAGAAGCCAGTTTCCTCAAAGGTGACCACAGACTCCTCTGCTCAGCTCCTTCCCTTTCCTCGTTCAACTGGTCAGCATACATTCTTTGCCTTCTTTCCATTCTATTGCTGATGATCGTTTGACTTGTGAACATCGCATAGGTTTAAAATCGCTCCTGTTAATATTGTTTTTTAAGAACAAATATTTCTCTTACTTTATTATTGCCCATAACTAATTGTAATTCAGTGTAATTAATTTGTTTCGCACAGAAATGTGTTTAAGGACTTTAGGAAGTTTTTATATTGTCAATATTTTAAAATTCGGATATAGTGAACCCTCGGCTATAGCAAACTTCTGAAAAAGTTAGTTATAACGGGGTTTGACTGTAGTTTTATTTAATATATTACAATAAAATCAATTTCTAGTCTAGAAGACTCTATAAAAATTTACTTTTAACTTGGTAAAAGTTCTTATCTTATTATGACAGCATTTTTTTTTTTAATGTACCATCCTTTACCTGAACTTCAACGTATATGAAAAAAAGTGTGTATAAACTACCTGTATACTGTTTTAGATCTTACCTCAAACTTTTCTTCTGAGGTTCTTTCTGGTTTATAAATGGATTTGGGAATTGAAGAACTTGAGTAGAGTAACATAACTCTTGAAAAGTCAAAGGTCAAAAAGTAAAAGTAGAATTCCCTAAGAAGCTCTTCTATAATAAAAAAAATGAACAAGAGTTAAGATATTTTTTTTATTTTTAAATTGGTTTAAAAATATTATGTAATTGGTGGAAAAACGCACTATAGGCCCATTTTTTTTTTCTCAATTACTTATCGTTAATATCCTTGAATAATAGTTCTCTGTTATGATGAAAAACTCACCAAGTTATTTAAGTACAGTGTAAAAATAAAGCATTATTAGATATTTAGATTAACATAGACTTCAATTACTCAGTTTCAAGAAAAACCTTAACACCTCAAAACAAGTGTAAATTGCTAAGCAAATTTTTTCACCAAGCCCAAGAAAACAAAATAAATATAAAAATGTTCAAGTATATCTCGTATCACAGTATTTTTTTTATTTATGTACAACCAAGTAGTTGTTTTAAGGCAAGATATTAAAATAAATCAACTTTATACAAACAAAATGTATTACATACTACTAGGGATATCTTCCAATTTGTGAATCCGATGTTGTTCATGAATTCATGATTTGTAGAACAATTATCACTTTAATTACGGTTGAGTAAAGTACACATAAAAGATGGTCCAAGATAAAAACTTTAAAGATTTAATGCCTACCAGGGTTCGAAATTAGAAGTCCTTAGTCATATTTTGGAGTTTGTCAACTGTATTTTTACACTCAGTCATCATTTTTTACGTCTAAAGTTAATTTTCTATAATTGCTCTTATATTTTTCAGTAATATGAAAGACGGAGGTATTTTTAGAGAACAAAAAAAGCTTTAACGGTTACAAAAATGTTGGAACAGTTAGCACCTCTGCTTGAGCAATTTGATTTTAAAATTATGCCCAAGCAGAACAATTTGATAACTAATAAAAATTGCTAAGTGCCAATAACGCCTAACTTTTATATCCTAATTTCGAACTCAGATGCCTACCCATTAAAAGTAATTCAGTGTAAAAATAAAGCATGCATGAAAAAAATTCTGGAAAGGAATTCTTTATGCTTTCTAGCCAAGTTAAATTCTCTTGGGTCAGATTAAAATTTACTCGACGTAATCTTTCTACTACTGTTACTCTTTGACAAATATTGAAATTGGAATTTACAAAATTTGAAATCTACATCATTTATAATAAATACCTAATGCTTTTTTTAAGATTCTTGATAAGCTATTTAACATTACCATTATGTGAATACAAATATGCTCATTTAGTATCATTTATACAAGAAATATATAATAAATTAGTTATCTGCAATATAGAACATACACTATAAAATATATAAATGATTTTTGTTTGGATGGATTCTATTTGGCACAACATGTGCAACACATGGCCAAACTCCAGTGGCGGCTCGTCCACTACAGCAAGTACAGCCGGGCTGCACCTAAATTTATTGGTGTATTTTAAAACTAAAATCAGATATTTTACTAATTTTCTTAAATGAAGATTAGAATTGAAAATGAAATTTCTACTGTAGTAAACAAAATCTCCGATAAATAAAAGCAAGCCTGTTACCGTCATTCACAATTCAGGAGGGGAAAAAACTCTATTCAATCACAACTGCAGCCAAAAAGCGAAATCGGCTGCATCGTTGCCATGGCAACCTCTACGTAGTACGGAGATTCTCCCCATGCTAATGCACTGGATTTGTGAGAAGGTACAGCCAAAATGAGTTTTCTTGTTTTAGCTGCACTTCAGTTTCGATATGCTGATTGGCTGTTGCGTGAAACGCGAAGATGGGTGGGTGAAACGTGAACTTACGAGAATCTCTCCAAACGGAAATGGTTTTCGTGATAAATTTTTTGTGTGCTGTTGTTTCAGGACCATTATGGTCCTGCTGTTGTTTCATTATTTAAGTTAATATTAAAATTGACCGAGTCGCATGTTTAAAAGAAAGTAAGATTGCTTTAATTTTTAAAAAATAAGTAAGTGTTTTCTATTTTTGTCGCATGTTATCATTTTGTAAAAATTGAAAGGAAACTTTGATTTGAGTAGTAAATAATAAAGAAATTTCTGTTTATGTACGGTTTCTGGAAAATAGGGAGGGGGGGTCACATGATTTCGGCTGCACTAACATTTTCTACCACGAGCCGCCACTGCCAAACTCTGCGAAATATATTAATTATTGACAAAAAGTGAAAATTTGAGGACACCATAAATTCAAGCTTAAGCAATGTCCACTGCAAGGCCGTATGGCGCATGTGCTGCTTATGTCACAAACTAAAGGTCCATTTTAGTTTCTAACCAATAGGAGTTAACTATTTTGCTTTCTTCCGCCCCTTTCGGCCATCACTTTGTGATATAAAAAGCATGTGCTATACAGCTTTCTAAACAGTGGGAACTGGTTAAGCTTAAGATAATCAACAAAGTTGTGCAATGCCAAGTAATTGAATTAAATTTTTATGGTATTCTAAAAATATAATAATTTTGGTGATCATATGTCAAGGTCTAAATTGAAATATTTTTATACTTTTGAGAAAAAAAATGGTGGTACCTAAATTTTGTATTAGGCCAATTATTTCTTTCCAGCTTGGACACAATCAGACTAAATGATATTTATTGGGCATTGCAACTATACTTACTACTAAAACCCTTTATAAAAGTAGGGTGGGGAGGGACATTGAGGCTTAAAATTTACAATGAGATGATTGGTCAACTAAAACACACTATGTCAATTAATGGAATATAAACAATTAACATTTTAAATAGAAAATAACAAATATTTATTTAACACATTACATACCTGAAGTTTTAGTATTCTGTGAAGAAGATATTTTTTTCAGATCTTTCATCATGAGATCAGTATCCTCGACATTTCCATTTTGTAAGTATTCTGAAAATTACATTTCATTTAAGGATTTTTCATTTAAAAATTTTTGTACAAAATTTTTTAAATTTCCACGTAAAAAAACTCAGAATGTCAGTGTTAACTCTGTTAGCAGCAAGGCAAATATTAAAATTAGAAAATTGTTTAAAGGGCAAGAGATTTTCCAACAAATTATTTTAACAGATATAACTTTAAAAAAAAACACCAAAATATTTGATTTTTTTTCATATAAAAGTATTCTTATGATTTTTAATTTTACTTGCATTGCTAGAAAAACTGGAAATCTTTGTATTAGCATTCTGTTTAGGCATAGAACTGCCATCCAAAGCCTAAAAAGCATATACCAAAAACTATAACTTATGGCTATGAGCATTTTAGTAATTTAGGATTTTAACAATTCTTTGAGATATGCCATATTTCTTTAGAGATTTTCAGCTATTTCTTCTAAGATGTAGCTTATCAATGTTAAGCAG
Organism: Troglohyphantes excavatus; assembly: GCA_963932185.1. Taxonomy (NCBI): domain Eukaryota; kingdom Metazoa; phylum Arthropoda; class Arachnida; order Araneae; family Linyphiidae; genus Troglohyphantes; species Troglohyphantes excavatus. Next base: position 53,565,950 of record OZ010673.1, on the reverse strand, counting down.
CTCACAAATATTACTAGGCAGAAAAAACATAAAAATTGAGAGAAAAAAATTTAGATTCGAATTTTAGGCTGAGGAGAGCAGTATAAACATTCAAACTGCTTTGATGAATATTAAGCAATCAGACTCAATACTATGATATGATAATTAAAACAAATAATGTTAATATGATAATCCCTACTAAGCGTTAAAGTAGAGAGATCTGGAATATTTTAAACAAAAAAAATTATCATGTAATGCAATAGTAAATGCAGGCCTTCTTTACAATGATATAATGGTCCCATCCTCCTAACGACTGCCAATCAAAGTTTTAATTGGATGATTACTTTTTAAAATAACTTCTTTACCTTGTTATCACCTTTCATGATAACGATAAACTCTTATTTGTCCTATGAAGGTATGAGAGGGCTTACCGCATTTAGTTTTTTTTTCAGATAGCATTTACAGTTGTTCAAAATTATTATGCAGAGGAAACTGTTTATACAAATGTTGAAAACATAATATGTTTCATTTACTAGCAATTGAATGAACAATAAGTTCAAGAAAATATTATCAATTCCAACTTGTGGTCTAAAGATAAATATAATTTTTAAAATTTCAGAGTATTCAATAATTATAATGAAATGCGATAATTGTTAAAAGAAGCAAATAATTTTTTTAAAAACTAAGGATCTATAACTATTCGTAGAAAGTTTAGGCATTTAAATCAACTATACATATCAGATGCATTAAGTACATAAGAAAAACATACACATAAGTGCATAAATGTTAATACATTTATATTATACATTTATGCACTAAGGTTTTAATATACAGATTAAAAGTAGTGTGATACAGGAAAAATAAATTGTTCCGTTTGATGCACAGTAATGGCATTCCTGCTTAAGTGTTATACAATGATTCTATTAGGCAGCATATAACTTGGATTTTTAATAAAAGGTAAAAAAAAATTATCCATTAGGCACAATCTCAATTTTATTTTGTTTCAGTTCTTCATAGTCAATACAAAATGTCAAAATTCTACAAAGGAAATAACAAAAAATAATAACCATTATATATGATTTAAATAATAAAAGGCATGTAATAAAAATAACTTCTAATTACCGGATTCTTTTATAATCTCTTGAATTGGAGGTAAAACGGGAGGACTTCTAGTTTGTAGAAAATGTACGACAAGTAGTGAAAATGAATAGCTGTTGAATGTGTCGATATCGCCAACAAAGCCTCCATATTTGCCCCAATATCGAATTATTTTTGCAACAGTTGCAAACCTGTTCTCTAAATTACATAATAGACGTAGCAGCATAGTATTGCGCAAAGAATTTCTGCAAGAAAAGAACACATATTGAAAATAATTTTTTTTTAAAGTAACAGATTAAGTCCAAAATAATTAAATTATGAGCTAATGTATAATTACTGATACCTAATAAGTAGTTTTCAGAACATCAATATGAATGGATGTAAATGTTAGGACAAAACCCAGATGTTACATCAATCAATAAATAAATAGCTAACCATATTCAGCTTTGCAGTACCTATTGCCAAACTTTATGAATATAAAAAAAATTGGCTATTGCTTTTTGCCTTATGTTTGGCCATGAGAAACTAGTTAAAAATAGAATTTATGCTACTTTATTTTCAATTATTTTACATGAAAGTAATGAAACTTTTTGTAATAATTCATCTTTAAAATGTTATAGTTATACATTATCACATTAACATGTTTATTATACAGATTTTACTTAAAAATCTGTATTTTTTTTCAACAAGCTGTAAACAACAATATAGATAAATATTCCTATTTCAAAGAATTTTTTTAAGCTTTTCTCTATGTTTGGTAGTAGTTTTTGTTTATCAAAAACTTAAACTATGATTTTATAGTAAGAATGAAACAGCAATAACAGTATCTTTATAAGCAAACAACTTATGCAGCATTTAATACTTGCAGAAGATAATTACATATTGAAATTTCGAATTTTAACCCTCCAGTAGCACAATGGTGTATATCTGTATTCTTTACTTTGAACATATCTTAGAGTAATATTATGTTATAGCTATGTCAAATTCAATGGGCATATCAAAGACATTGTAGATTCAAGATTTAACAAAAATATAAAGCATTCAAAAGACATATAATTTGCTAATACCTAAAAAAATTAACTTGGTTCCATGATATGAAAAACTAGAGCAATGTGAAGTGGATTTCTCAAAGAACATATCATACAATGCTATATTAATTTTATAAAGGTCTAAAAGAAATATTTTTTTTAAAAAAAGTATGAATCTATTAAATAAAATGAGTTTCCTTCCCTAGGATAAATATAATCTATTTTAAAATATTCTTTAAACATAAACTTACTTGTTTTCACAAGAAAAATCACAGAAGATATCATATTTTGCATTGTAAAACCTAAGAATAGGACAACGAGCATTTATATACAAAATGTTTTTGCTGACATCCGGACAATGTTCACGAAGGATTCTTGAAACAAAATGGAGCATGTACTTAGGATTCATGCGTGACAAAGTCTCTCTTGATACAGTGCCATCATGGACAGAGCTCAACCTTGGAACTTCTTTTAAAGTCACATAATCCTGCAAAACAATACCAATTAAAAAATAGCAATAACATACTAATTTGCAAAGTAAATAATTATCTTCAAAAAACTCGCATGTATTATAAAAATCTCCCACCTGCCTAAATTGCTGCTTAGAAACTATACATAAATTTTAGCATGGTTTTGTGTGTATCTGGTTGTCAATAAAACATAACCCGGGAATATTAAACATGTCACAGTTATTTTTCAAATTTCCTAGATATCACAGTTTTTCAAATTTATTTCTGTGCATGACATTAAAACTTAAAATTAAACAAATGTTGTAGTGTAATGCACGCTAATAAATGTATGATAATGGACTGTGCAATGCATGCTAAGGTAAACAGCTATGTTTTTGTTTAGAAGTAGAAATAACATCCCAAAGATTTCAAAATACATAAAATTAGAGTTTTCCCATACATGTAACAAACGAAATCCAAATAGTTACAACACATACTCTTTATAAAAATATTTTCTTAAGCTACATAATAAACTATAAGTAATAATTTATTTAAAAATATAAGTAATCATTACAACTCAATATACCTCATTATTAAATGTGTGCAAACAAACATCTGCATCGCAACCTTTAAAACCTAACCCATTTAAGCTGGAACCAAATTGGGTAATTCTAAAGTGTGGAAAGTAAATTGACAGGGCTTCTTCTAAAGACTGGCAAAAGGCTCTTCTGTTTTCAGTATCTTCAGACGTTAAGCTCAGCAATGAGCAAAACGTGTCTATTTGTGATGAAACCTAAAAAAAATAATCAGACATTAACTTCGCAACATGTCTAAATGCTGAAAATCAAGAAAAAGTCACTGAAAGAAGAAGAAATTACTTATATGAACCTAACTTTGAAGGTTTTTTTTTAAGAAATATACAACTATATACTAAATTTTACAAAACTCTAAAAAGTTTTAATTTGATGTTTTGCATATCAAAGTTGAAACACCTGATGGATAAAAATGTGTATATCTGTTTGAGTATCTCTAGTTTTTCCAGTAATAGGGATGAGGGGTATTAGAATAACAGTTAAAAGATATCATTATTTAAATTTACGATAATTAAAGATATTATTTTTAAAAACTAACAGTTCTTTATTTCCTTAAAAAAATAGTATATCAAAATCGAAAATATATATACTGAATAAAATAAGTTATTCAAAAAAATAATAGATGCCCTGTTTAATCTGATCAGAAACGCAAAAACCGTCAAAAAAGAGCAAGTTAAAAAAAAAAACAGGTTAAAAAATTAACAGGTAAAGAAACCAGAATAAGGGAGGTGGGGTAAAGGAACCAGAATAGAATAACGATTTGCTCCCACTTTCAAGATCGCCTTGTCCCAAACAAACTTGCTCCTTGATACCTCTCATATCATAATAACGAGCTGGATTAAATATTATTTACTTCGTTATTGGCACATGTCCAAATTTAACGAATGATTGACAACGACCCAAACTATTTCCACGATAAAAAATATTATTATTGATTCAAAATATATTTTTTCAAGACTATCGATATTGTATCATTTTATCTTACGATTGCATCACGATATTTTGGCAGAATTTAATTGATGAAAGAGGTTTTGATTCAGTTTTCGGATGGGAAAGTATTCTTTTTTGCTTTTCTTCGGTAAAAGTTTTGCTTTCGTTGGGTGAATGACATCAATTGCGATTAATTTAATTGTGTGGTTTTAATCATTGCCTCTTTGCATTTTCGGATGAAGGATTTCAGGTGAAGAATATCCGTGTTTTATAGAGGGGATTTTATATCATGTTTCTGGGATTTCTTCTTTCTTCATATAATGTGCTTTTTATGCAACTATCTAGGATAATTTGTGTGTTCGTATGATAAAGATGGAAAATGCCTTTGTAGTGCGGATGTGTGTGTTTTAACTCAGCGCTTATTTAGTAGTTCGAGCTCATTTGAGCAAATTTCGTTGTTGCTACTGTGTTGAGTCCTATTTCTTTGCCTGTAAAAGATATATTCGCATTGTGTTTAAAAATTTCTTGTACATTTTTTGACAGAAACAGGGATGGGAAGTGCTAAAGACCAGTTTGGAGCAATTTTTGGAGCAGCAAAATTTAAGTTTTGGAGCAGAAAAACGACAAATTGTAGCAGCAAAACTGAATATTTGTAGCAGGAACGCAATAAATTGTAGTGTTTTGGAGCAGCAAAATTTAAGTTTTGGAACAGAAACGCGACAAATTGTAGCAGAAAACTGTAGATTTGTAGCAAGAATGCAATACAACGTAGCAGTGAATTTTTGCATATTAAACAATAAAACGTAGCAGTGAATTTTAGCATATTAAACAATAATTGTAGCAATTAAAATTTGTAACATGCGATTTTAAATCAGATGTGGTACACTACCCAAGGTGTAAAAACCCTGAAGGTCTCTATTGCTTATTTATACCATTTTTTTATGCAATAAATCAAAACCGAAAGAGGCTATAAATGAGACATTTTAAAGACAGTTCAAAATATTCAACAAAAATTAGTTTTTAATTAAGATTTAATGAATTTTCAATTTTTTTTTACAATATATACTTAATTTTCATATGTTGATTTTTCCCCCCACTGAATTGTGGTTTATAAAAACCAAAACAGTGTTGCAATCTTGCATATATTGTGGATGAAATCTATGAAGAAGGTTGTTACTGTCTAAGGGAAATAAAATTATATAATTTTTTCGCACAAACTTTAGAATTAAAGAGTAATAATTTGATGGAAAACCTACGTTACTACTTATTTTAAGCATGTTAAGCGTAGGGGTGTGGTTTAAACACAAAAATATTTATTAAATAGTATATAAACATTTAATTCAAATATTAATGCCAAAACGAATTGCAAATCCCACAAAAAAAAGCTTTTTTCAAATTGTCCATTGTTATTACATAAAATATAACAAACCTCAATTTCGTAAATAAATAATATTTTCAACTAAGAAATAAAGACCCTAAAACTGTATTTTGCTATTTACATCTATTTTATACTGTTAAGCTTTATGAGACCATTTAAAGGCAATTAAAAATATTTAACCAAAAGAGTTTTTAATTAAGAATTAACCAATTTATACAATATATACTTAAATTTCAATTTTAAATTTTTTAGTAAAATGCAGTTTATACAATAAACCAAAACTCTAACAAACTACAATATCGCATACCTTGTGCATGAAAAAGACAATTTAGAATGTCACCATTGTCTAAGGGATATAAAATTCCTTAACTTTTCCACACAAACTAGATTTATTAAATAGTAATAAATTTATAGAAAACATACCTTGCTATATTTTAAGCATGTTAATATAAATCATTAAAAATTACACTTAAGTTACTATCTTAAAAATTAGTTTAATAAGAAATTTAAAAACTTTCAAAAAGCTAAATAAAAGCCATTTTTTTTTTGTTTGTTTTTAAGTTGGAGGGTTGTTAGAAAGAAAAGTTTCCAATAAAAATAATTAATTTAATAAAATATATGAACATTTAAACAAAAAAGGATTAAATTGGAATTTTAATTCTATCCAAACAAGAAACAAGATATTTTTTTTAATCCATTTTTATTACTGAAAATTACAAGTCCTAAATTTCAATTTCGTGAATTAAATTATATTTTCGGAAAATGTAACGTGATTTTGTTAAGTAGTGCAAAACAAATCATGATAAAACAGGAAGCAGTGAAATATAATAATCTTGTATATCGGATGCAAAAGGATTGAAAGTCTTCCAACGGAGATCGCAGCAGATCGCGTTTAGCGAATTTCTACAAGTTCAAGGTTTTCATGAATGAAAATATAAAACAAAAGAGTGCCAAATAAAAGTTGCATTCGGCAGATGCGACGTAATTATAGTTATAATCATTCATCTCAACTTCAGAGTGATATCATCCCCGTTTGACGAAGATCGCAAATATTTCTACATATTCAAGATGCTAAATTTTTGTGAAATTATCTGGTTTTTTTTTTTAGATTGAGCATCGATTCTTCATAAAACAACAAACGAACTGAAATTTTCCAATGATCAAGTGTCTTTTAAACAAATACCCTTGACTAAAAATTCGGACAAATCTCAAAAAGTGATTACCTTAAATTTTACAATTCATGTTAAAAGATGCTCTATTCTTTTAAAATTCTCAGTTTTTCAAGATTGAGCATCGATTGTGCACAAAAAAAAAAAAAAACGATCCGATATTCCAATGATGAAATGTGTTATGACAATTAAATGCCCTTGTCTAAAAAGTTGACCATCAGGAATAAAGTCATTTTTAATGACGCGAAATTATTCCATTTAAGCATTTCTCTGCTTGACGTATAGCATGCTTATACTCCATTCGTACCTTACATTTCTACAAATACTATTTAACTTCAGAAAATATGCTTAAATTTTCTCCCATCTCCTCTTTCTAAGTTTGTCTTAACTTCGTTTATGGGCAGACAAACGGGCACCAAGACTTGGCGCAATTGGCGCACGTGTTTAACAAGGATTTAAAACAAAATTGGCGCAGAATCGCACATAAATGTGGTTTTGTAGCAAGTTGGCGCAGGATACCACTTTTGGCGCTCTCTGGCGCAATTGGCGCAGAATTCCCATCCCTGCAGAAAGTAAATAAGTTTTAAAAAAATTTAAGAAACAAATTGAATGGTCAATGTAACTGAAATTATATAGATTGTCTAAAAATTGTTGATTAAAATATTTTTAAATTAGTTTTAACAAAGATAGCAGAAGATAAAGAACAGTTTCATTTTACCCCCCCCCCCCCCCCCCCCCTTCTCTCTGAAAAATACCTAAGTAACAGTTAAAAGTAACTGTTATTCAGCAATAATATCGTAATAAATACCGTTCTTTTAGAGTAACTGCTAAGCTCATCCCTATCCAGTAGTACACATAAAAAATGTACCTTGTCATAAGTACTGAAACATCACTTGATAAATTTAAGTTTACTCACTGAAGAACACTTTTGAAGTTCGGACATTAAGACTGCGTGAGGAACAGCCTCTTTGCCTTCTTCACACGCATCATGGGGCAATACAGTCGGTATCTCCCCATCCCTAGCTTTAAACTTCCAGCCTTTGATTGTGTGCTCTCTCGCAAGTATGGGCAAAGTTGAAATTTGCGAGATATGCTAAATGCAATAAAACAAAATTGGAATTAACATTTTATTCAGTAGCAGTCACATTTATTGTGCTACTGATGGCACAATATATGTGGCTGGTAATAGTAATTGAGCATTTAAAAAATATATATAGTATCACAAGCTAGCAGTGCTCACTCTAGGAATGAAATTATAGTCAGTTATCAGTCAAAGTAATTGGAGTGCCAAATTGCCATTTTTTAAAATTGCAGTTCTTTTTGGCATAACTGATTGTCTCTTAATATGTAATCAAATAACTGTAGAACTGTATTTTAAGGAGGCAAGAAGGGTACCAATTTGTACATAAAAGGGCAGGAGGGTGCAATTTTCGAAATACAATCCGCCTTTCGAAAAATGCCTAGAGTGAACACCGTTGCTAAGAAATCGATTATCAGTTTTTTTATAAAATGATTAGTTTTATGAGATAAAAGTAACTTGAAAAATTAATTGTATTGATTAAAGAAGATATAACTCCTGATTAAATAATCCTAGCACATAAAATATGTAAAAGAGTTGAGATACAAAAAATTAAGGTCAAATTTCCCTAGCTTTTTCAGTTTCACCATATAATTTTTTTAATTTCCGAGAATTATATATAAAATAATTGTTTTTTCACATGTTAATCTCAAGGTATGTGAACGCCACCCCACTTTTTGAAAACTGAAGCAAATTTTCATAAAATTTTTTGGAATTTTCCCCTTTATTATTGACGCACAATCCCTGCCACTGCTTATCGATGTTGCGAAAAAAAAGAAAGATTAACAGCTTTTAAATTACTAATGACATGTTAGAAACAGAGTTCGTTCAGAAATACTTAAAGTGCTATAAATATTGGATACCAAAACCAATAAATAACTGCAAAACACCACTAGCCATACTGAACAGTAGCTGTGCCATGCATGCATATCTGGTCCCATTGACATGCTATAATGGAGCAGATTGCTGCACAAATGGGTTACTAAGTTCAGTGAACTCTGCAATAGATGGATGGTGAGAGCACTTATGCAAAAAGGGGTTCATTACCAGAAGACACACAACATTTGCCCAACAATATTTCATCTTCGGCAATTGGCAAAAGGTTCCTCACTTCGCTGAATTAGGTTTTCTGATTTATTGAATGGATGGGTATTGGCGAGAAATATCAGGAAACAAACACTCCTCAATCGTTGATGGACAAAAGAGAAGCCAACGAAGACTGCTTTAACTGCATTTCATGCTGAATAGCACTTCCTCTCTAGGAGCTCTTAAACATCTTCCAAATATCAATGTAGCCATAACCTTAATTTCTTTTTTCTAAAATAAATATTTGCTTGTAAAGTATAAACAAAATTCAAGCAGTATTTAAGCGAGTGTTTGATTGGTAACAATACTACAGGGCGTGGTGGGTATAGAATTTTTATTGAATGGAAAATAAATTATAAGTGCATTTTCCTTCAATAAAATTTATAACGTATTACATTTTTGTCCAATATAATTGGTAAGCACATTTCATTGTTATCTTATTTTATATTTGGTAATACATTACATTTTTTTACAAATTTAACAGAATAATAGACGTAAGTATATTATCCCCAAATTTTGATCCTGCTTCGCAATATGTTGGAGAGTTAGTAAGTCTGATATGGTGAGTGCCACATATTTATTCACTAAATAAAATAACACCTTACCAGTTTATAAAAAATTGATATCCTTGCAATTTGAGACTTCTTATTTACTAAAGTTTTGAGGTATCTGAAAGACTTCAACTGACAATAGCTCGATTGGCTACCAGCATATTTTAATGGACAACTCATACGCCTAGAAAGAAACATTTCCAACAAATTGCTATTTATTTTTTAAATGATGTTTGTATGTTTGATATTAGTATACCGATCGATAAATAACAAAAAACTAATAAGCACCGGATTAAACCATTTAAACACATGTCAACATGGTATGTTTGTGGGGGCTTAGCACACTTCCGGCTGCCTATTTCTGCCCTTATTTTAGGAGTCTTAACAAAGCCATGAAGCGCATCGTAACTTTGAAACCATAATCAAATGTTTGGTTGAATAATAACAATGGTTAAATTAAGTCGCACTAGAACTAAATAATGGACTATTGGTGACGGTTCGGGGCCTATCTCGAAGGAAAGACCCGGTAACGATATAATGGGAAATTCGCCAATTTTCCCCTCCTTTTCCGCAAAAAAACGTCCGCCGTCCACAAACGCATTTGAAAAAAACTTGGCGACTAAAGATATTTCAACAAAAGGATTAGTTGGTTGATTAATTAACATCGCATGCTCATCTTATTTTTGAACCATGGGTCAGATGACGAGAACAAAACCTCAGCTGGCACCCGACGCAACTCAATATAGAATAAACAAGTTACGGTTCCAGTGAACTGTCGGTTGTAGGTTTTAGTTTGTAAACGCCATTTATACAAGAAATACAGTCGGTAAACATCACAATTTGTGTTATTTTTCGATTAGTAATGAACCATGGTTTGCATAGAGGAGGTATATTTATGGTTTCGGAATTTAAAAGGATCCAAGCGCATCGAAGCTATGTGTACCTTTCTGAACATGTGTTACCCATTAGAACTCCGTTTCTACGGGACGTGTTTAGAAGATTTAGGGAGGAAAGATTTCTACGTCTTCAGAGATGATGAATTCAAAGCCAATGAACTATCAGAGATATTAAAAATAAGAAACATTCACGATCCCTTCATCAGAAGCAAACTCATCGTTGTATTAAGCCTACTTAATTCATCCAATACGATCTGTGCGAAAGAAATATTCAAGGTTTTATCCGATGAAATAAAAATTGAAACTATGGAGAATCTGGGAATTTTGTTTGACATGAAGCTCGTAGACCAATATGTACTTGTTTTAACTCTAGCGCAACGTCATCCAGCGTTTTCATTTGATCAACAAACTTTTCTCACTCATCTTAGCATCTCTTTACAAACTTACGTAAGCGAACTGTATTCCAGAGAAAGGACAAAATGTGAGGTAGGAATCAACCTTGTACACCGATAGGGGATATATTAAACTTAAGAAATGTTAATTATAATACTAAAGGAAATATCTGTGCCCTTTGATTAATGTATTAGTCGTCCAGATGCAAAACGGGTTATATCGAAAAATGAGATTTAGATATCGTTAGCTACTTCATCCCTTTGCCTTAAAAATCTAAAATATAATAAAGGAGCAATACCGTTACATACTCAAAAAAAAAAAATCTTGCAGCAGCAAAAAGAGTTGCAGAATTTGGCTGTTTTTCATGATTTTCTCATTAATAAATATTGGATGTAACCCATTTTGTGTCTAGGCTGCTCATTTGCAATTATAAATTGATACAGATATCAAAATCAAACACTGTACATTTTGAAACATAGTTTATAGGCATAAAGTAAATTGGATTTGTTATGACCTATTTATATAATATTTATGTCCCTGCTGTCCACCCCTCCTTAAAGTAAAATATAGAATCCTGGGAATGTACTTTTAATTCTATTAATTAATATATAAAACCTTCATACAACCCCCCAAACATCTTGCGTAATATTAGGCATTTTTAATATTTATATACATCCATTTATGCCTACTGCCACTCTCTCCTCCCATCAAAGTCAAATTAAATATCCTGGATATGGCCATTTAAAAAAAAAATTCTATCTTAATTAATATATAGACCCTTAATATATCCCATAACCTCCCAAAAATCATAGAAGTAATAAGCATTTTAATAGTATACATAAATTTATCCAACTCTCAAATTAAAATGTAAAATTTTTGGTATGTCATTTTAATTATCTTAATTAATAGGTATATCCTTCCTATACGCAATATAAACCCTGTATTTTTAATATTTATATACATCAATTTATGCCTTACCCCTCAAAGTAAAATGAAGAAACCTGGGTTTGTCCTTTTAACACAGACTTTATATATATATATATATATTCCTCTATAATCACCAAAAAATTGTATTAGTAATAGTAGGCATTTTTTAATATTTATGTACATCAATTTATGCCTTACCCTCAACACTTTAATTCTATCATATGTATAAATAGGCCCTTCATATATATTGACTATATATCCACTCATATTGGTCCAGTAACTAGTCATTATACCAAGGGACTACAAATTAATTTATTATGTATGTTATTATTCTACATTCACAAAAAAACATTGCTTAAATTATATTATTTTTAATGTATAATTTTAAAAAGCATTGTATATCTTAAATTGCTAATAGTAACATATTACGTTGAAAGTCCCCAAGCTCTGTTAAATAAAAATCTTTTTAAGAGGTGTAAACACATTTTTAATTTATTTCTTTGTAATGTGCAATTATATAAGTTTATTTCTAAACGAGGCATAGTGACATATATATTGGTTCGTGCATTGCAATTTTTCCCAGCTTTACCGTTGATTTTTAATTTCTTCTATATGTTAAAACACTTTTCAAATATAAAGCATTGAAAACTTTTAAAAGTCCTCTTTGTTAAAATGTGTGTGTTTGAAATATAATTTTAATTATTTTGCAGTTAAAAATACTTTACAACTTTGATATTTTGCCCATTCTTCAAAGAGTTAAAACTCCAACAGACATTGAATTTTCTGTAATGGGATCACCAGGTTTTAAAAAAATAATGACCCATTTTTAAAAAAATTCTATTTGGAAATTGAAAAACCCTTTTCCTTTCATTGTGAGTGGTTTATCAAAATGTCATATAACTTAGTCATCTTTGTCAGGAGTCTTCATCGCTAAAGGAAGCATTCTGTCATAGTGTTTTTTTAATAATTTTAATTGTTTAAATCCAATTTTTTAAATCGTAAATAGACTCTGTTTTACAATGTTTTCCAAATTAATTGACACTTTACCTAGAAACTTAAAAATTAATTTAGAATTTAAATATTTTCAGAAAAGTAGTATTTTAAAGGTGTTATTTGAATTGGTGTTTAAGGTTTAGCATTTTTTTTTTTAAGATTATTTTTACATTTTAAGAACTTTTGTACTTACAAAAAGATCATATTTAACAAAATAAGGCTAATTATGAGGTTTAAAAAACCAAATGGCATAAATAAACTCCCAACTATTTCATGTTACTAAAGACTTTAATCTACCTAGTATTGTTTATGTTGACGTATCAAATATTCGTTTAGGATTCTGCAAGCCAAAATTCACTCTACTGTGGAAAACCACTTCCTCCACAAGAAATGCCTCATGGGGGTTGTTCCAACATGTCTCATCCATATCGTTATACTTCACCTCGATATTCAGATTCTTCCTTCAATCAAGGTACAAATTTAAAATTTGTTGTTTTTAAATAATGTAAAAATATTTTTCATATTACCCTTGTCTATGCTTCAGAAATCTATAACTTGATTAATTTTCTGCATTTTTTTTAAAGATACAAATGATTTCATTTTTTTAATAAATTCAAATATATAAAGTTTACCAAATTTTCGAATTTGTCCTGTGTATTGTTATTACAAATTTGATTACTTCAGAAAGCACAAATGTCATTTATACGTCTTACAACATTTGGTTATGCTTATTTGTAGTTTTTTTTATGCCCTTATATTATTAAAATGTGAATCACATAATGCTAATACTATAGCTCATCTAATTAAGATATTTGTTTGGTATACCTTAACTTATTTTATGCTTAAAGTGTTTTTTTGAAGTATTGCAAGTCTGTGTGTTTCAATTCTCTATTAACAATTTCCATCAGCCAAATATTGTTACACTAAATATTCTATATCCAGTTGATTTTAATAATATTTGTAAATATTAAAGCTGAGTTATGTAAAATATATATTAAAAAGTTTAATGAAAAAAAAAATTTGTTATTAAAGCAACAATTGATTTTAAAAAAAATTACAACTTTGTTAAGGTACTAACTTATTTTATTTTTTGACAGTTCAAATAACCAATTTGAAAGTGAAACCTCCACATAAAAAAATGTGCTTAAGGATTAGGGTAAGATTACTCTCTTTAAAAATATTTTTCTGAAATTTTTGTTTTCCTTTGTATTAATATATAATACGTTTTTACAGGTTGCTTGGGGGAGCAATAAAATAACAGATGCCTTCAAGACCCCTCATGATCTGCTTGTCTTCCATCAGAAGGTGTCTATATTAGTTTCACTTAAACGATAATTTTATATTACCCTCAAAATCAAAATTGTAATATTCTAATTGTAAATTTCTTATGTATTCGATGCATGCTTTATAGCATTGTTTTCACCTTAAATTACATCTCATCATAATTTAATTAAAACTCAGTTGATTTGTGAAACTAAAACATTTTCAAACTATGTATATATTATGTAACATCTAATACTTATAGCTCTTTCCTTCACTGCAATAATTCAAACATTTGTCTGTCACAAAGCTATTACAAACAAATTCCAACTGTAAGATTTTCGTATTTTACAAAATGAAGAAGTTTAAAACAAATTAAACTTAAATTTATTGCATCAAATGCAAACTAAATCATTGTAGTATTATGGGATCATTTGTATTTATTAAATTGCAAACTAAGTTTTTAAGCCATTCAGTTTTTTCTCTACCTTAAAAAGACAGCAATTTAGTAATTAAAAATTACAGTAAAATTTGTTTTAGTTAAAATTTAAAAAAAAAAAAATTATTTTTGAGAAAATAACTACTACCACAATATTTTGTAATTTCTATTGACTAATTTAGGCATATGTGTTCTGAAGAAAATTTATATAGGTTTCATATTTGAAAAGTTATCTATATGCATTAAGTGCAATGTAAGTATATAATGATGACATCATGAAAGGTAAGAAACTTGGCCTACATGAGTTATGGGTAGCAGAAAGCAAAAAAAGTTATTAATGTGTAAAGTGACATTCTAAATCCTTTCGATTTATGTCCATACATTCAACAATGTGCATTTTATGTAATTGAATCCTCATATTTCTTTTTTTTTATCTTGTATAGTTAGTCCAGTCGTATCCTGCGGAAACTAAGAATAACAATCAAGACAAATGTATACCGCCACTTCCTCGTAAGTTTTCTTCGTATTTTTCAAGTTACTAACTTGTACACAGCTGTATTATAAAAAGTTTACAGATATTTGTTGTTTTACGTTACTGTTATCTGCTGATGAGATGCTTATGTATTGTAAAATCTGGTAACTGAATTTTAATATACTTTCTAATACCCTATTAACCTGAAACTTGGCAAACTTGAAAGTAATTCTTGAATAATTCTCTAAAAACTTAATTATTTTTATAATTCACTGTCTTAATAACATATAAGTTAACCCTTTGAGTACTGAATTATTTGAAGATTTTTATGCCCATGGGACGGATTTGGTGAGTTTCAATTGATCCCATTCTTGACCGACCCTACAACAAATTGTTTGCGATCAACGCCCGCTGACGGGGGTGCCGCAAACATCAACGCCTGCTTCTTAAATTCAGATGACAAGTCAGACTCGTCCACCGTAACTTCACCCAAGTAAGCAGATGACGAGTCTCACTCGTCAAATGTACCCAAAGGGTTAAGCAGTTTGATTTTTTCTATATAAAAAATTAATTTATTTCTTGAAAATCTTTGGACAATGAGTTTTACCCATGCAGGAAAAAAGAAGATAGAGGTGATTTGGTGAGATTTCATAGGAAGTAAGGTAGCAACCTTAAAGTAGGTACAAATCTGGCATTGTGTTTTCAACAAAGAATGCGTACGCACGAAGTTTAAAGTATAAAAACTCAAAAAAAATAACCATTTGTGCAATTTTGAAATGCAGTACCAGTTTCAAATTAATAAAAGATGCTATTATTTCCCCTTCATTGGGTAAAATAAATTATTGCCAAGTACCTGTTCAAAGTAGTGCTTTGTAATAACGCCAAATACGTCACCAGTACCTACTTTTTAAATGATTGCTTACTTCACCAAACCGGTTTTGCACTTGAGCGCACCCCCATCTTCTTCTCTCTTCCTGGCTTTACCTCTCCCCCCAAACGCACACAATCTATTGTGAATGGTAGAATCAAATTAAGAGTCTGACAGAAAATTATTATTAAAAATCTCATAGTTTGGATTCTACATTTAACTTAATGCAATTTTTTTTTTAGATACCATCACAGCATGGAATAAGCAAAGTAATCTGTCAGACAACGTAATAACTGCAGCTGTAGAGTATGTTCAGTAAGTATGCAATTATTATGTATTTCTTTTTTAAAGAAAATTTTCAAAATACTCATGGATTTTCTCAAAGGATTTTGTTTAACTAGACTGTTTTAGCTTAAGAAACTGATAACGTTTCAACCGTAAAAATATACTGTGAAAAACTGGCATATTATGATTTATAGTAATTTTAGTATTAAATATATTTAAAACCATTTGTTTTCCTTTTATAAAATATCAGCTACTTTCCAGATTTCCCAACTTGTTCCCTATAAACAACTTTTTTTTTATTAACAGTCTTTCATCAATAAAATTAAAAATTGTAGAATTTTTACTAAAATGTTCTTATTTCCAGCATGTTTTGGCTATAAAAGCAAAGTAAATCATTACAGCTGCCTTTAAAAGACTTTATTTGTATTAAAAACTTTTTGTGAATAGACCATGATAAGTTTAATCTACTTAGATGCACTTTCTAGAAATTTTTGTTAAAAAAATTCTGAATTTTCTTATATTTTTTTTAATATGCTTGTTAAGCTAAATTAAACTGTTAAGAAAAAATCATCCTCAAGTCAATGTTAAGTGTGGTTGAGAAATAAAATATTACATATTAAAATTAACACAGTTTTCTATGGCTCCGTCAAAACAAAAACTCTTGTATCTCAAAACCGCCTTTTGTGATGTGATAAGTTTTTCCACCAATCCAATGATATACAGTTTGGAAATTTCTTAGTTTTTAGTTAATTAAATTTATTCATTTATATATTTTAAAATGAAAAAATTATGTATATTTTTCAGACAATTGAATTCACGTCTACCTGGTTATGTTCTTGAAAGCGAATATGTAAGAAATTTCTTTATGCCTTCGTTTCCAAACCGAGCTGTTCTTACGAGAAACAACAAAGGCTCTGATTCTGGTCAATTTGATATGCCGCCCAGGAACTCTCGCCTACGCTCGTTGACAATATACAATTCTCAAATATCGGAAAATTCTCCAAGGCATCGCCCTGAAAGCAGACAGAAAGCAGTTCCAGCGCATAGCCATAAGGAGGAAATAAAGAATGGGTTATTATAAAAATTTACTTATTTATTAGTAATAAACTTACTGTGTCTTCCAAGTTATAGTGATTTAATTTTAAAATGAAAAACTTTTAATGAAAGTTTCTATAACTATAATATACTTTATTAATATATTTTTAGTGTATAATTCTTATTAAATTTTACATTAGAATTTGTAACTGCTTAGCCCCTTCAGTGCCAGAGACGTACCCATCGTACATCAAGCTATATACATGCTGAAATATCAATATCATACATGGCGTGTCACAATGTTGTTAGTTGTTATACAAAATACTTTTAACTGGTTTTGTTCACACTAGCTTGATTGATTTTCTCTGTGGTACTGTGTTACGCAGTATTGCCAGGCCTGTCCAATAATCTGGAAACCTTAACAGTTGGGAATTTTTAGTTTTAAAATTCCCTGAGTTGAGAAAATGTATGCCTGAAGAAAATTAATATTATTAGCAAATGAAAGCGAGGGAAGATTAGAAATTGCCCAACTTGTAAGATTAAACTTTAAATTAGACATCAGAACGAACAATGCATACAAGAAATCGAAATTTTCAAGAGAACTGTTTATTATTAACTATTCTATGAAAAAGTTGATAAGTTGGAACTGGGAATTTTTAGCTCTGTTGAGTTGGGAATTTGGAATCGTTAAGTTTGGTTTGGTTAAAAAACCTTGCACTAAGAGCTGCACATTGGATATTGGCGTTGGTTCACGGCCTATCTCGAAGGAAAAACCCGGGAACAATACCTCGTATTTTTTTACCATGGTGAGTTAAGGGGGAACAACACCTGACCTGGCACCCAACATCGTTAAGTTGGGAAATTTCTTGTCTAATTTGGATGACATCTAAAGGGGAATTCACCGTGGTGAATTCCCCTTTAGATTCATCTCTTATCAGGCCCCTACAGGCCTGATAAGAGATATTGTACAGTTATGAATTTAGCTTTGACTATTAATTGTTTTGAAAGTATTCACAGACGTGCTATAAGACATTATCAAATTTAGTTAATTTTCTCACTGAGTATTGCATTTGCTTTTCATAATTTGAAAAAATTATCTGGTGTAGAAGGGGTTAAGTTTGAAAATGTTTCAGTTGAAAAGTAAATAATTTAAAAGTGTTAAAGCATTCTAATTAAAATAATTCTACTCTATAATAATTTATGAACTTTAAATTCAAGTATGAGATGGAAACTATAAAATTTGGGCAAGGGACTGAAAAATAAAGTGTTAATAATGTGCCTTTACTCCACAAATACTAATTTTTAGAATATATATTTTTTTAGGAGCGGTGCATGTGCTCGGCCTTCCCCGGTGAATTCCCCTTTAGATTCACCGCTCTCTTCGCCCTATGCTTCTCCTTTGAATTCGGAAACAAATTCCCGTGCTCCATCTCCATGGAATATTGCCCCTCCTACCAATTTAGAGCGCAGTGCAGAGAGGATGCAGACAAAGGAGATGCCTGAACAATGGGATTCAGTTCGAAATTTCAAAGTCGAAGAGGTATTGATTTACTTAGTGTACATTTTATTCCTATTTTGCAAAATGTTTCAATACAAATTTTGGGAAAGCGCTAAATTTCTATAAACCCAGCCTATATCAATGGAATTGCATAGAAGATTTTGAATCTTCAATTTGTTGCCTTTTCATGTTTGTAAAAGAATGTTAGTTGAATTTCTCAGCTAAACTTTACTTTTATTGACATCACCTTCAAAAGTAAACTTTAGTGTAATTTAAGTCTAATTTATTAGTGGATTTAGAATGTCAGGGAAAAATTAATGCTTCTGAAAGATTTGTAAATTGATTAACTGAAAATAATTTTCTTTTACATTTACGATAGAAATTAAACAGTGTGTGCATAAAATGTTATAAATTTGCAATGACCTATAGTTAAGTAGTAATTTTATCTATATGTTTTCCTGTAATTAACACATCAAATTCTGAAATAAAAGTTGTTTAGAGAAAAAAGTCATTCATTAAAAATTTAAGTACTAACCTTGTTATATACATTCTTTACATTTTAGTACAGGCTTTTATAATATTAGCTGCTTAAATGTTGGTGTATTGTACCATTCAGCTAAGAAATAGTCAGTTTAATTTACTAGTTAATCAATTAACTTATATATATTATCAAATTTTCTTACAGCTTCAAGCAATGCCCATTTCTGAACTTGAAAATCTAGGTATTGTTAAAACAGATAGACCCAAGATGAAAGATCCTAATAGGAAAAGGTAAACTAATAATTTTCACTTTGACCTTTGAAAATGCTTGTTGGAGTATGGAGTTCTATATATACAATTTTCCAATATACATTTTTTATGTATTGTGAATATTTTTTTTTTATATAAATTTTCTCTGTTTTTATTATGAAAGCTATTTTCTCTCCTTAATATTCTATCCAGGGTTTGTAAAAAAAATTGATGATTTTTAAAAGCCAATCCGGGTGTTTTTTAGATTTTACTTAAGAAAAACAAGTTATTTTCTATATTCTTTATTGTACAAATACTTGCAAATTTTATTCGTATTTGAAAGCTTATTTATAAAAGGGATACAAGACAAAGTTATCCCAGCCTGACACACTACACTTTCATGTTCAGTATATTAAAATTGGTTGTTTTTTATACTTACCTTTCTTTTAAAAAAAACATTCAGAATTATTAAAGCTGAAAGTATTATTAGTTGAAAAGAAAGTGAGTTTTCTTTATCTTGAAGTTGAAAAAATAATTATATAATATCAAACGGGTATATATTTATCATCAAAGGTGAATTATGATACACTACTTAAAGAAATAACAAATGATTTTAAAAAAGTGAAATTTTTTATTAGATTAATCAAACCCCAAAAAACACTTGATCATGGGTTTTATTGTATTTTTTTAAATGCTTTTTTTAAACCCATCCAGGTTTTTGTGGGTGGATCCAAAGCCCTTATTCTAACCTAAAGGCCCGTTCAGACTGGCATCGCGACGCGCGCGTCGTGTTTTTCCCTACTTTTCCCAATCGCGTGGCAAAAAATCCCCGAAAACCCGTCGCGCGACGCAGATCGCGTGAGTTGAACCGGTTGAACTTCATCGCGTCTCGTCGCGCGCGATGACCAATCACAATCGAGTATTGAACAAGTTCCGTGCCGAACCTAGTAGCGCTGAGAAAACGGGGTTCTTTTTCAAAATACTACTTTGATTAGAAAGATGTTTGAAAGTGAGAAAGCCGTGTATCTGCAGATACACTGATTTGTTCATTGACAGTGCGGAATCGTAAACAAAATAAGAGTTTTCTGCACTAGGAAATCTGCAGATTCACATATTCGGAATCGTGAAAGTGCAAAAGTTTATTTTAATTGCAAATTACGCCAAAAAAAAAGCGCTAAATGTTAAATATCGGTGACTGAAGACATTTTCATCTACGTGGGCCGTAAGAATGTTAATAAATTCCTGTGCACTTGGCAAACTTGTGAAACATTCGTCTTTTTTTAAAAGTGAAACTTCTTAGTTTAATTTTTTGAATAAAGCTAAATGTTTCACAAAATTGCTAACTACTTTTATGATTTTGCCAAGTCAGCAGGAATTTATAAACATTGGGTTGCGAGGGTCATGAGAGACAATCTTATAAATAAATAATTTAGAATAAAGTTTTTTAAATGATGCAATTAAAAAAACACAAGAAATATTAATGCTACAAAACACTATATATATATAAAAATATATATATTAATTTATGCTTTTATGTTTACTTACTTCTAACCATTATTTATGTTTTAAACTAAAAGTTAAGCTAAATATTCGCTTATTTGAGATTTAAAGCATTTTAAACATGTTAATGTTTCTCAAAATTCTTGAAATTTTATAATTGATATTAGCTATTAAACAAATTTAAATAGTCATTCAGCATATTCCATGTGAAAAGGTGTAATGTATATGTTTATTAAATTTCACTACAAAACATTTTAAAATAGTATCTTGTTTTATGTAAACAATTTTCAATACAAATGACACATTTCACAAATGCAATTGCATATTAAACTTGTACATTTCATTGCATTTAACAGTGAGTTCTCTCCTCATGCAGGGAAATAAGTCTTAGGTGGATAAACACAGAATGAAAAAGAAAAATACTTGGTTGTACTTGAAACTAATACACTAATAAAAAATAATTCTGGGGAAGCACAGTACACAACGACCTGCTAAAAGGGGGTCCGAACCCCTCCCGAAGTAAATTTAAACAAATAATTTTCAATATAACAGAATTAATTATTAAATTAAGTCAATATGTATTATTAACATTAATTTCATACAATGTGTAGCTTCAATTTTAAATAATTAATGGTTTTATTACATTTTTCCTGTCTGGACTAGGGCTATAACACATAAAACATTTTGAGGCCAACTGAAAGATTTAAAATTAACAAATCAACAGTGCTAAAAAATTCCCCTTTACAATTTATCGACATTTAAATTTTATTTATAGATTTGGTTTAAAGGCTTTAAACAAACAATAGTAAACTACAACATATGTTTAATTAATTTCATTTATTGAAAAACATTTTATTTGATAACACGAAGAAATCATCGTACAAAAGGTTAAAATTAGGGATTAAACGGATATCCAGTTTCCGCCTGAATTTTAACTATCCGGTATCCAGAAGCAAAGTGCCAAATATCCGGATGAATAAAATGACAGATTTTTTTTTATGTCTTTTGTTACCAATCTTTTGTTCCCGCTTTAAGTATTTTCCTGAACATACTAACTATGTATTCCACAGATTCGTCCTAAATTTTTTGTCGGGCTATTCAGGTGGGAAAAGAGAGTGAAGTCATAACTTTTTCCTAAAACCTGACCAGGTGTGTTTCAGACATGCTGGGTTACAGAGGATAGTAAGGAAGATATGCTGCAGACATTCAGAACCAGCCACTAGCTATCTTCGAGTTTGACCCTTCTTATGATATGGAGGGGGGGGGGGCAGGTCCTTCCCCAGAATTCGTCAATGTTTGTTACATATTGAATTACAAAACACCTGAAGCACACACAAATATTGATGCAATCGACAAGTAGAGCAAAAGAGGATACGATTGGGTAAAAAACAAAAGGACATCAGTTACCCCATTTCCTTTGAAAGAAAATGAACTGAGCGTATGAGCAGGGAGGGAAGATACGTTGGAGTGTCGAATTTTGCTACCGAGCATAGAGTTTGCTGCTGATCAGGGAAAAGGGCTATCGTTCATAGTCTTGTAAAAGCGAAATTAGGTTATAGGATGTTGTCTCTTTCCGGGATGTAACACGGAACATCCCGAGGGACAAGCAAGATGTTGGGAGAGGATTGTGCCGTTAGACAGGGAGGCACAGGATTGTTGAGGGGCTGCTGAGTGGTTGTTGCAACAATGCCGGGTGAAGAGTAGACCGGAGTGCTGTCGCAGGTTGTGGAAACCACTTTGGAGTTGTGCGTTGTTGTGAAGTGAGGTTGTAGGAGTTTACGAAGACCACCCTGGAACTGTGCTGAAAGGTGAAGAATGAACCCACGAGTTGAAGTGTATGTGATTTTACTAGTAGTCCTCATTGTAGAAGTGTGCTATTGGAGGGAATCTGTGCAGATGACCAGATCAATAGAGTGGTACCTTGTGGGGGTCACTTCATATACGCAATACTCCAAGTGATCACCTTAGACTGACTGGTAGAGTATTGACGTTCCATGCAGAAGGTCCTCGGTTCGACTGAGAGTGACAGCCAAAAAAGTGCATAGCGCTGCAGTATGTTGAATTACAGGGACGATTGCATTGTTGTCTGCAGCAGGAATGCAGTTTATGGTTCAATCCCGATTATCAGTTGAGAGGGCTTACATATGTACGAGAGAGAAGTGTGCGGAGTGTAGACTTCTGGTTTATTGGTCGTAAATGGTGGTCGCATAGTTGCAGTACTTATAGGTTTTCACATTCACAGTCAGTTTTACAGATGTAAGTTATATTGTTATTGGCGGGGTACTGGTCGCGGAATTGTTGATATGGACAGCGGGAAAGGTAAAGGACCATATAGTCTTCTGCCAAGTTACTTGTCCAAGAATGTTCTCTTCCGTATTAATTCAGTGTTGGAGACACTTCTGGGGGATGGTCCTACGTGTTTTCATTCCCTTATTGTGCCCTGAATGTTTTTTTTTTGTTGTTGAATTCCAGAGAAGAGCAAAAATGGGCAACTGTACTCCTTCACAATAGGAAAAGTCTGCGAATCGGCTATTCGCTTATTTACTATTGGTGTGTAATATATTTGCATGTGATAAGCAGTATAAATGTTCAAATGATATAAGATTGTAACACTTATGAATACAAATAAATAATTTTGTTCCGCCTGACGATATACTTTCGTTGTTCGTGAGAATTATTTTTGATACAACTTCAATAATCGGTAAACAGCACATCGTTTTGAAAACAGAGGTTTGCAGACTTTACACGCCAACACGAGATAGACATGCGCATGCGCGTATTTCTACTCAGCGATTGGTTAGAGCGGAAGTGATCATCGCGAGACGCGCGGCTCAGTCTGAACGCATTTTGAGAAAAATCCCTTCATCGCGCGCGACGCGACGCACGCGAGTGACCAGTCTGAATAGGCCTTAACTTAGGAACCCTGTTCCTAACCTACTTTTGTGTTTTGGATATTAAAAATAATTAATTCATTGTATTCAAATTTTAAATCTACAGTTTTTCCATAGTTACCTATGTGAATAGGATTTAGATTTCTTATTATGAAGTATTTAATCATTTGTAATCCAGCTGTTCTCATGAGAAACTACAAATGCACAGATTCTTGTAAATTTCATAAAGTTACATGCCCATTTTGTCACTTTACAGTTTCTATTTTCTAATTGATAATATAACAACTGTGAAAAAGAGAGAGACTTTAGAGCAGTGTTTCTTAACCTGTGGTTCATGGACCCCTTGGGGGTCCATTGGTCATATTTTGGAGGTTCGCCGACTGATCCTAATTTTTAAAATGTTTGCATCAATATTTAGCCAGCAGTGGTAACCCGGACCTACTTCGTCCTTAGCGCGCTCTGTATGGCAACCCTGTTTCTTTTTCCGCTCCTCCGGAGAAGAGAATTTGAGGCGCTTTTTCGCGCATGCTCATTTATTCCTCTTTTGTTTTAGCCTTTTCATTGGTCGATAATTTGTTTGAGTTTGAAATAGCGGTATAATTTTAAACTTGATTCACGATTTTATTTCCGTTGGATCTGCCCTGGAGGTAAGACGTACATTTATTTTTGTCTTTCATCTGTTTGTGAGTAGCATATTTTTTTGGTGTTTTCTTAGCTTATATTATTGCTAAATGCTTGATTTCACTATGGAATTAATTTCTTGCTGAAGTTTTGAATGCGAAAAATAAATTTTCAGTTGGCTATTTTAGTGTTTTACCAGTCATGGGTAAGAAAGCGTTGTTAGAATAATGTATGAAAGAGGGAATGATTTCATCGATGTATAAATGTCCAAAATGTGGATTACAAATGAGTTTGAAGCCGAGACATAAGGGTATATCCTCCATCGATACAAGATTCCTTGCCGCTTTTTCAAGTGTTTTTTTGTGTCTTAATGTTTGTTCTTAATGTTTCATTTGATTATTTGAAATAAAACTATTACTATTGAAATAAAAATATTAAAATAATTAACTAATAAAACAGAATATATTTTGTAATAAATGATGTTTAAGCAATTTTTTTTTCACAGAGGGGTCCGTGACATATTTAAAATTTTTAAAGTGGTCCATTGTGCCAAAAAGGTTAATAAACACTGCTTTAGAGTTTTAATTTAAGGGTCATTCCATATCAAATCAACGGAAAAAAAAGGATTTTGACACCCACCCCCTCCGATTTTTTTAAAATTTGGTGAAAACGCTTTCCTTGTGGGTCAAAGTAAATATCCGAAATTTTTTTGCTGTTTCTCAAATAGTTTTTATTTCACAGCCATTCGAAATTTCAGAAATTCAGCTCATCTTGCACGTTTGAGATTTTTAAAATCAGTCGCATATATCTAGAGATAAAATTATTTCTCCAGAACTATTCATTGGATCTCTATGATTTTTTTTTGACAAATCAATAAAAGCATATTGATGTTATAAAAAAATACTTCCTTCCTCAAAATCAATAAAAAAAATCCAGGAAAAAATTTGAAAGAGGCAAGTATTTAATATTTTTTGTAGAAAAACTTACTTTATAAAATCGAAATTATCTAAAAGAGGGTCCTCCACAATTTTAATTTTTTATACATGAAAATAATTGTAAGAACATGTTTTATCATAATAAAGAATAATATTGATGGCTATTTTTCTCTTTATAGTAAAAAATTTCACTTTTGTCGGCCATCTTGAAAAATCACATATCTTGAAATTTTTTTAAAACAAACACATTTTTATTTAGCAATATAATTATAATACTGAAATTTTTATATAGTCATTTGTTGTTCTGAAAACATGCATAAAATATTTTAATTAAATAATTTTGAAATAACAATTTTAAAGTCCCTTTAATTAAAACTTAATTTCAAGAAATTTGTTTTCTAGTCTATACGTCAGTTCAACGAGACCATGGCACTTACCACCTCCATTTTTTATAAAAAATATGTGTAAACTCTTTCTTTGTAGATAAAACTATATATACAAAATTATTTTGCTGTATCTCAAATAGTTTTCGTATTACAGCCATTCAAAATCTCAGCTCATCTTACACATTTAAGATTTTCAAAATGAGGTGCATATATCTTGATATAAAATTCTTTCTCCAGAACTATTCATTGTATCTCTATGATTTTTTTTTTAAATCAATAAAAGCATATTGATGTTATAAAAAAATATTTCATTCCCCAAAATCAATATAAAATTTGAAAGAGCAAGAATTTGATCTTTTTTTGTAGAAAACTTACTTTATTAAATTTAAATTATCGAAAACAGTGTCCTTCAAAATTTAATTTTTTTATACATAAAACTCATTGTAAGAACATGTTTTATCATAATAAAGAATAAAATAGATGGCTTTTTTACTCTTTATAGTAAAAGTTTGCACTTTTGTTGGCCATCTAAAAACTCGCAC
Organism: Troglohyphantes excavatus; assembly: GCA_963932185.1. Lineage (NCBI taxonomy): Eukaryota > Metazoa > Arthropoda > Arachnida > Araneae > Linyphiidae > Troglohyphantes > Troglohyphantes excavatus. Next base: position 53,539,941 of record OZ010673.1, on the reverse strand, counting down.
TTGTTGAAATTTAAAAAAAAGTAACATTTTTATTTATCAATAAAATTATAATGCTAAAACTTTTGCATGAATATTTGTTATTTTGATACCATTTACTTAATTAAAATATCTAGTTAGATTAAATATTTTTAAAAAAAATTAATAGTGTAACATTCAAAGTATTCATAAAATCAATAGTTCTCTGTCAACTCAAACTATCAATTTCTTCAGTTCCTTTATTACTTAATGGCATTCACTTGATGTTATCTTTCCCACACTACATTTTGTAGGTTCCACTTTTCAGTTTTATACTTAACTACAATTTGAAAACCATTTAACTAACCAAAATTAAAATTATCCTTCCGAGATATTCTTTATAAAAGTGTGACCAATAAGTTCATTCCCAACTTCTTTTCTGTCCATCTCTTTCAACCATCTCCATGTGAACATTCCATAGCTCAAGTGTTTACATTATGTCCCAATCAAATGTCTACAACACATGGAGGCCCTTGTAGGGAGGCACATACACTTATGAGAATTTTCCTTTTTTTTTGTCTGTGATCACCAAAAATAAAGAAAGTTGCAAAATTGAGTATGGCTATAGACTAGAAAACAAATTTCTTGTAATTAAGTTTTAATTAAATTAACTTCAAAATGTTTATATAAAAATTATTTAATTCAAACGGTTTATGAATGGTATCAGAATAACAAATAATTATATAAAAGTTCCAGAATGACAAAAGTGCAAATTTTTACTATAAAGAGTAAAATAGCCATCAATTTTATTCTTTATTAGGATAAACCATGTTCATACAATTATTTTCATATATAAAAAAGTAAAATTGTGGAAGACCCTCTTTTTGATAATTTAGATTTAGTAAGTTTTTCTACAAAAAAATCAAATACTTGCCTCTTTCAAATTATTTCCTAAAATTTTATATTGATTTTGGGGAGTGAATTTTTTTTTGTAACATCAGTATGCTCTTATTGATATTCCAAAAAAATTTCATAGAGATACAATGAATAGTTCCAGAGAAAGAATTTTATATCTAGATATATGCGCCTCATTTTGAAAATTTTAAATGTGTAAGATGAGCTGAGATTTTGAATGGCTGTAATACGAAAACTATTTGAGATACAGCAAAATAATTTTGTATATATAGTTTTATCTACAAAGAAAGAGTTTACACTAATTTTTATAAAAAACTGAGGTGGTAAGTGCCATGGTCTCGTTGAACTGACGTATAGACTAGAAAACAAATTTCTTGAAATTAAGTTTTAATTAAAGGGACTTTAAAATTGTTATTTCAAAATTATTTAATTAAAATATTTTATGAATGTTATCAGAATAACAAATGATTATATAAAAATTTCAGTATTATAATTAGATTGCTAAATAAAAATGTGTTTGTTTTTAAAAAAATTTCAAGATATGTGATTTTTCAAGATGGCCGACAAAAGTGAAAATTTTTACTATAAAGAGAAAAATAGCCATCAATATTATTCTTTATTATGATAAAACATGTTCTTACAATTATTTTCATATATAAAAAATTAAAATTGTAGAGGACCCTCTTTTTGATAATTTCGATTTAATAAAGTAAGTTTTTCTACAAAAGTTCTGGAGAAATAATTTTATCTCTAGATATATGCGACTGATTTTAAAAATCTCAAACGTGCAAGATGAGCTGAATTTCTGAAATTACGAATGGCTGTAAAATAAAAACTATTTGAGATACAGCAAAAAAATTTCGGATATTTACTTTGACCCACAAGGAAAGCGTTTTCACCAAATTTTAAAAAAATCGGAGGGGGGTGGGTGTCATGGTCCCGTTGAATTGACATGGAATGACCCTTAAGTGAGTGTAGTTCATCGATTTATTTTAAATTGCCCTGTATTTCTTTCAGTCCTCCCAATGGTATAGTAGGTTGCTACCTACCCAAAAATGCCCTCCTCTTAAAGTCTGCCTCACTCCCTCAACCTGCTAGTAACGAGAGCTCCCCGGTGTGCTCAGAGTACTCAAGCCCTCCCCAGAGCCCGTCTCCTAGTGAACATTGCAATCAAAGTGGATCTCTCAGTTCTGGGAATGAAGAAAACAACGAAAAAAGTAAGGCCATTTTTATCCAAGGATAGTGAAGACTATATATATATATATATATATAAGGTGTGCTGGTTCCAGCGCTTTCTGACGGAGGGCGGGGGAAGTATATTATTGACGTCATACCTCCATACCATACCTCCTCCCTCTGTGGGCGTGTCTAATGCTCTCGTTTGTACAGTCGTTTTAGGAGTCTACAGAGCAAACTTAATTTAACAAGAATTCTTGTTTTTAACTAATCATAAATTTATTTAAAAGAAAACAGTTAAAATTTGCTTCAGAAAAACAAATTTGAATCGATTTGCAGAGTGGTTTAGTTATTAAAATAGCCAGGAATCAATTTGAACCAATAGTTCGTGAGGTGCTGCCATCTCTTTTTTTTTTTTAACTATTTAAAAGTGATATTCGCTAACTTTATTTAGTATTTGCTACATTTTAAGAGTTTAAATTATATTATAAGGATTGCATTTAGTATGCAAAAGATTTGCTTAATAAATTAAGCGAATTAAAACAATATTAGCTGCCATAAGAACATGTCCATGAATTTTGAAAGAGTAAATTGGGGGTCGGAACCATCAGGTCAATGCATTTGTATTGGACATATTAAATGAGTTACAATTTCAATCAAGTAAAATACGGGGACATAACAAAACAAGGACAGATTAGTAGTGAAGCACTATTATTTACACAATTATTTACAGATATTTACATTATTTTGCTAATTAAAATTAAATCACCAGTTGTTACCCAACCGGGGATCGAACCTAAGTAGCAATGCTTGAAACACGCAGCCAATGAGAATGATCAAAAACCCATAGTAAGACGGAGTAAAAATGTCCTTTCCCTGCCCACTTTCAAAAAGCGAAAAAACAGCACACCTTCTATTATTATATATCCACTATCCTTGATTTTTATCAATGTTCTATCAGGGGTGAGATTCTTCCGATTTATTTTTATTTACCAAAATATTCCTCTTTTTTTTTTATATGAAGAAATATAATACTTTCCCTTAAAGTGATCTTTACAGGAAACTAAACTTTGATACTATTTTCCACCATAGAAGACTATCAATTATTTTTAACAATATCCTCTTGTATACTTCTGCATTGTTGAATATGTTATGAAATGTCAATAACACACAGGCTGAACAATTTTTCTATTTTTGTGTGAGCTCCTCATGTAATTCTATTCTAAACGGGTTGCTTAAGCAAAAAAATTATGTTATCACTAAAGTAGTATAAAATTTTAAAACCGTAATTTACAAGTTTGTTTTATATTAAATATATGAATTAAATCATTATTTCTCCAGTGTGGTATTTTTGTTGGGTATGTAACACTCTTGAATGTTTCATTACTTAAAATGTCTTTCGTGAAAAATTCCCTTAGATTTTTTGTTTTAAACTATTTTGTGGATGTCGCTTATAATTGTCTCAGGTTTTTGTTTTCAGCTTTTTTCTTTTTGGTCAATTCCATCCCTGATTCTATGTAACCTCCTAACTTGTATAGATTACCCATTCAATGTACAATTTTCTAGTGAACGATATTTTAAAAAAATTCTGTGGTTTTATGAGGATATATTTAGGCAATCTAATTTTGATGGGGGTTTTCATCATGGTTTTTGATCACATAGGTGTATAGAAATTGATTTTTCTGAATAGTTCAACATTGAAAACATGTCCCACACGAATAATTTACAATACAATTATATAAACTAGTGATGCAATGGATATATATCTGGCAGGATATCCAGCTACAGTATTTTAGTTTGACAATTCATTTCATAATTTTTTTTTAAATCATTGATTATGTCATGTTAGCATTTCAATTAGTGTAAAAATAGTAAATCAATATTTTTTTATTAGAAACGTTTTAAACTGAATACTTTTATAACAGACCTTTACCCTCTCTGGTTTTCTTAATGGAATGCTCATTAGTTTGTGTGTAGTAATAAGTATATAAAACTTGTCTTTGCACTTTACTCTCCCCTTTTCATTTTTGGAATGTCCTCCCATTCTTCTATCCTCTACCCCTGCCACTTAATAATAAGAATATTGAAAATAAACCAAATTTTTTTATTAAACTGGCTTTTATTCACATCTTTTAATATTGCAATCTTTATTTATTATATATATTACTTTTATTATACAGTATGTTGGCTGGATATTTGTTGTATCGTTAATATAAAACACACTAACTTTAAAATTTCTACCAGTATGCCATTTTTAAAAAAATGATAGGCTGTCTTAGTATACGATCAATTACAAATAGTTCAGCTACATACATGCACTATGACTGAAATTATAAATTTAGAGTGTTGATTCAAATAAGCCGACACAAGTTCTTTTTTAAAGAAATATTTATCTATAGTTAATTTCAAAACACATCTGTCATTCTGGTTTCTTATTTTTAGGAACTCATTTAAAGCCTCTGAATGACCTGTGTAAAGTCGAGGAATCTGAGCCGAGTATTCATGATTCTCCTTTTAAAGCAACAGAAGACGATTCTGCCGGTATGAAAGGGAACATGAACCGCAATTCAGTATCAGTCATCCCCTTTGCAGTGCCCTACAGCTCTATTATCACTCAGCTACCTCCTCCGCAAAACATGAAGCCTATGTACTTACCAATACCATGTAGAACCAATAATGTGCCACAGCATTTGAGTCCTGGTGCCGTTGTTTTTGATACTCAGTTTTCAAGGGTCCCCCTGCCAAGTGCTCTTACGTTTCTACCGCCAGGACCGCAGAGGCCCCATGCTGCAACTCCAGACAGGGTCTTATCGCCTCCAAGCATGCCAATCTCCACTGTGTCGCCTTTCCCAGTCGTGACATCCGGTTGCACCACAGTCCCCAGTGCCAGCTGTAGCATTACCACTCATCGAAGCAGCAACGTGACGGCTGTCACAAACTCAGGAGCGTCGAACAGCCGGTACTCTTTGAAGAATCCCAGCCTGTTCAGAGATGGTGATATGATCAACAAGCCTGGAGAAACCCCCTATGCCACCGGGTATATACTGAACACTTCTTCACCACTAACTGCAGTGTCATGCTCCTGCTTTACAACAAATTCCGCAAGACCCTCTCCAGCGCCTTCCCCGTCTATTATGTCTCCTGGAGCAACACAGCAACCTACTGCAGTGCCTGTGTCCATGTCTTACCTCGGAATGCCATATCTGTTCCATTCCATACCGTTCCATACAGCGAACGGCTTTGTGCCCCAGCCGGGACTGACGAACTCGGGGCAGGGCTACAGTTATACCCTGCCGAACGGACTTGCTGCAATATCTCCAGAGCTTATCTATCCGGGACAAACCTTTGCGCTACAGTCGAACCAGAGCAACCATTGTCCTGTTGCCACCCCTGCGTCCCAGTGCTATGGGTTTCCGCAGACTACTGCCGTCCCAATTAAGTTGGTGACTTGCTATAACTGCGGGAAGGTAGGACATCGAGGATTGGATTGCAAGGAGCAGACCATGGATGATATGTCAAAACCAGGTAAAGACCTAAATTGTTTTATTTTTTTTCACTTGTGCAGCGCATATATGCAAAATATATTGTTAATTATTTGATATTAATGGAACAGGTTGCTCATTAATATTAGATGCTCTTGTTGCCTAAAAAATGCAAAATCCTCCATATTCATTGTAACTATTTTTTTAATCAAATAAAGTATAAAAAATTGATTATTAAAATTATTGTTCGAATGGATTGCTTTCATTGTTACTTTAAAGGTGCAAAAGAATTTGGCTATCTCACTGACGTTCAAATAAGAATGCAATTGTTTTTTGGAGGAGCAGCTTTCAACAATTACTCCTGAAAATCGCTTCTAGAAATAGGCCTGGTAGGAGATATTGTACAGTTAAAAATTTGGCTTTAAATATTGTTTTGAAAATATGCCATGAAAAATTGTTAGAAATAATGCTATAAAATTTACTATTTTTTCAAAGCATATAGACCTACTTTCAACAGCTGATATGAATATATGATATGAAGCTGATATGTAAACTCTTTACAATATATTCTCTGAATCTCTATTTTTAAACCATTATTTGTTTAATTTATTTTACTTAATTACAATGTTATCCTTTCTTTTTTTAGGTAAATTCCAGTTGAACTATGCCCCGGTACCAAAGATGCCTGATAGTCATGAATAGCTAAAATTTGTTGGATTAACAGAAAAATAACATTTTCAATTTTATTTAAAATGCTTAGCTGAAAGCTTTTTCTTTATTTTTAACAGTGACTTGAATCGAATGCACTGCAATTTATTTATACCACATTTTGTATTATAGAAAAATGTTAAGTTTCAAAATGTCTGGCAGATTTTAAATCTCTAGTTATTTTGAGTGTTGTCCGTGTGATCTAATTATTGAAATATATAGAATATTATATGTGTATATATTTTATTTTGCTCATTTTTTTCCTATTTTGTTTAAATCTTTCTGTGCAAATAGTCTTGTCTAAAGAAAGTGAGAATTTAAAAAACTGTCCGTTCTAGTCTTTGTAATGTGTGTAGATCAATAATATGCCAAAAGATAAGTAAAATTTGTTATGCAGGTAAAAATGGCTGCACATTGAAATTGAATGAATCCCAGTAGAGAATGTGAAATTTTAAAATGATTCAATCATTGTGCATGGTGAATATTAATTTTTAAGTATTTAATTGTACATTTTCATGTTTACTTAGTCAAGGTCGTTTTTTTTCTGAGGCAGTTTTTAATTTTATTCAAATTTCTTTGTATGTTTTAGTCATTTACAAATTGTAATTATCAAAACAATTGTGTGTTTGATAGAGAACTGCTTTTCCTGCAGAGGGGGAAAAGGTAATTTGCTGTAAATTTGGTAACAGGTTTTTAAACAAAAATCATTTTGAAATACGTAATTTGTAGTATGCTTATCAAATGAAAATTTTAATTGTGCATCATCAAATAATATGCACTCAAATACTTCTTCATAAAGTCAAGTCCAAGCGCATTGATATTTTATATTTTAAAACACAAGATTTGATTGAAAATGTACATATTATTAACCCAGAGATTTTTCTAATTTTTTTGTTATAATTTATTGAATTGAAAAGAGATTTTTATTCTCCTATCGTCAATTTTTTACTGTAAATGTTGCGATTTAAACTTTTATAATAAATTGTAGCGAAAGTGTTGAATTTTATGAAAATCAGTTTTTAACCCTTTGTCTCTCCCCGTGTTACAAATCGCAGTTAGGGTATCCTTCCTACTTGAATACTTTGCTTCTTATACAGAACTGTGATTTTTTCTTCATATTTATAATATTGTGTATGAAAAATACTGTGCTTCATGTCAATGATTAATATGCCATTTAATACAATATATATTTGAAAAGGCTGCATTGGAACACATCTAAAAGGATGTGAGTTTTAGCAATAAAATCGGAATAAGCAATAATTTCTGATATTCACCAAGTTATTTTCATGGTAAGAAAAATGCAGACGTTGTTTAACATCCATGTAGATTTTCAAAACTTTCTATGACTTAAGCAGGTACTTATTCCTGAGATTAAATATGTGTAAATACATTGCGCATGATTTTAAAGATTGATTTTAGCTAAACACACAATAATAAGGCTGTGAATGTTACTAAAAAGTGAGTCACACACTCATGTAAATATATATTTGCTTGAATCAATTTTAAATTATGAATTGTATATATTTTGTTTGCATGTTCGGATGTTTACACATATGTTTTGAAGAGAGTGACAGGTAAAATTTTTAAGTTGCCAAATTGAAATAGAATATATTTCTAGGATTGTGTGTGCTGATATGTATGAGACTTCATAATTATTTTATGAATAGGAGAAACGAAAATGTTTTATGTAATTATTAAACATGTATTGAAATAAATGATATTTGATCCAAAATTATATTTGAGTTGATTCTCTAAGGACATTACTAGGTTAAATGCCATTCACTTTTGAATTTTACGTTATATATAAAAGTGTTTTTTTTCTTGTTTACTTTTTATTAATACTTGTGTTTATTTTCCAATAGATTTTAATATGTAAAATTAAATGCACACAGTTTAAAACTTACATAATTTCTATACAGTGTATTCAAATAATTTTAGTTCATGTTTATCCATCAATTGGATGCCACTCTCAAAGTTGAATAGGAAGTAGAAAAGTTCCATAGTAAAACAATATAATTTTTTCAAATCGCAAACTAAAACAAACTTTTAACTTCCATGTAATATATTCAATTGTCTTCCATAAGTGTGTGATAAAACATTCTTCTATAATTCAGCTAATATTCTATTACACTTAAATTATGTTTTTCCTAAAACATAATTTAAATATTTTATTTTATAAATGTAAAGAGCTGTGCAAGCATTCTTCATCTCGTAAGAAATTGTTAGCAGGCGGAAAAGCCTTGTAAGATTGAAGTTCTTAGAGGGGAATGATTGTGCAGGCATTTAGAAATTAAAAGTAATTTTATTATTAGTTAAATGATAATAGGTGCGATAGCTAAAAAAAATGCTAAGGGGATGCTCACTAAATTTTCTGTATTGGAACTATATTTTTATGTCTCACATTTGTGTGTAACTGTTATTTACTGCTTTTATTTTTAATAGAAAAGGTTTATAAATAATTAATATAATAGAATTTAAATAATAGATGTATTGTTCACAAAAAAATTTAAATACATGAGTTTTTATTATTAGCTGTATTTTTAAGAAATTTAAAATTTTAGTTATTTGCTCAAAATATTCCTTTTCTTAATCACTATTCTAAGTTTCGATAAATAATTTAATAGGACTCATCTCATGCACAAAAAATAGCAATACATAATAACAAAATTATAGTTCTCAAAGTTAAAGCTAAAAATTTCGTTTTGTCCGTTGCTTTCACAAGAGAAAGCAATTTCAAAGCAGGAAAAAGTGAATATCAGAATAGGACATCTGTTTCCTTCAATTCTTATAAATAGGATGTTTAGACATATAAATTGCATATTACTAACAGTAGTGTGTTTTGTCCTACTATTAAAACCACCAAAAGAAACTTAATAAATTGACAGACGCAAGAAAATCATAGTATTGGAGGCGAAATTAAAAAAAGATCGCATTGACGTTTTAACCATAATGGCAAAAATCTGTTCCGTACAAAGATCTTTTTGTGACATTCTGGTGATTAAATTTTTGTTGTATTCTATTCAATAAAAGTAACTCATTACTATAATTCTCAGAAGTTAGGAATAGTTTATACTTGTATTATTTTAATGTTAAAACGCTTTTATATTAGGTTAAACTCACTCTTTCAATTAGAATCAATTGTCCCTACTTACACAAATCATAAAGGATTGGTTTGGTAAATTACGTCGCACTTGAGGTGGGATATCGGCGACGGTTCGGGTCCTATCTCGAAGGAAAGACCCGGAAATGAAGCCCTCGTATTTTTGAATCGTGGTCAGATGACGAGGACAACTCCTGAGCTGGCACCCACGCCTTCAATAAGCGCCAGGACTTTGGACCCCGATCAGAATTTGCTGAATGGTTCTGGACGACTTTTTAGTATTTTGTACGAAGCTGGCAACCCTCCGATTACAAGATCATTACTTTTTTACTTTTCTTTGTCAAGTCCATCGCACGGGCTCGAGCTAGCAATCCTCTGATTACCAGCTGAGCGCTTTTATCCACTGGACTACCGGGCCCTAAAATCATTAAGGATAACGGAATTCAATATAAAAGCCACGTACTTTTTTTTTCTAACCTGATTAACGGAACATAGTTATTACATTAAAAAAAAACACGCGCATTATGCCTACCAAACAGCAACTACTACTTGTGAAGATGCTAAACTTTCTTGTTTATAAATGTTTCTAATAATCTGTGAAGTTGAAACGAAGTGAAGAAAATCAATCTTATTAAAAACAAAAACATTCTACGGAGGGTCATCCGAAATAAACAGTATATTATCGATATTTAAAGTTAAAATAAATCTTTTAGTCTAATAAATCACTTTTCAAATTTAATATATATTTTAAGAATCAGTAACTTGGCGCAGAATTTCTCTTTCGTTTATGCGTAGCAACTGCTGAAGTATACAATAAAATTATTTGGATAAACGATAGATTCTTTTCCCTTCATCAGTTGACATAAAATTAACCATCCTGAACTATGTCTTCTTTCATGTGCGCCGGATTCATTGGGGTAATGTAAAGAAACTTTTGGAACAGATGTAGTATAGGACATTTGGCGGGATTTTGTTTTTGGCGACGAAAAATTGCCGTTAAACAGCGCTATGACGTCATAGATTTGCCAAATTGAAAGTCGCCACAAGAATCGGAATATACCAAAAATGTCAGGTGGGGTTGCCAAACTATAAATTTATCGCCCTTATAAAACACGCCAAAAAAATACTCGCGCGCCAAATGTCCTATACTACATCTGTACCTTATTTATTTCTACACATTGTAAAGGCAACATTTGCACACACTTTAAAACACATTAATCCTTTACCAACTGACGATATTTTGTGCCATCAAAAGAGTGTCAAAGAATTCTTCCAAATGCTGTTGCGATACAATTTCAGTTTAAAATGCTCTCTACGGTCCCTTGATTGTTCACCAATGCTGATTGCCGTTTTCCGCAACCCTGCAGGGCGGAAATGATGGAGATATTTGATTAGCAACAAAATTGATGTTTGTTGATATATTGCTTTGTCATGTTGCAAATATTGCTTTGTCAGAAAAGTCACCAGAGGGACTGTTTTCTACATTTTAACCCAATTTCATTTGAGAACTGCATAAATGGTATATAATTTGATTAAATAGTTACAAGCAAATGGTGTTCAAATACGAACATTGGGAAACACACTTGTCTTGAAGTAAGTTAAAAAAAATTATTCTGATGGCTAGATGTTAATATGATCTGTTTTAGTTTCATACAATTTTTAGAACAGAAGCAGTATAATAAATTGTGTTTACGTTTTTTAGTAACAACAAAAAATTGTTAAATAATTAAATATTAATATGAATTTCACATCATTAACTCTAAAAACATCATTTAATCAAATATGAATGCACAATTAAACAAATCGAGAAAAAAAAATCAAACGACATTTTTCTAACAGTTTAAGCACATTAGCATGTACCATGTACTAATGTCGCAGACTCTTAACGTTGGTTAATGACCCTGAGCAATTTTGGTCTTTGGCCTCCAAATACTTTGTGTAGCCGCTGGTACCCACTTTGAGCTGTAGATTATGGCATCTCGTCATGTCAACACAGCACAATATCAAGTATACATTAATACTTTCACATGTTTTTTTTTTTAATTAAATCTAGAATTCTGCAGAATTGCCCATCCAGGCGTAAACATAAATTAAAATGAAGTTTGCAGAGAACAGCAAATTGTTTTCACATTTTATTTATAATTTTACCGGCTACTGTATATAAACACATTTCCTGTCTAACACATTTAAAAGTAAATAGCATTTCCAATTATCGGAGATGAAACAAAATCCCATAAAATAAAACTTTTATTGTATGCAAAAACATGTAAAATTTACAGATAGTTAAATTTGCCTCAAGACATTGTGTTTACGTTTTCCCAATACAAACTATTCTGGTATTGATTTATAAATATCAACAAAAAACTTTTTTCTTTATACTGCATCCTGTGTCTAACAATATCCCAGAAACACCACACGAAATCATGTAACTTGACAAGCATTAAACAAAAATAAACTGCAGACACATACAATCAAACTTCCCACTGTCCATTTTCAGTATTTTGCTATCGTAACAATGAAACATAGCAAATCGTCTGCATTACAGTAAAATAATATGCTTAGGATATGTCATCAGCATTAAAACACAGGTTGCCATTTCTGTTAAACTATCGTCATTTGGAGAATGCCTCTATATTTGGCGAGAAAAGGTCATTTTACTGCTTGTATACCCAACATATTATGCAAATTAGTGGACATTATAATGGTTCTTTTAAATGCGACACTGAGTTGCCACTGGGATTCCAATACAAAATTTTTATTCTAAGCCGATGTCTGTTTTTTGACCAATTCCACATTCAGAAGTGAATCTCTAGGAAATCAGTCAGATTCTAAATCTGTGGTTTAAATGTAGCTGGTTTTCATTCCAAGCCGACAATTTGACAATGAGCGATTTTGTGTTAACAAATTTTTACTGTATAAATGTCTTAACTTCTCTTTTTAAAACTTTTTGTGTAGGTTTTCCTCAGACGTCAGACACACATCGGCTTGAAGGCAACTTGGAACTCTCAGAGGAATTTCACTATTCCTCCATTAAATACTCCTTCCCGAGATTCCGAAGCAGATAGGTTTCACTTGAACAACAAAGAAGCGCAGAAAATTTACGAAATCAGAACTTATTCTGTGAGGCCAAAGTATTTTAAAGAGTATATAAAATTTACAGAAGATCATTTTCACCTTCGTATTCAGCACTCGAAACTATTTGGATTTTGGACTACAGAATTGGGTGCTCTCAATCAAATTATTCATATTTGGGAGTATGGTAAGTAACATTTCCAAATGCATATTTTTGGTCAATGTCTGAGTAAATCAATGCATTAACTCTCTTATAGCTGGGGTGGTATATTTGTTACCATGTATTGAATATTATTATTATTTAAACCCGAAAAGCTTAAAAATATGTTTTATCTTATTTATTTATTAAATGCACCTTTTCCTTAACTTTAGCTTCAGACGTAGCTCAAAAGTTTTCTAAATGTACCTATTGTACAATTATTACAAATAAATTCTCTAAAATAAAGTGACATTTACACTTTTCTTGAGATAAGTCCCTGTTTTTTTTTTGTTTTGCCACTATTTAATAGAATAAATAGGTTTTTGTTTAATTATAATTGTGTTTCATGTTTATGTAATCTATAACAATTCATTTCAGTAGCAGCAACAAAAACAAATTTCTATTGTTATATGTGTTATAAGTACACATTAGAGGGCTAAAGTAATGTGGTCTGTTGAGAATGTATATAATTATATTAATTAGATGTAAAAACAATTTGAGGATTTCTTAAAATTTCATTTTCTGTTGTTTGCTAAATAGCTTCAGCAAATAAGCTATTGTTGGTAAAGAATATTTACAAGAAAATTTTTAGAAATAAATCCCATTGTTAAAAATGTGTGTCTATTTTTTCCATATTTGCATGTTTTCCTTTTGTTTATATTTTTATTTTAAAAAATCTAATTTTTGAAACTCAATATTTTGTAGTCTAAGCCATTTACTGTTTACAATAATGGAGAGTTCATATTTTATGCCATGCTTTTACATCCTTTTATACACCTTCTGCCCATGTCGTACACTATCATGTTAGCCTTACCCCCATGTCTTGTCACAATAAATTTTTGTAGTTAAAATAAGGCATTAAAGCTTCAGTAATGTGTATTTTACCAAATATCCCATCAAAAGGATAAAGATTTCAAATAAAAAGTTACTTATATCAAAGTTTATGAAAAAAAAATTAGCTTTTTTTTTCTACAATTTTTTGCTATGTCATACAACCACTGAGATCCCTAAGTCACTTCACAGTCATACATGATAGCCCCCCTTTCCCCCTCAAGAAGGATGTGTGATATAATAAATGAAAAGCCCCTAATGAACCTAAGTATTCGCTATTGAAGCAAAAGAAAACTAATCATATGTTTGTTAATGCAAGATTCTAAATATTTATTTTCAACAACAAAAAATTATACAGAAAAATAATCTGATATTTATGTTAATTCCTTTTTAGATAGCCACGATCACAGGGCCAAAGTTCGCCAAGCCCTTGCAAATGATAAAGAGTGGCAGACCAAGTACATCACCCAGGTTTCACCAATGTATATAAATCAAACAAATGCTACTATGATGCTCTTACCCTGGAGTATAATTACTTTGCCTAGCAATTCAGGTACTGTTTCACTTTTTTACAGCTGAAATTTAAATTCCGTTTTTATTTGTATGATAGTATTGCTTATGGCTGTAGAACACAGGTAAGTATTAAAATGAAATATTTTGAATTGAATAAAAGTCTAGGGAGTTGTGAAGTATCGCTTTAGACTTTAGCTTGAAAAGAAAAATGTTGCATCATGAAAATCAATGCTAAAGGATTACATTTTTGAATAAAATTATGAATTTGCAGCTATAAGATGAGTAATGCGTGGAAAAGGCTTTTTAAAATAGGCCTGATGGGAAAATCAGTCAAAATGAATGTTAGATATTGGAGGGGTCGTACTTAAATTAAAAATGGGATAGATATAAGAGGTAGTATATTAGAACTCCTCAAACATATATATATATATATATATTAATCCTAATTTTATACTTCCTAATTTTGTGTATTAAGCTTTATTTTTAAATATATATTAAAAAATAAATTGCACAATGATGTCAAAGTATTTTTTTTTTTACACTTATCATACTAGACATACCTGGAAAAATTTCTCAGTTATATGGAGAAGCCATGAAAAAACATTTGAACTGTGGTCTCGACCAGAAACATTACTCCATATGATCAATATTATCATGTATATTGATTAAATATTTATATTTAAAATACTTTACTTCATCAATGTTTAATTTTTTTTACTCAGGGCTTTATGAACTACAGATTTTTAATATGAATAGCCATACTGATATTTGGGATGGAAGGTTGAAAGCTGCTATGGAACTGAGTTCAATGAAGTTGAGAAGTTCCAGTTCGGTTCTGGTTGCTTGCTTTACATCCATTTTCGGTCCACATAACACAGGTATCCTCATAAGTATCCATTTAATATTATTTCATGCATATTAATTAACTTAAAATATGTACTTACATAAATTTAAATAATTGGAATATAATATGATAAAAATGATTTGCTACTTGCATTTCCTTTTTTTTTAACTCATTAAGAATTGTGGTCATTTTGAAAAATATTTTTGTTAATATAAATCCAGCAAAGGCTAAACTTCAAACTAAGGAAAAATAAATTATGCAAAATAAATTAATTAGTTTTAAAGATGTTTTCTTTTAATATCTGTTTTTATCACATCTCATTAATCATTTTCAAATAGATAGATAGATAGATAGATAGATATGTTTATTGTAGTGGGCCGTAGCCCATTTACAAAGGTTGGCAACAAATTTTAACAAAAGCGGTTACAAAGTTTGATAACACAAAATACAATATAATACATTTTCAAAAAAAAACAACTAAAACACAATTTGAGACAAATATACAAAAAAAAGACAAAAATAAATTACATGAACAATTAGAATTGGGTTTTAAATCTGTTATTCCTGCACAAGTTCACTGATCAAGTCCTCCCGGAATTTTAAAACAGATATTGCATAATTATAAAAACAAAAATATTCTTTATTGTAAAATTTTAGGATGGTTGAAATGTTACTGGGTTCAATTGATAAGTATTTTTGTCTGAATGCATCGTAAATAGGACAGACTAAAAAAAACATGATCCCAGGTTTCATTTTCTGTTGTGTTACAAAACTTACAGGACTCGTTAGGAAAAATTTCGAAAGCAACTCCTTTAAAAAATATACGCGATTGACTGCAACGAATTTGTATAATAATTCTTTTTATAGTGATATCTATATTTGAAATTAAATAGTCTTCGATTAAATGTGAGTTTTTGATATATTTATACTGTGAGTGGTTGATACTATTGTTCATTGAAGCAAGATCATTTTGGGTGTATTGGTCGTGGTATACTTGTACAATCGTTGAAATGTAATGTTCAGCAACTTTATAGTCTTGCGAAAGCCAAACAAAATAAAAACCAGCGTTTTGTAAAATATTTCTTATCGAGATGGCCCAATTAAATTTATTGTTTGTGCAGTCAAAGGATAAATTATACATGTTTAAGTAGCAAATTTTAGCAAACCTATCATCTGACATTTTGAGAAGGTGTATCCAGTATTTTAAAATTAAACGAATAAAAACTAAAGAGATCCTAGGATGACCTAATTCGAGTCTTAAAATATATCCAGGTATATAACGGGAAACTGTAAGGAGCTTTCTAACAAAAATACAAAAACATTTTTCTAGATCATTGTAGTTATTTATCGCCCAAACTGCAGCACCGTATGTTAAAACTGATAAAATCAAAGCATCAAATAATTTAAACCATGCGTTAACCGAATTAATTTTTGCACCTGTCAATATGGACCAAGAAGTGTTCACTGCACTATTTGTTTTAGAAGTAAAATAATTTTTGGCAAGATTAAAACAGCCAGATGAAGAAAATGGAATACCTAGATAAACATAACTAGAAACTATTTCCAATTCGTTATTGTTGTAAAAAAATTTGTCATGCTTAGATAATTTACCGCCCTTACGAAATATAACTATTTTAGTTTTATTAATGTTAACAGTTAAAGAGAAGTTATTACAGAATTTTTCAAGAATATTAAGTTTTCTTTGGAGATTTATTGGGCAATCAGCGAGAATCACAGCATCATCGGCATAAAGCAAAATATGTATAAAAATATCGGAATTGATATATATACCAGGGATTGATGATTCGTTTAACCAAATTATTAAATTATTCAAAAACAGGATAAATAATAAAGGACTTAGAATTTCGCCTTGTAAAACACCAGTAGCAATATTAAAGGATTCGGTAGATCCGTCACCTACTCTAACTCGGGCCGTAGCTTTTTTATACATGTCTTTTATAATAGAAATACATTTTGGGCTGACTGATATCCCGTTTAAAGCTGACCACAGAAGATCGTGATTAACGCTGTCAAATGCCCCTTTTAGATCTATAAATGCAGCATAGAGTTTACCACGTTTTTTCCGTAGCTTGTTTTGTACTATTGAGTTTAAAATAAACGATTGATCCACACAACTATATCCCTTTCTAAACCCAGCCTGTTCTTCAAATAATAAGTTTTTTTGATCAAGCCAGCTTACCAGTCTATTGTTCAAATCATTTTCAAATGTATAAATGAAATTGGCATATACTACTGTTTTTTGTACATTTCTTTTGTAATAATTGATAAGGTTGAAGATTATTAACCTTCTTTTAATAAATTGTGTGTGACCCAATTGATTTTCTATTAAATTTTAAAGTTAACCATGAAACTTTAATCATTCTTAAGTTCTATGATATTTTATTTAAAGTACAAAAGAAAATAACGTAATTTGTTGTTTATCAGCATTATTATTTGTAAGACTAGTGTTCCTGTTATGCGTTTTTCAAAGGGCGCCGCGCCCTGCCCTTTTTTTGTAAGCGCCGATGCGCCCTGCCCTTTTTAGAAGTGAAAAATGTGCCCTGCCTTTTTTCAAAATCTTTGTGCCCCGTAATTAAAAAAAAAATCTGTAAAAACGTAGGTCTGTAGGATTGCCTTGGTATCCCAATCGTACCCTCAACCCACGTGAGATTTGCTGAACAACGTAGTTAAAGTAAAGAGGCCTTTCTGAGATCTATAGGCATTCAGTTCGAGACATAAAAGATAATTGCAGGTTGTTTGTACATGTGTAAAGGATTACTTTTCTTAACACTTGAAATGGGGCGGCAGTTGAGCCGGAATTCACAATGCATCAATCCAAAAATTGCTTACTTTGAAGGGAGGTATTTTCCAAGAAAGGATTGTGAATGACTCCTGCCAAAAAATGAACGCCCCTAATTGTAAACCTCGTTGCTCCCTCACAATGCCTGTGGATTTTTCCCTCCCCTTTTTTGAAAGAGCCCATCCCTAGAATCAATCTTCGCCTCAGAAAAATATGAACTTTTTATCTCTTTGGTCCGAATATTTGCGATCTTCCTCACACGGGGATATCACACGAAATTTGAGATGTTTATAACTCTAATTTCGTTTGCCTCTGACGAATGCAACTTCCAGGTGGCACTTTAAGAATTTTTTCATTCATGAAAACCTTAAAATTGTAGAAATTAACTAAATGCGATCTGCTGCGATCTCTTTTGGCAGACTTACAATCCTTTTGCATCTGATAAATAAATGTTTATACTTCATTATTTTCTATTTCATTGTTCTACATAACAAAATTGCATTAAATTTTTCGAAAATATAATTTCATTTACGAAGCTGAAGTTTAGGACTTGTCATTTGGAGTTATAAAAATTGATTTTTGAAAGAAGTTGGAAGAATTTTAAACATTTCTAAAAATACACTAAATAAATTATACAAACTTTAAAAACCGCTATTAGAAAAAAGAAAATTATGGCTTTTCTGAAAAAAATCCAGTAGTGAAAGCTAAGGAAAGTGTCATTTTTTGTCAAAAGAAAGTGCCCTTTCACTCAACAGAAAAGACTTTTTGACAAATCCCCCCTGCCCTTTTTTAAAACTATGTGAACACTATGTAAGACCATTAATCACAGTTCTTGTTAAGTAGAAAGATGTGTTACTACTTATTTTTATTAATGTATCAAAACATTTTTACAGTTTATGCTCTGTGGCAACATGAAACTTTCGACCAGTTTGCGTTTGGACGATTACAATTACTTAATGAACCTGATAGATCTGTCTGTGAGTATTGATATAATTCTTTAATTTAACTTTTAATTCTTTTATATCATTTATTCAATTCCTATTTTCGTTTACCATCCTCAGAAGATGTAATTTATTATAAATTTGGTGACTGTTCTTAGAAATATAGTTTATTTTACAAATACTGTGAATTTACATGCAGTTTTAAGAAAAACTCTTTAATTTTATTTGCTTTGTATGCAGAAATAGATTAAAGAGAATGCTCATTATTGTTAAAAAGTACTTACATAATAATTGCTGCCATTTCTGATTGGCAACAAACCACTTATTTTTTACTAATATCAGTTTAGCTAATATATTTATTATATATTAAATAGTATATTATATTTACACTAACAACTCGTACATAACTAGAAATTGATCTACACTGGGGTTGCTGTGCCTAAAACAATACATATTGGAAATATTACAACTAAATAACTTCTTCCTCTTGCATAAAAAAAGTTTCTAGTGAAACATTATTTGCAATTATGAAGCCCCTGCTAAATAAATGGGAAAGACAGACACTGACAAACAGGAGTTTTAATTTTTCTTATTCATCATTAGAACTGGCAGTCACTGCTATACAATCTGAAACTGTTAAATGAAAAATTTAATTCTGACTTTGTAATCTTGTACAAAATATTAAGTGATATGTTGAGGTCTGTTTGTGTGTTTGCTTAAACACATTATATGTATTTGTGTTTAAGCTCATTTTTAAATACAGTAGACTCTCGATAACTCGAACTTCGATAACTCGAATTTTTCGATATCTCGAAATAAATCGATTTTCCTGCACCTTCATTACTTATTTAATGTAATTTTATCTCTTTAATTCGAAGTTTTTCGTCGTTATTTTCGATAACTCGAAATTTACTCACAACTCAAAATTTTGTTTTCCTCAAAAAACTACAGATTTTGAAGAAACTTTAGCATATACCGTATATACTCGCGTATAAGCCGAGAAATTTAAGTCAAAATTTTCATCATGAAGTAGGGGGAGTCGGCTTATACGCGGGTCAGTAAAATTTCTAATATAATTTGCCTAAAATGAGAGAAGTTGAAATTAGCGGATTCTTCTGAAATCGTCCGACACATTTACGAGATCGAGAATGTGCGTCACGTGCTGACTGAAGACCGTTCTGCGCATCGCGGCGTAATCGTAACGCAAAATTTAACTACTCACATAAATAATCAGTTAACTTAATAAAACGTATATATTTTGATAAATATTTAATTGGTTTGTAGAATTTATGAAGCTAGTAAATGCTACTTTAATAAAATTTTGGATGGAAGACTAAAAAGTTGACATCGTGCGTAGCGAATGACACCACTTTAAACACAATGTCTTTCTTGCTCGATTGCAATAATTAAACAAAATTTATTTCCCCAATGCAGATTTTATTCCTTGATAATATTATGTACAGATATTAGTAGTTGTTTCATTAGTATTTTGGATGCAATTGGTTTTAAAGCGGTAAAATCGGGGTTGCTAATCGGCGAATTCAAATTCAACTTTCAAGTCATTTATCTCGTAATTAAAAACTAAATATTTTAATAAGATGTATATATTAATTCATAAAGTAGTAGTATTTCCTTCCGAGATGGATAAAAAAATGCTCATCCGTATTTAATAGCGACAGTAGTCAACGATGTTGACAGAAAGTTGACGTTTACTAAGTTTTTAAATCTTTACAAAACGATGTTAAGGATTAGAAATTGCACATTTTGGTATTTAAGTTTGTGGTTTAAATTATTTTATTTCATAATAAGGGAGATTTAATTTAAGAAGTCCGATGAAGGTTTGAAAGACACCAGAACATCGCGAGTGGTACATACTTTTAAGCCCGATGAATCGTCACGAACTTCGAGGAATGCCGTTTCTCCAGCCACTTTCTTTAAACTTTTAATTTCTAGGCTTAAATATTTATTTTTCTAATTAAAATTTCACTCTTTTGTCGAGGATTTGCCGATTTTAATCAGAATTTTTTATGTACGAAAATACAACTCGGCTTATACGCGAGTTTCCGATTTTGGACAAAAAATCGGCCAAAAATTAAGGGGTCGGCTTATACGCGGATCGGCTTATATGCGAGTATATACGGTATGTAATTGTCATGTTCTTCTTTATCGGTTCTCTTTCTTATTGTGCGCTATTGAAAGGGTATACGTATGATGGATTCCTACCTGTGCCTCACCCTTTTGTTTGAATGTCGCCAGACTGGATTCCCTGAGCTGTATCACCTCCTCTTTAACGCAGAGTCAGTCCAATAAGGAAGATTAGTGATTTATCGTCCCTCAAGCCAGCTGGCGTTTTCGGTAAAGTGCGAGTCACTTTCTTAGATCATTACCGACCGTCCAGAAAGCAACTCACTTAAAATATGAATACAACACTCGGCCCTTCTAATTTTTGTTTAGGCTTTCGTGTGGTGTTGATTTTTCGCTGCGAATAATAGCGACAAAACGATAATGCAATGCACTCTCTATAGCAGCATTTGATGAGAGATCGCTCTCAGAAGAAGAATGCTAACCTCCTCCAAAGATAACTTTGTAAGAGGCTATATCTTTCATAAAAACTATGCGTACATTCATTAAATCGAGGCCGGAAATGAAAACATCAGAGACATTTCAAGCAATCGTGCATTTGGAAAATATAATTGATTTCGAAAAAAATAGAAATACTCACCAAACTATTTCGGGTAGATATGTTAAATAAAGTCGTGTAAGTATACTAGTATTTATTTTTACCAAAACAGCTTTTTTATGGGATTTTTGATAACTCGAATTTTCGATATCTCGAATTTTTATACACTTCCCTTCGAGTTTGAGATAACGAGAGTTGTCTCCATTTAGAATGTAATTTTGTAATTGTGCGTTACGTCATTAAATCATCAATTGTTTGATGGTATCTATTTTGTTTTACAGTGCATGCATTCTACCATGAAGTGCTGACAGGTTACAGCAAAGGACTCAATCCTCACAAAGTTTCTCCTTTACAGTAAAAGAACAGAAATTTTTCATTTTAATAGTTGTTTTTACTTTTTAAATTTATTTAGTTTAAGTATTTTATTGAATGCTGATTTTATCAAAAAAAAATCTCATATTTTAGCACACAAAAAATCATCTGCTAATGCTTTGTAATAAAGCTTTCATTATCTGCTGCAAAGTACTCCATGGCTTTTAAAATTTAAATTAATGCAATAAAATTGTTGTGAAAATCGTTCCATTATGAAGCATTACTTTTCTGTGCATATGCTTATAAAAATTTAGCTATTTGTAATGTTCGAATTAAATTTTCTCATACTTCCTAAAATTTTATTAACTTGTCATAGTCATTCACTCAGAGTTGTATTTTGCATTTTTCTATTTAAAGATTTTTATATTTTATTAATTTTTTCCTAAAGTGATGCGATATTAATTAGTTGTAATTGAAGAATTTATTACCAAAATAACATCAAACTTTTCCTAAACAGATTATTCCGACTGTCAAATGAATTAGCATACTTGTGCAAAATATTTTGAAGGTCCAATATTTCAAAAAAACTTTTGGCACAATTTTTTTCTCCAAATAACATACAGTTGCGTATTGGGCACAAACAATTTATCATTGCACTAAAAACTGTTTAAATTGACTTGAGCATTTTGCCACTTAGCTCAATTATTCTTGTAAATCGCATACATTTATTTACTTTAACGTGGGAATACAATTAAAAATATACAAAACTTGACACAAGCTTTTAAAAAATTAATCATAGAAACGAGATATATAGTTTTAAAGACTTATTATTTTAATATCTGATTCAAGGTCTTGTAAATATGTAATGAATATAGGGGCCTTTAAAAATAAGTATTCAGTCTTCCATTTTTCCAATATATATTCTCATAAAAAATGTAACAAAATAAATATAGATAGTTACATGTAACCTAACATATAAATTAAGTATTTTATTTCTTTTTAGAAGTAGAGAAAATATCAAAATAGTCTAATTATTACAAAAACTATCTAAAAGAATTTTAAATTTTCAGTGTTAACAGATACTAGTTTTAGGTTTTGAGTTAGCTTTAATGTATGGGATGAAAAATAATTTTTGCTACTACATTATAAATATCAACACATACAAATAGCATTTTATTACAAAATCATTTAAGTTTTGTTTTGCATATGCTATTTTTTAAACTTTGGTGGCTGAAAAATCTGTTATCCATTAAAAAAATCTGTTGTCCATTTTGTCTGCATTTTCAACTATACTATGTCACATTTTTTTTTATATAAATGAGATTATTAAATGCAAAGATGTAAATTGTATGTTTATTTTAATGCTAAATTACAAAGAAAAAAGATAAACAAATATTTAATTACATTCTAAAATACTGTGATGATTT
Organism: Troglohyphantes excavatus; assembly: GCA_963932185.1. Taxonomy (NCBI): domain Eukaryota; kingdom Metazoa; phylum Arthropoda; class Arachnida; order Araneae; family Linyphiidae; genus Troglohyphantes; species Troglohyphantes excavatus. Next base: position 53,516,986 of record OZ010673.1, on the reverse strand, counting down.
CAAGATGCTTTGTGCAATAATCTTTTGTAATGATTTATTTTAGATTAAGGCATTTCTAGATGTACATATGTGTATATGTACCGTGTAGGTCTGTTTGTATAAATGTGTTGATCCAAACTCGGTGTACTAGATACTTAAATATTTTTAGAAGCTCAAAGCTTCCTTGATGTATTGAATATTAGTTTAATATGTGAATGTGAAAAATCTTGCTGTTAAGGTATAGTCATAACTTAAAGGTAGACTTAACTCATTAACATGTCCTGCTTACCAGCCAGAAAGAAAATATGCCTGATTAATTCTCCATCACAAATTCAAATCTTTGATTTTATTTACATGCCCCTCAAGAAACACACTGGAACAATAGGTCAGATATATGCAATAGACATTAATTGCAATTTGGTTTGTCCAATAATTGATGACAAAAGTTTATACTTTTAAACCTTGTTCATGTTGTTCTCATATCATGATATTCCTAGTGTTCCTGTTATGCGTTTTTCAAAGGGTCCCGCGCCCTGCCCTTTTTTTTTGTAAGTGCCGATGCGCCTTGCCCTTTTTAGAAGTGAAAAATGTGCCCTGCCTTTTTTTAAGCATCTTTGCGCCCTGCAATTAAAAAAATATTTTTTTCCGCAAAAACGTAGGTCTGTAGGTCAATTGTAGTTAAACACCGAACACCGTAGTTAAAGTAAACAGGCGTTTCTGAGATCTATAGGTATTCAGTTAGTGACATAAAAGATAATTGTAGGCTGTTTGTACATGTGTATTCTTAACACTTGAAATGGGGCGGCAGTTGAGCTGCAATCACAATGCATCAATACAAAAATTCCTTACTTTGAAGGAAGGTATTTTCCAAGAAAGGATTGTAAATGACTCCTGTCAAAAAATGAACGCCCCTAATTGTGATGTTCTTCGCTCCCTCACAATGACTGTGGATTTTTCCCTCCCCTTTTTTGAAATTGCCCATTCCTATAATCAATCTTCATGTCAGAAAAATAGAGAACTTTTTATCCCTTTTGTCGGAATATTTGCGATCTTCGTCAAACGAGGATATCACACGAAATTTAAGATGGATATAACTCTTAATTTCGTTTGCTTCTGACGAATTCAACTTCCAGATGGCACTCTTTTAAGAATTTTTTCATTCATAAAAAAAACCTTAAAATTGTAGAAATTCCCTAAACGCGATCTGCTGTGATCTCATTTGAAAGACTTACAATCCTTTTGCATCTGATGAATAAATGTTTATACTTCACTACTTTCTATTTCATCATGATTTGATTTGCACTACATAACAAAATTGCATTAAATTTTTTGAAAATATAATTTAATTTACGAAGTTGAAGTTTAGGACTTGTCATTTGGAGTTATAAAAATTGATTTTTGGAAGAAGCTTGTTTCTTATTGTTTGGTTGGTATTAATGTTCTAATTTGTTTTACTGCTAATATATTTTGTTATTTTTTTTAAAACTTATCTGCCCCCCCCCCCCCTAATCCTAAAAAAATTTAGGATTTCAAAATTTTCTTTTTTTAAAAAAAAAAAACACTTAGAGAATTTTTATGTAATTAGTTTATGGTGCAGTTTTTTAAATTTTATTTTTTGTGAAACTTAAACTTCTAAAAAAACACTAAATTATACAAACTTTAAAAAAGCTTATTTAAAAGGGAAAAATTCTGGCCCTACTGAAAAAAATTCAGTTAAAGGTAATCCTTTTTAACAAATCCCCCCCCCCCCCCTGCCCTTTTTTAAAACTATGTGAACACTAGATATTCCCATCTTTAACCTGCTTACTACATTGAGTTTGTCTCCTTTCTCTTTGTCCTCCTCAATCCAATCTTTTCCACTGAATCCAAAGCCACTGTATGTCTTAGACTAATTGTACTTGCCAATATCAAAGACACTTGACAACGAATCTTCTCATTTTCTCCTGGATATGACACTTGTTATGAACATATTGCATCAAAATGTGTCAAAACAATATTTTTAATTAATAATAAATCTTTTTGAAATATGAATTTAAAAAAAAATATTTTTGAAAGTTTTTTTTAAATAATGCCAAACAAATTGCAAAAGCAGTTAGTTACATTGCATTACATTTATCTTAGCCTGGATTCAAACCCAGACCTATATGCTGTTGCTATAATACACTTATAGTTTTGAATGTATATTTTGTAAAAGGGAGCAGCCAGAGAGATTTATTCATATGTTTATATTATAATATTTTAAAATCTTTCTTGTTTTTGAAATATTTGCATAAAAAAAGTTTGAAGCTAATCTATCAAACTAATTTATATTGTAAAAATTAAAAAGGAAATAATTTGTAGTTTTTCTTGTTACATACTAATCAACTTGTATTATTTATTTTTATACAAATTGTATTTATCCTCTTACCTTGTTTACTGGTCTACTTTGGAATTTGCTTTCCTCATTGTTTTCATTTTAAAAATCACATTATGTTTGTATTTTTGTCCCCAATCTGAATCTAAATAGGTGTGAGTCATTTTAAAGAAAATATTTATTTTTAATTATTCATTGTCTTAAATGTAATTATTCTAAAATATCTTTAACAAGTATTTTCAAATTTAATATTTGCTCATATAGATTATTTTATATCTCAAGCAATAATTGTATTTGTTCATTTGATTTTCATTCTGAAAAAAATTTATTTGGTTAAAAAAATAAATGTAAAAGTATTATATTGATTGCAGAAAAGATACATTATATACTTATGTTTAAATAACCAATATAGAAAATGCTTTTTTTTTATTTAAAAACTTGAATTGCTTATGTATATTCATTATTTATAAAAATGTTTAAGGTTGTTTCATCTTATAAACTCTTAACAAAACCGTTCACACATTTGAATCTGTAATTGATAAGATTTTTTTTAATCAGTAAAATGAAACCCAAATAGTCTAGAAATTGCTCAGATTTTAGAAAATGTAGTTATAAAACATAATTAACATTAAGATTTTAAATATTTTTTTACAATCGTTTATTTTCCCGTTTACAGAAGAAAAAAAAATTAGATTTTTTTAAGCTCTTTCTTTCTCACATACACTGACACACAAAAAAATGGTTCTACTTGGTTATTTTGTTAATAGTTAATATACCTTACTGTATAGTATTAGTAAGCTGTAAAAGTTATATATACCACACAGTAAGCATTTACTGTAAAATCAAATAAAGTTTTTTTTTTTTAATACTCAAAACAAAATTACTTTAAATGATTTTTTTTGTAAAAACCAATATAGAGTGATGTTTAAACTTTATTTTATTGCAACACATTTATTGTTTATTTTATAGTTTAATCATAAAAAATATACTATTCCCTATCTTAAAAGCATATTTAAAAATGAGTAATTTTTTTAATATTGGTCATTTTTAAGATTTTGATTTAGAAATGACATGTTTTACTAATATCAGAGTTTTGAAGGAATTTGATTAAATAAATTTTTCACTTTCAGTTATTGAACTACCACTCTAAATTGATGAAAATATGTATATATATATATTAAAATCTGGAATAATGTGATTAACAAAACAAATTTTGTAAAAAAAATCAATTGACATTTGCCTCATTTTTACCTCTTGCATCCTTACTCTTCACAGGCAATCATTGCTGTCTAACATAGCTAAATAATTCAATCGCTTCATTAATTGGATATAAAAAGAATCGCGATCTTTAAAAATTTGAATTCCTTGCTTCATTTATTTCATTACACCACCAGGTTTTCCCGTGGATTTTTAAGTTTTTCAAAATTTTAATTTCTGTAACTATTGTATTTTGAAAATACATCAGTTGCAGAAGTTAACATAAAGGCTTTTATACTTGTGAAATTTTTTCTTATGTAATTTAGATATTGTATTGGCTTAGGATTATAAGGCAATCTTGTTAACTTATGGTATTTATTTTATGGCTAATTACTTATTCATTAAGTAAACTGTAAGGATATGAACACTTCTAGTCATTTTATTCTCTTACAGTTAATATGTGATTTATCTGAAGTACTTAGACAATGGGTTGTTGCATTTTTTTAAAAAAAATTTGGTGATAGGTTTATAAAAATATTAGTTTTTATACTTTTAAAATTTATATAGTTAGCATTATTATATTTTATTTTAGAAATGTTATTGTTTTATAAAATAAAGTCTTGTTTTTGAAACTTTTTGCATTTTTGTGTATTTTTATTATTTTTAACAATTTGCATATTTTAAAGCAGTCACTATTTTATGTCCATGACACACAAGTCTTATGTAGATGTAATGTCAAACTTAAACTCAAATCTTAAAAATAATTCCATTGTAATATTTGTTGTTAATTATTTCATACTATACACAATGTGATCACTTGTATGATATTTAATCTAAAAACTTTTGATTTATTTTAACCAAGCTTACAATTCTATCAAGTAGGACCCTAAAATAAAAAGTGTAATTGTTTCGATTGATTTTCATCTGAATTTGAAGCATTAACAATGAACAAACTTGCATTATCATTAATAAACTTTGTAATACGAAGAGTAAATTGCTTGTATTTCAAAAATGAAAGAAAACTAGTGGCAATCTTGTTGCTATGGAATTATAATCTGGTTTGTAATTACTGTATTGTTCAAAGCAAACAAAATTGCAGTTTCTTTTTATCTACTATTTCTGTGCCTTATATGCTCAAAGAAGGAATAATTCATAATTGTTCTCTTTTTTTCCAAAGATCTTTGAACCCATTGCTTTTGGAAACTAAAGAATTAAGATACAAAAGTTAGGACTACAGGTACAATGGGACCTGATAAAATAAAAGGATCCTGAATGTGAAAGTCTATAGTTTATATTAATTTACCTTTATAGTTATTTTTTTATAAAGTTTAGTAAATATTAAAATATAATAAACTAAGCCCTAACTAGGACCCTATAATAAAAACTTCCTAGTTTGAACATATGTTTAAAAAAAATCAAAAGCACATATATTAAATAAAATATATTTAGTTTTTTGAACTTTTGTAAAGGTTTTTATCTAAAATCTCTGTTAATGTACATTTACATTTCTTCAAAAGATTGCAAAATATAAGTCTTTTAATGTAAAACTGGATTTTTCTAGAAATCGGATATGCAAACAACTGATTTACATAAACCGTCGTTGACAGCCCATTATGCAGCTGTAGTGAGATTTTAATTCAACCTAATAAAGCTTGCTTTGACATTTAAGATTTAAAACAAATTATTTTCACATAACAATCTATTTTTTTTCTCGTTTTTTCTCATGTTTGATAAACATGCTACATTTAATAAGAAAAAGCAATATAGAGACAAGTAACCGCATTAAGGGCCGTTCACAAATAATGTTATGGCTAATCGGGTGTTTATGAAATCTGTGACGACAGAGGGTTACAAAAACTGTGACATCCCACACATCACCTAAAAAATATTGCAACTCAACAGAAATAATAAAATTTAGAAAAATAAACCATTTTGCAAACGAATTGAACCAATATAGTTGCAGTACAGTTTAAAAAAAAATTCAAATATCGTCTATAATTTAGTGCTTTTTTTCTGAACTGACAGTATATGTATGTACAATCTATTGAGTGCTAGATTAAAAATGTTGGTAGCAGACAAGTGGGCGTATCAATGGAAAGAGCTTACCCCCCCCCCCCTCTTTTCAACGCCTATGGTAAGAACGTGACGGTATGGTGAAGTGGTGTGATAGTTTGTGTTATGGAGGGGTTAAAAAAAATTGAGAAAAAGTGTAACATCATTTACGGACGGCCCGCCCTTAGGTTGGTTGGTTTGGATTAACGTCGTAATAAAACTATGAAATTGGCTAATAGTAGCTGTTTGAAATCTATCGGGGGAAGAAAAAAAAAACACCAATTCTGCAATGTCATGTAGTTGAGAATCTCTGTTCGTGAAGGGAAATCACGATCACCTCGGTTCGCTGACGTGGCAAATTCCGGGCTGGCATCCCATTTTTTTTAAATTTCTATATTTTTGGAATCTATGCTAAATCGATGGTTTATTTATTTATATGTTATTATACAAAAAAGTGTTGTCTAGTGCATAAAATTCCAGTAATATTAAAACGAAATATATTTATTATCAACATGTTTGTTGAAAAAAAACGAGAACGGGAAAAGTATTGATATTATTTTATAATCATATGATGGCAGCATTTAAAATATCAACTCCCGCCATTTGTCCGAAACAATTGTGACGGAGAATGTTGTGACGCCATTACAGTAAAATAAACACTTTAAAATGGCCAGTTTGAGTGTGGATAAAGATGCTTTTTATCGCCGAATGCGGAAATTATACTCTACTTGGGCAGTGAGTTTGATATTTGAATTTTTGTTCGATTTTACACTTGTCTCCTCTTTTTAGTGTTTTGGAACAAAAAAAAAAAAATCAAGTTCAATATTAATCGCTACTCACGTGTAGTATTTTTTCAGCTGTATATGGGATTATGTTATTTATTTGTGACAATTTATAATTTTTATATTATTGGGAAAGTCATGTACCTTTCGGATGTTTTGAAAGAAAGATCAGTTCACTTTTCCATCGGCAGATGTAAACAATGACCACCGCGAAACCGGGAAGAGAGAAAAATCACAAATATATGTGTTGATAAATATTAAGTAAATTATTTGCTTAATTATAGTTAGAAAGTGTGAATGATCCTATTTAAATTTGAAAATTGAGTTTTTATATTGAAATATTAAGAATTTGGCGATTTGACTTTTTAGAGGACTTACATGGATTTATTTTGTTTATAGGTCTTTTCTTTAGTACTAATCTAATTTAAGCTACTACTCAACTTAAATAAGAAAAAAAATACTAATTACTCATGCGTGCATGACACACATTGCTCTTTACAAGGCAAAGCATTTCAGTGCGAGATGCCATAATCAACTGTTTGAAGGGGATACCAGCTGCTATCCTGAATAGCCGAAGACCAAAATTGTCCAGATCCATAAATCAACATTAGGAGGATCTGACGTTAGCTCTCGGTACATGCATGCGCTTAAAACTGTTGGTGAGATGTTATATACGTAATACTTGCAGGGAGAATAAGTCGCCAAATCCCAGAATTGGAACAAAAATATATAAATCGCGACAAGGGGTACTGTAATTTTGGAATTAAACATAAATCCATGCATTACAAAAATCCCTTCCTTCACATCTGCATTTTTATGCAATTTATTGATGACCCCTCGCATGATCCTGCCAAATTTACCTCAATTCTAAAAATCATTAGGGTTAAAGTATATTGAATTGGAATCCTAAATTTTTCCCAAATGTGATAACTCTTTTGGGCAAACTTGTAGAGGGAAAATGGTGGAATTCTTTGATTGACGAAAACCTAGTTAATGTTGCCAATATCAGGTTACAGAGTGGCAATATAATCAGGGAATTATCATGGAATTTTTTAATTCTGGAAATGTCAGGGAAATTTTCCAAAGAAAGGCTTTGTTTGACAAAAACAGGTTTTGTTGCCAATCAAAGAACTCCTTTTTCTCCCTGCAGGTATGTTAAAAGGATTTGGCGGGAAATCAAGGTTACTGTTCAATGCATTTTCACCTCATTTTCTATATCTACCAATCAAAGACTAAAAATAATTGTTCCTGTCATTGTTTCAAAATTTACACTTAAAAACTAAACAGTTTAGCAAATTAATTCGATTTAATTTTCTTTTTCCTATAAACCATTGTCTATTTTAACTAGTTATTATGCTATCACATGAATAGTGCAGAGGAAAGTATTAACAAAATGAAAGGGGAAGAATATTATGCACTGAAGAAACCCAAGTAATTTTTTTTTATTCAATAGAAGATTTGACCTTGACATGTCCTTTCCCACTCAAAATAGCCTTTGGAAGAGAGTTATTCTTAATGAGCCTTCTCAGTTCTGATAGAGGCTCTAAAGAGGAAAAAAAATTGTTCAACAAAACTTTTAAGCTCAGAAAGATACTGTTAATTTTGCATCTTAAGAGCTGGCAACTAAATAAACTATATGAATATTAAAACTAAAACTCATTTAAAAGCATGGCAGAGGGTTGAAATAATTTTTAAAAAAATGGTTATTAATGCTAAGTTAATAAGTAGGTACATAATTTAGTCATAATAATCATTTTTTAACATACATAATAATCATTTTTTAGAATTGCAAATTAGCGGAAATCCACTAATTTGATTTTGTTTAATGGCGATTTGAAAGAATTGTACATTATCTGTCATTGTGGAATGAAAATTTCAGCTTTTTGTTTCATCTCAAGTAGGGATGAAACGGATATCCGGTAACTATCCGGTATCCGGCCGCTTTTTAACTATCCGATATCCGGAAGTAAAGTGCCGGATATCCGATTTTCCATGCCGGATATCCGGATGAATAAAACATCGAAGATTTTATTTTGTGGCGATCAATTTTCTTTGTTCTTGCTTTAAGTATTTTCCTGAAAATTCTATCAATGTATTCACAGTATGCAGATTCTCTCTTTAACCAATATTGACTTTAAAAAAAACACTTTTATTCAAATTTTTAACTTTAAAATTATATTTTTAACGAATCGTTATGGTGGAAGGTCATCACATCTCACAACTAATATAAAGTTAAATTAAAACATAAATTTCTCAAAAGTTTAAGCAAACTTGAGTTTTCATGTTTGGAAGGGCATATGGTAAAATTACAATTATTCAGAAATTAAGTGTAACATGTACAAAACATACGACCATTGCTAGCAGCATCCTAGAATAACCCTTTGTAAATAAAAAAGTTTTTTGAATGTTTATTCAATTTTTGTATCACTTTAAAGATAAGGAATTGGGAAATATTACAGAATAAAAAAATATTTTTTAATTTTTGACCGATTTCCGTTTTTTCTAGTGTGTATGAGAAGTTATTTTCATAAAAAATAAACTGCCGGATATCCGGCAAAATCCAGTTCGGATATCCGATATCCGGTTTGTAATGTTCGCCCGATATCCGGTATCCGGCAAAACCACTATCCGGTTCATCCCTAATCTCAAGAAATCATTTCTCAGCAGACCAGTTTTCGAGGAAACCATGATCAGTTTCATTAACAAGCGTTTGTTCATTACTTCACAACAATTTTTAGACCTTGATTACACCTACCCCGTACTCTCCCATGTCACATATTGTTTTAAAGATAAATTTTATCTACAATATGGATATTAAGCTGCTTATGGCTATAAATAAGATGGTTACTGCTTATATTAAAACTGTTACTAAGAATAAACTTAAACATTAATATGCACAGAAAAAGTGTGTGAGGTTATACCATACATGTTCATCTTAGCAGTTTCAATATGCCAAAACTAACATCTGCATGCCATTGGGAGGGGTTCTGACCCCTCCCCCCTTATGCCACTGTTGTACTTAAATATAAAAAAGTAATAACTTTAAATTACTTATGAATGCTGCAATACAGGATTTAATTGAAAGACTTTTTGTCACCAATCATAAATGTTTTGGCAGAGGGCTCTGAATCCTATCTGTTTTACTGTGATATAATCGTCTATTAAATGTGAATACTTTCAGAATCCCGAGAGTGAAAATGGCTTTAGTAAAATGGATTCACTGGTATGTGCTGTTGGAGTTGATGAAGATGTTGTTTATAGCAAATCTACTGCAATTCAGGTATTGTCTTTTTTTGAAAAATTATAACAATTATATTTGGAACAGATGTTGTATAGGACATTTGGCCCATTGGTCAATTTGCATAAAATCATTTGCTGATTCGTTGGAATCAGCTTAAAGGGTTGTAACCCATCTGCCAATTAATCATAGCTAAGACAGTTGGGTTGTTGATTTATATGTGAAATAAATTCATAATGAGAAATATCATTAAATATCGTTTTTACAAATACTAATTTTAAATGAAAATATTAGTTTTGGTACAAAAACTACGCAAGCATGTTGCATGCTGAATCCATAAACATTAAAAGCATTCTATAATATATGTAATGCATGAAAATTTTTTAATGTGTACTTTTTTTTTTAGACCTGGTTGTTTGCCTATGAGCTAACAGATACCATTATGGTATTTTGTGAAAATTGCATGTACTTCTTGGCCAGTAAGAAGAAAGTAGAGTTTCTTAAACAGTTTGAATCTGGAAAAGAAAATGAAAATGAAGTTCCACCTTTAACTCTTCTAATTCGAGATAAAGTAAGTTAGTTATTTTTAAACATTTTACATCACTTAATTTTTTTATGTGAAATTTTATTATTCATATGCAGCTATTCAAATAACTACCCAATAGCTAAAACAGGGTTCTCACAGTCCTTGAAAAGTATTGGAATATAATTTGGCAATCACAGGATCAATTACTTTTGGCGAGATTTTGAAAAAGTCTCCAAGGGTGACCGTACAGTAAATTTTTACCAAAAAATCAAAGTACTCTGGGCAAATCTTTTTTATATATTTTTTATTAAATAATACTCATTAAACATCTATTAAGAGCTGAGGTGTAGGGTAGAATTCTTTCAACTCTTCGCCTTTGTCAAAATTTTAAACAGTTATACCTATGTAAGATCACAAAATTCCTATCAAATAAACTGGCTGATTTTGTTATGTACATGCATATAATGATAAATTTGTTATTAATCTTAACATTTGGAAGACACTTTTGTCCTGCACTGCTAGTAGTGCAATATTAAATAATCGAAAAAATTATGTGGGTCTTTGAATTCTTTCCAAGTAAAAAAGTGGAAACTGTTTAAAAATACATGAATAGTCAAGATCAATGTCTTGTCTTTTTTTGTTGTTTTATAAGTTTATAATGATTCAAAAACAAATAAAAATTACAGTTTTAATAAACAAAGTATATAAACACCTAAATAATATTAATACTTCAGTATTCTTAATTGGAAGGTGATGGTCTCCGGCTTTTTGAATGAGTGGTTCGTGGTTGGGAATCACTGCTTTAGTATAATATTTGTTTTATGTATTTTTATTGGATTTAATTATTCACATTAATTTTTGTACATAATTTTTTTCTTCTTGCAGGCTGATAAAGATAAAGCAAATTTCGAGAAGCTTATTAATGCAATTAAAAACAGTAAAACGGTATGTTTTCTTTGATTAAGATTTACTTTAATAGAATATGTCCAAATTTATGATAATAAACTTGCTTTTATATTGATATAAAGAAAATAATCAGTTTTATGTTACACATTTCTCTTTTTTTTTTCATTTCAAGGGTTAAATATAACATTTTGAGGTTAGCGGATAAGTATACCTGATAACTTATACCATGGTTCGCACAGTCCTTAAAAGTCCTTAAGAACTACTTAATTTAGGTAGGTCCTTAATTAAGGGCCCTTAAAGCCCTTAATTTTTGACTAAGGTCCTTAATTTTTTGTCAAACATGAATTTGTTTTTACTAATTCACATGGGTGGTATTTTTTTCCGTCTAACCCGAAATTCCAAGTTTTTTAAATTTTTGGAACCCAGAATTCTGGGTGTATTAAAAATATTGGACTGTAGAGTTCCGGATTTTACTTTAATAGTTTCCTTTTGTCCGATTTTTCGTCAATGGTATCTCATTATCATACATGACACTTCATCGTTAGAAAATCTCAGCTTGTTTGTTGTTTTGTGAAGAATCGATACTCACTCTAGAAAATCGGGGAAATTAACAAGAATGTAGCATCTTTTACATTTCTGCACCAGTGTTTGCCGGAAGTGGTATCCTGCGGCAACTTGCTACGAAACCACATTTACGTGCGATTCTGCAATAATTTTGCACCAAAAAATTAACACTTCTCCAACAGCGTCAAAAAATATAAGAGGTCCTTAAAAATTATCTAGAGGTCCTTAAAAAGTCCTTAAGAACTGCTTAATTTTTACTTTTGAAAATCTGTATGAACCATGTATACGATTCATCTGTACAATGTACACATTTTACGGATTTTTTTTATAGATGTATGTATAAGTTATAAAATTGTGTGGCTTTCATGTCATTTCGTTATAAACAAAAATATTCTGTTTTGATAGCCTAAAAACTCGCAAGCAATTTAAACAACAAACCCTTTAAAAAAAAACTTTTTTTTGAATTGTCTTGTTTCATTAATTGACTTTCTTAACGATTTTTGGGGTATTTTTTTATTTACAACCCATATGTGTTTTCATTCAAAGTGGTTATTCAGTGCAAGGGTTCCAAGTAGTTTGTAGAGCAATGTTTCAATAGTATACATGTATTAATTTTACTTTTTTAAAAATGGGTGCTGCCTGATATGTATTTCTTTCAAAATTAAAAACATCCAAATTGAAACTAAAAATTTCTGTTTATCTCATGTGTTTGCTTTGGTTACTTATCAATTAACCAAATATTATAAATTGTTGGAGAAAGTATAATTTCGTGATAGCACCATTGTCACTATTATCATTTTACTGATATATTTTTTATGACTGATGATTTAAAAAAAAAAATTCAATTTGGAATTTTGAAGGAGTGTTGCTTTTAACTTCTATTAATGCGAAGTAAAAAAAAACTATCTGATCCAAAATATTCAAGTTAGTAAATCATACACAAATTCAAATTGGACTTTTTTTTATATAAAATATGTTTCTAATGAACAATTTATTAAGTACATAAATTATATATTTAAAATATCATGAGAAGGTGGTGGTCCGCAACTTGCTGAATTTTTAGAGTCTGTGATCCTTAGCCATCTAAAGGTTGGGGAAAAATTTATTTAAAGTAATTCATGCATTAAACAATGTACACATTTGATAATTAATATTATTAGTTATAGCATCAGTTTTGCTCATTTGTATTTATTCTTGCTTTTTATTTATATATAAATTATCCTTTAGGGTTCTACCATTGGAGAATTTACAAAAGACAAATTTCCAGGGGAATTTCTAGATTCTTGGAGAGCTGCTCTGTCTAAAGAAAAGTTTGATTCTGTGAGCATAGTTACACTTATTTGAAAATCGTGCATAAATTTGCATTTTAAGTATTTATATTAATGATCATAATTTAAATAAGAATGACAAATTTATATTGCTAAAAATACAGTATTTTTTAAATATTTATAATTTTCTGTGAAAACATTTCAAAATTGCTTTTTTTTTTAATATGATGGATTGGATTATTCTAGAAATGTAAAGAAGCAGGTTGTTAATTTCAGGAAAATTTCACCTCATTTTCCAAAGGGCATTTTAATAAGACAGCAAAAGTGTTACGAAAATTTCAAAATTTAATTTATAGTAGTTGTAGTTGAGCGAAGCGTTCGGAGTACCATGGGAGCGAAGCTCCTTTAACCTCCTGTAGAACTGTAAGTAGATAACGCCTGACGGTAGAGTTGACGTACATGTCTCGCAGATGCGAATGAAGGACTGAACAGGGACGACACAGGACGACGGAACGGACAAAGTTCGAAAACGGATGAGATCATATCTGGTTGGCTGCTGGGGTCACGTGACTATTTCCTTCACTGCGATTGGAGGGGCAAAGTATCCATGGGCGTGGCCTGTGGAGCTGGCACATTGCAGCTTTCCGAGGCCGGCACAATGTCATTGAGCATCGAGAGGAAGAACACAAACAAGGCTTGAAGCTTTTCGGCCGCTGTTGGTTTCTCACTCAGTTGTTGTACCAACTTTCTGATTCCTTCAGTGTTGGTGAAAATGGGTGCAAGTTCGTTACACAATTCAGTGATGGGAGAGTCCTCTCTCTTCGTCACTGGAACAGGTGGTCGGGTGGGTTGTTTTTTCGCCGAATTCCGCGCTGCAGGTACTTTTCTGGCAGCTCTGGGTCCGGCGGGAGTCTTGGTCACTTTCGGGTATTGCGGGCACTTCTTACTGGAGGCGACGTGGCCTTGCAGTTTATGCATGTCGGGTTTTCGAGTCTGCCGATGGTGCATTCCCGGGTCTGGTGGGCATCCCCGCTCTTAAGACATCTGGGCGCCGAGTGACATGAATGAAAAGTATGATAAAACAGATTGCAATTAAAACATTGCGGAATCTGTCTATTTCGTTAGGGCTCCACCAAAACATCGATACCCAAAAATACTTTAGTTTTGAGTATTTTGTTTACGTTTGGTGATTTTGAAATAGCCGCCATAAAAACTTTGGTAGGGGCTTTCGTCGATCGCCGCTTCAGCTGGACTACCTTGATGGAATGGTATCCAGATTTATTGAGTTCATTTTCAATTGCAGAGCACGGCGTCTGGGGCGGTAAGCCTTTGAAAACCACTTTAAACGGGGTGCTGCTGGGTGGGGCGGCAAGGTAGAAATCACTTTTTCTACCTCGTAGATAAGTCAGTATCATGGCATGGTCGTCGTCGTTGGCAGCTTGCATCCTGATGAATTGTCCAGTTGTCTTTGACTGAATTTTTTCACCAAGGATGATGTCCAAGTATGAGCGGGAATTGCTCGGTTACTTTGAGAAAAATTGTTCCCGGCTGGTTATTATTAACCACAGTGGGAATGTCAATCAGGGGTGGCTCGATGATCATTTCCTCGATTTCCACATCCTCAGTCATGGCGACGATAGACGTTTCATTTAGGCCTAGGTCGGCCGCAACTTCCTCAGGGCAGGGAGTAAAGTCAATATCAATAGGCACCAAAGGTTCCAATGTTGACTGACCACCGGTCAGCTCAACAACTTTTTTTCCTTTCTTTTTCTTTTTGGGCCTGGGTGGGGTGGATTCAATCGGGACGGGTTTGAATTCCTTAAACGAACGTGGAGTCCCCGCGGGTCCGGCAGCATTTCTTTGTGCAGCAGGTCCATGGCGAAGAATTCATCGTATCTCCCCAGTTTGGAGATGGCCTCGTAGTCCCGGAGCAGTGCTTTCTCGGATCAGTGAGGGGTCCTCTTTAGCATTCACAAAAACTTGAAAGGACATGTGATATTGGAGCAGAATATGGCGATCCGCAAGGATTTGACCATTTTCCGGTTTGTACATGTGTTTGACATCAAGCCAATTTCCAATAATAGGAAAGCAGGGCTTCTGCATCGTGAAAAAATCTTTATGTTAGCGGAGCAAATCGAAAACACGACCGACGTGGGCTATCGCTAACAAAATTTAATTTATCTGAAGTAGAAAATATACTAGACAAACTACGGTATTTTGGCCAAATTTGTATCTCTGATAAGGAAATTATTTTAGAAATTTACATATAATGAAGAAAATCTATTGTGAATAAAAAAATTGGCATTAAATTTGCTAGAAAACTTAAATCTCAATATTTGATATCTGAGAAAACATCAGGGGAAGCTACTTATATTTTAAAACTTTGCATATTTGATTGGCTAATGATAACCTACCTAGAATCTAACCAACTTTATTAAAACAGAAAAGAAAACTTATAAAACTAAAAATTAGCCTAATTAAAGAGTTAGGAAAAGATCAGACTAGGTGACACTTTTTGACACCTGTAGGTGACACCTGTAAAAACACCTACAAACATTAAAAGTCCATTAAACAAGCAAAAAATGAATTGGTAAAGTTGAGAGAATTTACGAAGGTCACAATTGTGAAATTGTAGATGAAGAATGCAGAAAAACCTGTTTTAGATTATAATTTTTTTTTCCTGAAAATAGGAAGCCACAAAGAAAATCAGAGAACTGGTTTTTGTATACTATTAGGGAGGGGAGCAAGCAAGGAAATGATTTTTCAGTAAAGGGCAAAGAAAGCAGTATTTTCAAGGGGAAAGAGGAGCAGGTGACAATTAGAATGCCCTATAAAAACATTACAATTATATGAATACTAAACAAAGAGTTTTAAATTTAATTTTTGTAAAGTGCATATTTGCTTTTTTTTTTACTTGCATTACATTGGCTGAATTAATATTTTTTTTAATAAAATTTATTTGCATTTTATAAAGATATATTGTTATCAATGTTTATAAAAAACAATCTAGGTTAAAGTATGCTATCAAAATAATTTTATTATTGTGGTAAAAAAACAATTGCTGGAATTCATTAAATTTATCTTTTTTTTTTTAAAAAAAAGGCAAATTAGCTCTTTCCTGGCCACACATACGAGTGCAAAGTTCTTTATAAGAGTTATATTTATAAAGCAGTGTTCACTCTAGAAATAAAAAAGGGCAGGGCGCTGTTGGCTGTAAAAGGGCACCCCGTTTTTGAAGAGGGCACTTTTAAAAAAAAAAGTTTGAGATGGGCGTGGCCACCCGTTGATATAACGGACCCGTGACCAAACAAAAAAAGTTTCGATTTGTTGATTGATATTGCGCTAGAGCTGAATTATGGGGCTATTGGTGACGATTCAAGGCTTATTTTGTAAGAAAGACTCGTGCAAAATTTATGTCTCTTTACGAAGATACTACTTAAAATCCAAAAATTGGACACTTAAAAATTAATGTTTTCGCTAAAAACCAAATCTGTAGGTAGCCCTAATCAGACCCCTTACAAAACTGATGAAAAGGCTACTTAAATCTAAAATTTGGTTAAAAAAGGCCTAATATGGCAACCAAACCCTTCACTTTAAAAAAAACACATAGCATTTTCATATGCGGGTACAGGCAACCCAATAGGATTCGTAGAATGCCCCGTGCTCGAAATAACCGCGAAATCGGAATCAACGCGATTGTACAGCACGCATAGTTAAAAGGAGTTTGTTTTCCTACTGTCATATTTCACTTAATTCCAACATTATTTTTAATCGATGCATTTTTAAAAGACAGGTAAGGAAGCAAGGGCGCTTGTGCTTGACTGAAAACGGCAAGAGGGGCAGAATTTTTTCAAAAGAGGGCGGCCTTTTTGAAAAAAGGGGCACGAGGGCGCTATCGAGATGAAAAAAGGGCAGGCAGGGCGGACCGCTCTTCAAAAAACGCCTAGAGTGAACGTTGTATTAAGTTGTAGAAATTGCAAAACAACGTTGTTTGCATTTGACATCCTCAATACTCAAATGACTAGAATCAAACTTCAGAATAGCCATTGTGAATGAGATAATTAGTCTTCATTTTCCTTGGTAAACTTAACCTATTATCAAAATTGTAGAAACCGCTGCTGTTAAATTTTAATGTTTAATAAACTAAGCAGATATGTTTGGTTGACAATAATCAAATATCTAACAAACCAAATATATATTAAAAACTGTACCATTTGAATTCCAATAATGGTAAAACTTTTATAGAAAATTGCCTCTTTTCATTAGTAAATACCCGATTGATGTAACCAAAGAAAAGATATTCATGCCAAAAAGAGAGTGCACATTTCTAGGGGAAAATGTGCCCCTTTAAAAGAGCTTAGAATGTGCACTACAATAGGTTGATTGGAGAAGGCTTAAAATATTTTCTTGTATTCTATTGAGTTTCTGTGTTTGATCATTTGAGAAATATAAAGCTTGTATTTGATAGTTGCAATCTTGTGTCAAAGTTATCAACAACAAAACATCTTGCTTCTTTCGCTCTAATTATTAATTTGTTTTTAAATTCAGGTGGATGTCAGTGCAGCTGCTGCTTATCTCATGGCACCCAAAGAAGACACAGAGGTTGCTATTATAAAGAGAGCATGCCAAGTCACTGTAGATGTATATTCTAAATATTTAAAAGATCAAATAATGGAAATCATTGATGCTGATAAGGTATGTTTTATTGGTGTTAGTATTATGTGTTACTCACTTAGTGTATTTTAGTATATATGTTATTCATGTGATCGAATTATTTTCAGAAAGTGAAACACACCAAGCTTACAGAAGGTGTCGAGCAGGCCTTGAGTGACAAAAAGTTTGTCACAGGTGTGGATCTGTCTCAGGTTGATCTGTGTTATCCGTGCATTATCCAATCAGGAGGCAATTATAATCTAAAATTTAGTGTTTCAAGGTAGGGAAAATATGTGCTTATACTTTTTCTAATACTTGTAAAGTTAAAGGTTCAGCAAAACTTTTCATAGTTACTTAACAAATTATCGATTCAGTTGAGAAATTATTAGATATAAGTGTAACTAACAAGTTATTGCCTATTTTTATTTCTTAAATCAAATTTTATAAAAGGACTTCGCTTAAGTTTGGTTTGACGTTATATAATTTCTTGAATGCTTATGTTAGTTTTATTGTGTTTATGATTTTGATAATTTAATGTTTAAATTAAAAAAAAAAAGTTGTGTGAATCAACAAATAAACAAAAGCTTTTCAGCATTAAATATTAATTTCTTGTATGCAGTGACGGCCCATCACATTTTCCAAGTGCGAGATCTAATCACTCCCCCACGCCATAAATTTCAGAGCACCTTCTATACAGTCGGTTAATCGATTAATTTAGCTACATTTTGTTTATTAGTGGAAATTATGATAATTGTGTTGGTTTTAATAAAGAAATTCAATATGTAGGTTTTTATTTAACAGCAAGTCTCAATTTAGCACTGGAAAATTTCTCCAATAGGTCAGGCTACTTTAAAGTTAGAGCAATTTTTCAATGGATATAATTGCGAAATCCGAAAGCTTTTCCTGATCCATAGTCGAACTTGAATAAGTAACTTGTTCACCTTTACCACATTCATTGAACTGTGTTACCAGAATGACTGAACTGGTGGAGAGGCAACCAGGCATCACTGAGTAGTAAAAAATTTAAAATAACATATACACCTAAGTAGTTAAGTAATGTTCACTATTGATATGTAAGAAAAATTATACCAACTGAATGTACAAACAGTTTTAGTTTTCTCCGTGCAGTATTTGATTTTGGCAAGGCAACACCAAACCTGGGTAGCGCACTTGTTTATTCCATTTTTATGGCCGCTGTTGCTTGTATGTTATTGTGCAGGGTTGCCAGGGAGATGGAAAACCTGGATTCACCAGAGAAATTTACAATTTCTAAAGTTTTCCAGAAATGTTAGGGAATTAAAATTTTTTTTTTTAGTGAAGGTGCCTTTTATTATATTCATTTCCTTGTCATCGAGAAAATTTCCTTTTCGTTGTAAAAATTATAATTTCTCAATTTTGTATACTTTGATAGCTTTTCATATTTGCAGGTTTTTCGTATTTATGGGGTTACAGCAATCTTTAAAAAAATCTGTTACTTTTCTTGTATTTCTTATTCTGGAATTTTTTGAAAATCTGGAAAAGTCAGTATTTTAATATTAACATTGACCCTGCTGTTTGAGTCTTTTTTTATGAACATTATTAATTAAATTACTTATCATGAATTTTATATCCTATCGTGTGGTTGATATGAATTTTTTCTTGTAGTGATAAAAATAACTTGAGTTTTGGAACAATTACCTGTGCACTTGGGGCCAGATACAAGTCCTATTGCTCCAACGTCGTCCGCACTTTGATGGTGAATCCAAATAAGGAGCAGGAAGAACTTTATAATTTTACTTTATCCCTTCAAGAAGAGGTTATGGCAAAACTGCAAAATGGTGTGAAACTATGCGATGTGTTCAATGCGGCTGTTGCTTTTGTCGAAAAGAGTCATAAGGAGTTGCTGGACAAGATGGTCAAAAACTTAGGGTAAGGTGGACTGCATTTATTTTTTAATTTATTACTTTTTTTTATTAAAATAAATGCCAAGCTTTAATTGTAGTGCTCTTTTATAGGTTTGCTATGGGAATTGAGTTTAGAGAAGGTACGCTGGCTATAACGCCTAAATCGGTGGCTGTTGCCAAAAAAGGTAAATTATTTCCAAATTTATAATAATTTTTCCATGGTTTTTTCAAATTGTTTTATGATTTTTTGTTACTTACTGCATTACTTTTGCCATTAGCTTATTTAACAAAAAATAATCTAAATCGCGTTGTTAGGACCGGTTTTTTTTATATTAGATTTAAGTATATAAGAAAAATAGCATTATTTTTTATATACATTCATTAGTATGTTTAATAAATAATGAATTAAACTAAATCTCTAATAGTAATTCAAATTCGTA
Organism: Troglohyphantes excavatus; assembly: GCA_963932185.1. NCBI lineage: Eukaryota > Metazoa > Arthropoda > Arachnida > Araneae > Linyphiidae > Troglohyphantes > Troglohyphantes excavatus. Next base: position 53,497,145 of record OZ010673.1, on the reverse strand, counting down.
ACCTTGTGTTAAATCACCAAGAACAGGGGGAATTTGTAATTTCATTTTTTAAGACTAAATTTTCAATGCTAAGCTGTAATAATTGCAGTTTCCTTTATGCAACCAAAGTTGTAGATATGGATTGATCCTTTCCTGTGTTCATGATTTTAAATACAATATTTTAATTGACATTTGAAAAATACTGTAAACTGAATTTTTGTAGATACTATTGAAATAAAATGGGTTGGGGGGGGGGGGGGGGGGGGATTCTTGTACAATATTTATCAAATCTTGACATTTGTTTTCATACAAAAGTTGACATACACATTAACAAATTATTATTTATAACTTCCTAAAATTTATGGTTTCTGAATCTATCCCAAATTTCTCCTATCCCAAATTAAATTAAGTATTATGTGTTATTAGCAATTTTTTTTTTTTTTTTTTTGGCTTGTTAACCATGAATTGTAGAAATCTCGCTAATATAGATCCATACTGAAGTGTTTCAAATATTTTGCATGTAATAGATGAATTATATTTATTTTTACTTCCTTCTTACTTTTCCCGATTTTTAAAATCATCAATTTAGAAACGTATACTCTAATTAAATTGTTTTTAATTTGTGTAGGTAAATAATACAAATGTAAAATTAGTAAGAAACACCCAAGTTATTGTATTTAATTAGTTAAAAAAAATATATAATGTAAAATTAGTAAGATACACCTAAGTTATTGTTGTTTTTTGATAAATCTGATATATGTTTGTAAGGGGAAAAAATTGGAAAATCAGTGCTGTACATGCCCAAATAGTGACAACTTGATTTTGATCATTTGCAAGTGAAGTATTTCAGTAAAAGTCATTAAGTACTAAAATATTTCATTCCTTGCAATATTATGTTTTAAATTTTAGTCTGAATTTTTTTTATTTTATGTAATATTTTATGCAGTGTTCACTCTAGAAATAAAAAAGGGCAGGGCGCTGTTGGCTGTAAAAGGGCACCCCGTTTTTGAAAAGGCACTTCTTGTTTTTAAAAGGGCACTTTTTTTTAAAAAAGTTTGAGATGGGCGTGGCCACCCGTTGATATATCGGTTCCGTCACCAAACAAAAAAAGTTCCAATTTGTTGATTGATATTGCGCTAGAGCTGCATATTGGGCTATTGGTGACGATTCGGGGCTTATTTTGTAGGAAAGACTCGTACAAAATTGATGTCTCTTTATGAAGATACTATTTAAAATCCAAAAATTTGACACTTAAAAATTAATGTTTTCGCTATAACCAAATCTGGTAGCCCTAATCAGACCAGTTGCAAAATTGCTGAAAAGTCTACTTAAATATAAAACGCCTAATATGGCAACCAAACCCTTCACTTTAAAAAAAACATAGCATTTTCACATGCGGGTACAGACAACCCAATAGGATTCGTAGAATGCCCCGTGCTCGAAATAACCACGGAATCAGAATCATCGCGATTGTACAACACGCGTAGTTAAAAGGAGTTTGTTTTTCTACTGTCATAATCCACTTAATTCCAAATTACACACACATTATTTTTAATCGATGCATTTTTTTAAAGACTGGTAAGGAAGCAAGGACAATTATGCTTGACTGAAAAGGGCAAAAGGGGCGGCATTTTCTCAAAAGAGGGCGGCATTTTTGAAAAAAGGGGCATGAGGGCGCTATCGAAATGAAAAAAGGGCGGGCAGGGCAGACCGCCCTTCAAAAAACGCCTAGAGTGAACACTGTTTTATGTCAATGCATTTTTTATGCAATCATTCTTAATTTCAGGAATGGTGTTCAGCATAAATATAGGCTTTTCTGGTCTGCAAAAGAAAGCAGAGGGGGATAAGCCAGCTGAAGTTTATGCATTGTTCATTGGAGATACTGTATTGGTTAATGAGGTAATAGGAATAAGTTGCAAAGAGTCTTATCTTCAGTTTCTATCAATTTCATTGAAAACAATTAAATACTCATGCTAATTTTGGTTTTAGGGTGCCCCTTGTTCAACTTTGACAAATAGCAAGAAAAAGCTGAAAAACATTGCAATTGTTTTAAAGGTATGTTCAAACACTCGACTTTTTTTCTTAAGATTTTGTTATTTTAAGTTTATTAAGTTGATAACCTAGACTTAGGATCAAAATTACATAAATATAAGATGTGATTCCAAATATGTAATTAGAGTTAATGTTATAAGTATAACATTAGACATAAAAATAATTTGTTTTGTGCCATAATTAATAAGCACGATGCATATCATTAGCCATTTAAGCTCCCAAAGTGTGTTGTGAATTTTGTTGTTGCCTTTAGTCCAGATCTTAATTCAATGGCGAACATCTGGAGAATACTTCTCCGTCGTGTATGCTGAATTTAACCCTCTAGTACATAATGTAGCATGTATGCTACACAACTTTAAAATGACTGCTAGTTTCATCTATTTAGTTTTATGTTAACTATTATAGTATTGTCATGTAGGGAAACATATGCCTAGTTCTTATGACCTCCGCAAGGTCTCTTTTCTTTATAAAAATGATTGTGATAAAGGCAATCAGTTGCTTCGAGGTCTGTTGTTCTAAAACTGGCTCGTGCAGGTGAAGTTTTCAAATATTGTTTTGTTACTTATAAGTATAATATAGCTCTACAAAAAATCCTAGCTAATATTAGGTGTATGTAGATTGAATTTAACTATATTTTCATACTTTTTGAAAATTATTTTAGTAATTACACATGATGTTGCATATACGCTACACAACGGTTTTAATTAAAAAGGCACTCAAATTATTTTATATATTATTTTAGTGGTCCAGGGGCAAAAAAAAAAACGATTTTTTTTTTTTATTTCATTAAAAAAGAAAAAATCATGCACTAGGAAGGTTAACAGTTCTCTAACGTCACTGAAAAGTAACAGATAGTGCTTTAAAGTCATATATTATGACTTATGGTGCAAGCTCTCAAAGGAGCCAAGCACTGTGACCATAGTCCTATTTTACTGATAAAATTTTATTTTTAGGATGACGATGATGAAGAAGAGGAGGAGGAAGAACCTGAACCACTTGTTAAGGAAGAAAACTTGGGCAGAGGAGGTCGAAGAACTGCAATTTTGGATTCTAAATTGAGGGTGAGTAAAAATGTCAAGTATTAAAATAAAACCCTATTTTTTTTTATATAGCTTTTGAAAATACTGATGTTTTTCAATTTTAATGTCTGTGCAGACGGAAGCATCGGCTGAAGAGAAAAGGAAACGCCATCAAAAAGAATTGGCTGAGCAGTTGAATAAAGAGGCTAAAGCACGATTGGCTGAATCAACTGGGGTGGAAAAGGAAGAAAAGTAGGCATTGTTTGGATTATCTTACTCTTAATTCATAATATTTTCTGTGTAGTTGCCATCCAGAAGATATTAGCAACAAAATATTTTGGCTCTAAATGATATATAAATAATATCCTGCCTACATCATGTTAGGAATAGATCCATGGTTTCACACTATGGATCTTGATTTGTACCCTGTGCAATGCTCACATTATTAGTTGCGAATACCATCTACTAATTCGAGAATTATCTTTCTATAGCTGTCTTCAAGAAAACATTACCAATAGGGCAAATCAGTAAAAAATATTTTCTGTTCACTGACCACATTGGATAGTGCTTATTTCTCTTGCACTGTTGCATATCTAGGTTTGATACTGTACAATGTGTACCGGTATTTATAATTGCTAATATGCTTCAAAGTGTGAGGGGAAAAAAAATCGAAATTTTAAAAAATCACTGAAAATACTGAATTGGTGTAGTTGCATTTTTAAAAGAGCCTTTGATGCAACTTACTTATTGTTACTTTCTCATCTTCTAGAGTCCGCAAGTCTAATGTATCATATAAATCAATTGGTCAACTTCCTAAAGAGCCTGAACTTAAAGAATTAAAATTGTATGTGGGTAAGTAACTTGCATTTTACCTCAGTTACATTAATTTACGAGTCAGTTAACCAGACTCCTTTTCTATAAGTTCAGTTTCATTTAGTAGATCCAAATCTTTAATTTTTATTGTTTGTATTTATAGATAAGAAATATGAAACCCTCATGCTTCCTGTTCTTGGTTTGAGTGTCCCTTATCATATTTCAACTATAAAAGTAAGTAAGCTATATGCCAATAAATTTATCGCACATACTGTAATTATTTTGGTGGAAAAAATACATTTAAATCAAAGTTAATATGTGTACCACAGGTTGAGAACCTCTGCCTTAGAGCACTAAATATTTATAAAAAAAAAATTGCAATTGTAGTCCTGAATGGCTGGTTCAGTTTTTAAAACGTACAATTTTCTACTTATTTTAACAGTTAATTATTTAGTTGATTCATTGATTTTACCACCAATGGCAGCATTTTATTATAAATTTTACTTGTACATAATTTTTCAGTTTTTATATTGGTCAAATAACTAAAAGGAGACTTTTTTTTATCTTAGTTTACTCAAAGTTTTACCCTGTATTTCCTGCTTCTAGGTTTAATTTAATTTTGATAGATACTGTGTGTATAAGCCGATCCCCTAAATTTAGGAGGATTTTTTGTTCATTCCAATTTTTCTCTTATTCTATGCAAATCATATTATACATTTTACTAATCCGGGTATAAGCCGAACCCTACTCTTTGATGAAATTTTTTATTTAAATTTCTCTTCTTGTAATACACATTATACTTACTATTGCACTGGATAAAAATGAATGATGTGGAAATGCCACAGGATTACAAATTGTTTTCCCTCTGGACATCCTGGTTCATTGCTGCAGGATGCGTCATAAATTGAATTATGCTAAAAGAATTTCAAGAAGCTGTATTTTAATTTATTTTGACATAATAAATTATAATAAGCAAATAATTTATTTAATTTCTTTACAGAATATATCTCAGTCAGTCGAAGGATCTTATACTTACCTTCGTATTAATTTTTATCATCCTGGGTCAGCTCTTGGCCGAAATGAAGGCAACATTTTTCCCAATCCCGAAGCGACGTTCTTAAAAGAAATGTAGGTTTAACCTTTTGGTGTTTTTTTTATGCAATTGTTGATCAGTGTACTTCAGATTTTATTTTATGTATTTCATGTTATTTATCAGTTAAAATTAAAAACAAACAAACATGGATATGCCCTTTTTCCTTGTTTAAGCTGTGGAAAATTTAAATTAAAAAAATAATAATGATTGTTTAAACTAATAACTTTTCATCTTTGTACCTTTAAAAATATGTTTAACGAATTATAACAAGAATTGCCTATTTTTGTTCTAAATACTATTTACTTTTCCTGAACTATTTCCTAAAACCTTAGGAATAAGCCAAATCTTGCGATAATTTATTAAGTTCTTTAGATACTCCAAGAGACAATTCGAATGTTTCTTTTAAAGCACATACATAAAAAACATGTTGAAAATACAAGCCTTAAATTACTTAAAGGATCAAATTAGTTTAAAAATTTCTAAATTGTGCAAAAAATCAGTTAAATTTTCAATTTGGGACACTAAAACATCAATTACTATTGGCTATTCTACTTGCTTTAGTTGTTAATATTTCCTTTTATTTCTGAAAAAGCATGGCCATTGCTGGAGGGGGAAATGAAAGCAAAGCATGTTCGACTTTGGATTGTAAATAACTCTTGCGCGGCTAATGAATATTCAATTTACTGAAAATTAGAATAGGAAACATATAAAATTACCTACAAAAGAAATCATTTGAAAAAACTTGCTTAAAATCACCAATTTTAGATAAAGAAATGAATACTCTTAAAACTATTCAGAAGAGATAATTCTAAGAATATTTCACTGCTTTTTTTGCACTCTCTGCTTCAGTAGAACATGTTTAATTACTATTATGCCTGTCGCACTTGTATAATTTTGTGTTGAATCCATGTATATATTAAAAACTGAATATAAATATTGCTCATAATTTTTCCTTTATAATGCAATATATTTATTGCATTATCATAACGTGGATACTTGGTTTCTATACAAAGCAAGTATTGCAACATTTCTTAATGTAATGTAAAATCAGGGAAATTTTTGTGACACAATCGCGGAACTTTTTTCTAGGATTTTGTTGCCCCCCTGGAAAATTAATAAAATTCTTATAATTCATCCTGCATTGCAACATACATTTGAAGTATAAAAATCTTGTTATAGTACATACCGAAGCACAAACCTGAAGGAACCTGGAGAGCTGTCTGCACCCTCAGCGAATTTGAATATTGCATTTAGATTGATCAAAGAAGTTCAAAAGAAATACAAGACAAGAGAAGCCGAAGAGAGAGAAAAAGAAGGCATTGTGAAACAGGATACTTTAGTTCTGAGTTCAAACAAAGGAAATCCAAAGCTTAAAGATTTGTACATTAGACCAAATATTTATTCAAAAAGAATTTCTGGGACTTTAGAGGCTCATTCTAATGGTAAGGCTTCTGAATTGAATACATTTTTCATACTTTGTGTAAATCACAGCCTTAAATTGTGAAAAATTGCTTAAGAATCGAATTCAATAATTGTTTTCTTTTTAGGTTTTAGATTCACGTCGGTTAGAGGCGATAAAGTAGATATACTTTACAATAACATAAAACATGCTTTTTTCCAACCTTGTGATGGGGAAATGATTATTCTCCTCCACTTCACTTTAAAGGTATTTTAATATTTCTTCTTTGATTTTTCATTTAAATGCTTTTTTATGTGATATTTTTAGAAAAGGGAATTGTTTGTACCTTAATTATAGTAATGATGGTAAATATATTAAGGGGTATGGAACACATTATCATCTATAATATTTTTTGTAAAAAAAATAGTTTGTTTTATTTTTAATTAAAACACCAAAATTATATTTCTATGTTAAGTACAACTAATAAATAACTGCTTAGAATATCATAAACTGCTCTAAATTTGCTACAGTATATTTTCAAACATTATGACTTTTAATTTGTCTTTAGGGATTAGTAATATATAGATTAAACGTTTTTTAGTATTTTTTTAAAAAATAGTTTTACAGGTGAAATAATTAATTTTTTTTTTTTTTTTTTTTTTTTTAAATAACAAAAATCTGTAAAGACAGGTTCTTAAATATTATAAAAAGGCAATAATATAGTTTTTCCAAAAATAGTTTCTTGACGCATATAAAAAATACAGGTTTTATAATTTTTTAAAAAGAAAAATTATATACTTTTTAAATGTGTGATTATGCTAATAAATATGCTTCGCTCACATATGTAGAAAAAAATTATAATGATGTATGCAAAATTAAAGAAAAGTCGAATGTGTCCTATACCCTTTAATTAAGAATCATTGACTGCCTTGCAGAACTAAATAAAAAAGTTAGTAGTGATAGAACATGTAGGTCCCGCACCCTGCTGTATGGGTGGCAATGCACACATTGTTGCGCTTGCAAAAACAATTTTGCTGTGAAATTAGCTACAACCCCAAAGCAAGTTAAAAATCCATGTCATACTTTGTTTATAAATTGCACAAATTTCATGAAAATCTTTTGAGTTATTTTTATTTTAAAACCAAACACATTGATAAATATTCAGACAAATTAAAATTAATACCCTATGATTAGATATTTTGACAATTGTTTTCTTTTAAATGTACAGATGCACCATTAGTATAAATTTAACCCTTTGTGAATGAGGAACATGTTCTTTGTATGTAACAGTTACATTCTGTTTTTTTTAAGAGGTATTTTTTAATTTATGGTTAATAATTAGTTTGATAAAGAACAAGCTAGCGAAAGAAAATAGTTTTATGTTCAAAACCATGCAGTTCTCATTCAATTTGAAGAAAAGGGAATAAAAAGAAAGGTCATTATTTTAATGACCAGGAATTGTCTTTTCTGCAAAGGGTTATATGTTTCATCCAGAGAGTAATGCTTTTGTAGTTCTGGTGCAATGTTATTTCAATCGACCAACAAGTGAGCAAAGCAGGTGGTGTTTCATTTTCTAGTAGAGTGCCAACTAAAGCTTAGCAAAACATTATGCAAAATTGTCAAAAAAGTGCTGATAACCATTAGGTTGAAATTAATCTCCCCCTTTCCTTACAGAATGCTCTTATGTTTGGCAAGAAGCGAAACAATGATGTCCAGTTCTATACTGAAGTTGGTGAGATAACAACAGATTTAGGCAAACATCAACACATGCATGATCGTGATGATTTGGCTGCTGAGCAGGTAGGTTATCCTTAAAACTTTAAAGA